>VZRN01002948.1:984870-1011171 GCA_013397935.1 Dasyornis broadbenti
GAGAGAGAGAGAGAGAGAGAGAGAAAAGTCCAGCAGAAGTCCAGTAAAGAGAAGAAGCCTTGCTCCCGAGATGGAAACGGCCCGGCTCAGAGGTCTGTACCCCGTGGAAGATGGACCCCACGCCGTAGCAGTTTTGGGGAGACTGCTTGCCTGTGTGGGGACCAGCGTCACTGCAGCAGTGTTGGGCGGGCTGCCGACGGTGAGACCCATGGCTACGCAGAGGAAAAGAGCCTCTCCCCGGGCAGGGGAAGAAGATCTGGGTGATGAACTGACCTATCCCCCCTATGCCTTGTTCCCTTGTGCAGCAGCTGGGAAGGAGGGAGAGGGGTGAGCGGAGCAACAGTGGCCTTGATGGGTTTATTTTACTTCTCATTTACTCCTCTGACTCTGTTAGTAAAAAATTAGATCACTTTGCAACCTAAGCTAGTCCTGTTTTGCCTATTTGAGTGCGTCTTCTCCCAGGTTTCCTTATCTCAACTCATGAGCCCTGGGTGTGGGGGTGTTAATTTGGGGGAACCTGGCATTTGGCCAGGCTCAAACCTTGACATAATGTTTTAAAAGTGTAGTTCTTTTAAAAACTTTTCATGTTTCTTAGTCACTGCAATCTCTAGGTTTAACATTTCTTGTCAGCCTTATTAGTAACCTACTTTCTGCATAATTTAGCAATTCACAATGCGTTATGCGGGACCTCTGATTTTAACAGGTAATTCTTGGTTCCTGTTATGTGTACGATCTACAGTACGGCATTCTGCAAAGTCTTGAAGCAAGCGTAGAAAAATCCATTCCGAACCAAACCATTCTGGGAACACTGTCATTTGTAAAATATTCACTATTCCTTCAGTCTTTTGAAGCTTGGTAGAAGCATAAATAATGAAAAATTATGTGAATGCTCATACTTTTCATCAGCCTGGAAGCTCTGTTCTTTCATGAAATACTCCACCAAGCTAGTAAGGAAATCCATTCCTGGTATTCTACAAGAACAATACTTGACTGGCTTTTCAATTACTCATGCGGTCTGCGCAAAAATTTCAGTCATGCTTATCCATCAAGATTTTTTTCCTGGGAATTGAACACGTTCTTTGGAAATGAGTAAGCATTGTCTCTACTAAAGATCAAGAAAGAGGGCTGTACTGAACTGAGATATAGAGGATGCAGATACAGTTGTAAGAAAATCCATTCTAATTTTGGAAGTGACTTAAAAATATGATAGAGCACAAGAAAGGTCAAGCAAGTGTTTTCATTTTGCTCTTTTCCATGTCTTATGTTTGTAAGGCTTTTCTCAAAGGAAACTGATACGGCCAAGAATAATCTGGCAAAGTTGCTTTTCCTTTTCTGCAAGTGCTGAATGTTTCCTTTCAGACCTTTATACTGTGTGCTAGTAAACACTTAGATCTGAGAATTATTGAAGAGGAAAACATTCCCTAACATTTGGACATCTTAGTTTTGCAAAACATTTAAGAAGTCAAGCCTTTTTCATCTACAATCAATCAATTGCTCGTAAGGAGCCAGTCATACACTTACCATCTTCATCCTCCTCGTCATCATCTTCTTCATCTTCCTCACTACTTCCAGCTTCTTGATCTCCTTCAGATTCAGTATCACCTTCATCAAGAATTTCTGAAAGAGCAGTATCCCAGATTAAAGGAATACAGACCACAGTACTTTCATTACAAAAAACTCCTTGATCCAACACCTGAAGAGTGAAAGGATGTTTCAGGTGGAGAAGGTGGAAGAGGCAAAAAAACAGGTATGTCATAAATGAATGAAAACATAGTTGGAGAAACAACACTAAGTAGCAGAAACACACAAAGGAAAGATCTATGAACTGAATGAGAGTTAAATAGGACAGCAATATCACTTAAATAAATGCTGGCAGCAACAGCTGAATGAGCAGATGCCATAGGTAACCGTTGTGTATACACACACTAATATCCCTACCTTTCTTCAGTGTTTTGTATTTCTCCTCATTTTCCAGAAAGTTCGGATCCATCTTGAAAACATCTTTAGAATAAAAGAGAATCTTTATTTAAAACACAAATTGAATCTTTATTTAAAACACAAATTCAATTTTCTTCAAATTGAAGCAAACAATGAATATTTAATCTTGAATTTATTTTCCTAGGGAATGCAATTACGGAATTATCTTCCATTTCTAACTTACTAAGAACATCCTCTGGATTGTAATCATCTTCTAAAGGCAACATATGAGTAAACTGATCCTCCTCTTCCACTAGATCCAGTCCCTCTGGAATGATTGGATGATCCTTGAAGCCATCCTTCCGTACAGCAAACATGACTTCTATCATGTACTGAACACGCATATCGATTTTAGATTCATGCAGAATGTGTCGAAGGCGATCAAAAATTGCTTTGGAAAAGAGAGAAATGTAAATATGAAAAGCGTTTACTAATAAAAATATCAAGACAGGTTTTGGCTAACTGTACTTACCATTAATACCTCTAGGAGAAACTTCTGTTAATTTGAGCCCACTCTCTTTAATAAATCCAATTGCCACTTCAATACTGTCATCAGTAGGCCTTTCAAGAAGCAAAGTCAGCATTTCCAAACATAAAACCTCATGAGCCTGTGGAAAGAGTATCAGCAAAGAATTAGAATGTGCAATGTTACTCTGTCATCACACTGATTTACTGGACAGACCTGTCCAATCTTTAAGGATGCCACAACACAGTAGTTTAATCACCCACACAAGGCAGCAGTAGTGGGGTAAAGATGAATAAGAGGAAGCCAAAATTTCAAATCCAGTTTTACCAGCAGTATTAACACTAATTTTGTAGTAAGTGTAGTGAATGTGACCAAGCGATTGAAGCGAACAAGCAAGCAATGAAAAATATTTTGTCATTAAGATAAAAATAGAATGCATTTCCAAAAAGCAAATAAACCAGCAGTTGCATTACAGAACCTAATTCTAAGTGCATTGTATCCATAATTAATCAGATCTTCCAGGACATAAGCAAACAGCACATCTCAGGTTAGTTTCCTCCTTACCAAAATGCTGAACAACCCCAATACATTCGTGAAACACTGCCTCTTGCCATTATTTAAATCAGAGCATCCTGATTTCTAACGCATAAACAAGTGGCTCCAAGAGCTGGATATAAATTTGATTTAGATGCAACTGAGCCTAGTTCTGCTTACACATATATTGCAAGAAAACTCTGTTTAAGATCTGTGGGACAGAGGCTCAAATGATCCTTGCTTTGCATCAAGACATGCCTGAATACTAGCCCAAACACTCATATGAAATCTAGGGAAGCTCTGGAGCATAGGTGTAATGATAAGCAATGATAACTGCATAAGCAATTAGCAGTATCTCTTCTAAAGAGATCCTAACAACTCAAAGCAGGCACCACACTCAGGTTTTCAGCAACCTTCAGAACAGAAAGAGCATCTTCACACAGGATACTGCTGCCTTAAAACTAAAAATTAGCCATATAGGGTTTGGATTGATTAGAAACAAAGTAACATACCACATTCTGATTCATCAAGTGTGCAACAAATTTTGAAGATGTTAGACAGAGTTGCTGCAAAAAAATAAACCAGGAAATTTTAACATTATGGAAGAAAAAAATTTTAACTCAGACATACTACAGATTTGTGCATCTCACAATCAAATTAGTTATGAAACTATTTTGGGACAATACTAGTTGTTCACAATTAGGACTGCACACTTTCAAAAATATTAAAAAAAAAATTAAACACTCCTGCCCAAAATAAAAAAGCCCCAAACTATCACAGCATCAACTCAGAACAAGTTGTCAAAGTTTCATGATGCTCTAATACTACTCAATGTCAACAGACTGGTCTCAAACCAGATCTGAGCTGCATTCCTTTGAAGTTCCTTTGAAAACACTTGACACAAAGTTACACAGCACAACTCCTAGTTTCAGCGTGATGCTTCTTTACACTTCACGTACCTTGTCATTTCTGCGGTATCCTTTGCGAAAATTTAGTATCAGCCTCTTGAGGATCAATTCACCAATATTTGGAAACTTTGAATTGATAATTGCCACAAGAGCTGCATAAACATGAGTAAAAATCGGAGAGGCACTCTGAGCTTGCAAAATGGATCTAGACAGCAATCCCCTGTAAAAATACGTAAGTTTTGAAGACTTCACTGGCAATAAGGCATGTAACGTTTTTATTCAGTACTTATCACATAAAATAGTATTGTGCAGTTGGAATAGCTGGAAGAAACCAGGTAATTATTTTCAAACCATTGTTTATCATGCCACAAATGGAGTTTTGCAAAATGTGTTGCACAAATCTGTCTGAATTGAAAGGTTTTTAAACTGTTACCTTATCTTTCATTAAATATTGTTCATATTAGAAATGCACTTAACAATGTTAAGCATGCAAAAAGCCATCTTGTATCTTGTGACTATCCCTTTTTAAACCTGAGCTTAGTCTGATTATAAAATACTACTTAGAGCCTAAATGAATGCAAGCAAAGGGCTCATGAGATAATAGTTCTTTTATTATTCCAGCGATCTCTCACATTTATTATCAAGCAAGTCTGAAAAGAATGTGAGACTTGCTTCCCTTCCCCTCAATTTTGCTTTTTGTAATACTTAGAAGCACAAAGAATTTGAATTTGCTGTACTACTCCATTACAAGTGGGTGAGGATAAAAAAAACAAAACAAACCTCCAAATGTGAATCTTCAAAGTACACACTGATATCCAAAACATGTGGTCTACTGAAATCCTAAAAAAAACCTTCCTGAAGAGTACTAAATACAAAGTGCATAGGGACCTTATTCCTATGTACTTTGGCCTTGACAAATGGAACAGAACTCATTTCATACTAGAGCACAGAAACAGAACATTTCCATGTTGAAATTATTTACTTCTTGCTTACAAATTGAAACTGGTCTGTTTCAGTTCTTATTTATCCTCTACTTAAAAAGACAGGAAAGGACTTGACAGACAGGTAAAACTTCGTGTCATTACTTTTATATGTACCTTTGTGCAAGTTTGGAAGTACAGAACTAACTGTACTAAGGAGGGAAATGGTGCCATTTCCTGTCTACATTATTTTGACATTTACAAACCAGACACAAAAACTTCCACAGACAAGTGTATTCTAAAAACATTGAATAAGCTCACTTTTAAACTAAAATACTATTACTAGTACAAAAATTAAATTCTGGGAACACGAAATGCAGGCAAGTAGAAAGCAGCACTACAGAAGCCTGAAACTTCATTATTACTTTTAACTGAAATCACATTCAGGAACTACTTGCTTGCTCTCTAGATTTTATTTAATTAATGATCTTATTTTTATGCTACTTGTCTGATTTCTGACCTTCCCATCAGGTATAACACATAGGAAATCAATGCATTTCTCCTCAAATGACAATGATTAATTTGTGACAGAAAAAGTGTTGCTATCTGTTTGAAATGTAACAGAATTATTTCTGGATCTGCCAAGCTCCAATAGCATAATGATCTTTTCTCTGTATTACATCAATAAATAACACAGACAGGTAACTGTAGTACATCTTCTTTTGCTAAATACTGGCTACAAATACTATTCGTCTCAGAAAAAAAAAAAATCCAGCACTACAAAAATAAACAGACAGTGACAACTATAAATTACAAGTCATTTAACTAAAATGCACTGGGAAAACATTAAGAAATATACACTATCTGTTGCACTCTTATTCCACCAAGCATACAATCCCTTTCCCAAGTACGGGGACCATTGTGAATAAGACAATATGGCCTAAGGTTAAAACCAAAATCTGACTAACACCCATACACTACCCATAGCACACACAATGATGTACACATGAACAGATTACATGTTAGCCAGGAAAGCAAAAGAATTATTTTAAAATACTATAAGACTTACCTTCCCCGAACAATATTTTCCTGAAGGAGCTCATGGATAATGTTTTCTATATTAGAAACGTTCACTTTATTGACAAGACCATTGATAGACTTCTTCAAGGCTTCCCAACTCATCCTCTGATATGCCAAGCTATTACAAAGTGTCACAAATTATTATGTATTCACTGCAAAAACATGAAGACTTGCTCACAATTATACATTCAAGCACTAGAAAATCACTCAACTATCATGATAAACCAAAGTGTAATTCTCTGCAAACATGGTATAACCCATTATGTTCTGTTTTCTAAGATGTTCCAAAAAATTCCTAGCTACATTCTGTATCCTACTTTACCATTTACACTTTGAAGCAGAAGCAGGTTCTTCTTAATCTGATTCTCTTATCTCTCTTCTGATAAAAATACACCTCCAAAGCAATGACCACAGCCCTTAAAGTGGATCCCATTTTTCCCAACATTCTCTAAATACCGTGTTTTGCTTGCAGCAAAAAAACTAACATGTAACTTCCAACTCACCTGTTTTTATCAGTAATTTGCTCTTGCATCATCCTGAGCTTGGCAGGTGGAATATACGCACCACCAGTGCGAGTGAGGATTGGATCCACTTCTTCTTTCTTCTTCTTTGAAGTGGTCTCATCATGAGCAAGTGAGCTCTGGCCGGCCGACCTGTCTGGACTCCTACGGTCGGGTGATGAGTACCTTCTCTGCTTCCTTCGATCATAGTCTCTGTCCTCCCATCTCTCATAGTGTCTATCTCTCCCCCTTTCCGTCCTTCTAAAAAGAAAAAAAAACACCCACCAAATACCCAAGTGTACGTGAAAAGTTTTCAAAATCTGTTCTTTAAAATAAGTATTTTATTACTGATTAAGAAAGGACTTCACACCTTCCATCTGAAGTTCTGTCATCGTAGTATTCCCGCCTTGAATATTCTTCATCATATCTGCTGTCATCAGAATATCTTCTCTTCCTGGGAGATGGAGACCGAGACTTATCACGCTCCATATCCCTACTCACAAACCAAGACACAAAAATTCTTAGTAAGAGACTGAGAAAAGCAATGGTATTAATATATACTTGCAATATAATGTTACAGTGCAGAAGTGTTCCAATTCTGCAACATGAGTTTCGAAATATGTGTCACTCCAATAAAAGGGTCTACTTAATAATTTGTCGTCAGGAAAAAATGATTAAAAATCAAAGAAGCACTGTAAAAGAAAGCTCCTAGAATTTAAAATTAAATGCTTAACAGTAATAACATCAAATACCAAAAGTAAATTCAGCAGCATGCATTCCCTGGAACACATGAATTCGTTTCTACCTACTCTTGCCTGTGCAGCACAAAGCTGTGTTGCCCTAAAGTGATTGATAATCGTGGTATCAGCAATATGTGACTTCAAGCAAAAAGCTGGCATGCAATTTCCATTTTCAAGTCTCATAATAATTCAACTAAATGCTAAGTTTTAGTAACACATCCATTTAATTACTGTTACATGGGTATGCAAGTATTTTATTAAATCTACACTTGCTTTTTATTGCTTAGTTATGGTAATACATAAAAAGAAACATAACCTGATGGGTTTTTTTAACTTCTCTACCTCACTATGTGAGGCACATATACAGAATTGAAGGCTATAAAAATCAGTCATTCTACCTGTCCTCTGGAGACAAACTTTCACGTCGGGAACTGTAGTTTTCCTTCCTTTCATGACTGGAACCATGCTTTAAGGAAAGAGAAAGAAAAAGAATCAAGACCTGACATGACTGTGAGCACCTATCTTCAGATCAAAGCATACCATGCCTTCAGTTCCCACTCCTTTACAAGGAGGGCCATCAAATAAAGCTAATGGCAGTCAGCTATGACAAGAAGAGGTTCCTGGTTCTATAAGAACAAGCAGTTAAGCAGCTGGACTCCCTGCTACAGGATGCTGCAGATGTCAAATGCTTACTCAGGTTCAAGGCACTGAACAAACACTGAACAAAAATCTGAAAGGGTGACCAAAAAAATTTATCCGGCTCAGGAAGTTGCAAACAGCTAGAGAGTGGGAGTGTATGTGGGCAAGTACTTTTGCAGTTGCCCTATTCCTAAACTTTCCAAGGCATCTGCCATCAATTACTGCTGGACATTAGAGTAGATGGACCACTGGTCTGCTTTTCCTGCTTCCTTCTTTCAGATGCCATTTTACTTGGTTGCATCACATGTAATACCATGCACAGAATTCCACCATTTCTTCTTTAAAGAGTGTCTTTCCCTCTCTGCTAAAAATGCCCTTTATTGAGTAACTTTTCCTTATGTTCCCCCTTTTTACTAACCACAACTTATTATCTCATGAGTCATTCTTAGCTGCATACATTATAAACACCTAAGTTGCACTGATCTACTTGGCAGATTTGCAGGATTGTTTAAGTGATACACACTTCAACAGTTCACACCAAATTCCATGGGCTGAGCCATGACATATAGAAGTATAGAGTCATACAAAAATCCAAACACGACAGCATCTACAACAAACATAGAAAGACATTCATTAAGATGCTTCTAAACTACTTTGGTAGAGTTAAGCAGCAGCTTTTAGAACCTCAGCACTTTCATTGCAAGGGTCCTCTCTTCCATTAAAATACTATTTACGGTTTTTCAGCACCACAATCTCATGTTGTCACACAGTGATTAACTGTGAAATAGGAAACACTTCACTTGATGCAGAAACTCATCACAAGTATTTCCTTATGCACCTTGATGGAATGCCCTGTAGCAATACTCGCTTTGCTCATTGACGTGGCACCCTCTCCACCAACATGCTGGCACACCAGATCTTGGCCCACCAAGGAACCAGTTAAAACCTTGGTGATTAGAATATGACTCCTCCTCCATAAAGATCAAGGCAGACTATTATCGCCAAAAACTTAATTAGGGCTGTGTCTATACATGCAAATAAATAATTGTGTTTTTAAGACCACTATAACATATCCTAGAATATTGCCTTTCCTAAGGTGCACTTCAAACACTGTGTTAAAATTACACCCAGCATTACCTGGCCTGCATCAAGATGATGATACTAAGTAAGTCCACTGCATTGTTCACTGGGAGCCTGCATCCCTATAAAAGTTAAGACCATCTGAGAGTTTAATTTTAGAGCCACATTATCTTTGATGGCAAAGATAGTACAAGAAATTCACATATTCACCAAGGTTTTCTTCCCCTTTCAAGACTCATTACACCATACAGCAGATCACTGAATTCATCCAAGGGTAAGAAAAGTCCTTAAGTTGTCTTTTTACTCCAGTCCAGTCATATAATGCCAGTCTGTATCCTAAGCGTCCAAGGAAGTGGTAACAAAAGTTTTTGAATAACAAAGAACATTTACTGTATATAAATCCTATCTAGCAGATAGGAAGAAGGCATGGGTGTTTTTAGGACAATCCATTCTCATGGGTTTTATATCATCTGTCTTTACCAAAGCAGAACCAAAAAGACAAGTGTTCACAGAAATAAAATGTTATGGCCGTTTCTGTGTTTGCCATTTATCACGTCTCCTTGCAAAAGCAGCTACGTTTGCTGAAGAACTTGTCACCCTCAGGTCTTCATGACCAGGTTTTCTGCTAAATGCTAGTCCTCTTCCTTGTCCATTTTGATCAAAATGATTAACTGAAAGCATCCAAACAGTTTGCTTTGCTAACTGGCTTATTTTGACAGATGAAGGAGCACTACCAGATTGGGAAAATAGGAGAAGGTACTAAACTATCCCTCAATCATCCCTACTAAAAGCCACTTAAGTCAGAAAAGTTGGATCTACAAGAGTGAATAAGCCTTTGCATGGTCCAACTCTGGAAAAATAAGCAGAGAAATACCACAGATTTGAGGTAGTGCATCATAACAGTATTGCTCTGCTAACATGTCTCAAACACAGTGCACTTTACAAACACAGCATTTCTAAATTTTTTCTTCTTGCACTCCTAAAAAATTCACTCCCATCCATTCAGAAATGGGCCACATAGCTTTTAAAAGGAAAAGCTTTAACATGCATAGTATGACATACAATTGTCAAATTAACTGCTACTTATTGTCTCTTTGTTTTCATCTGAGATTGTTGTTAGATTTTTCAAAATCTTTCTCATTTCCTCTATATGCTTACATTTGCCATTGAGCCATCATCAATCAGTCAGTTTTGACCAATTATTGCATCATTATATGCTAATAATATTCAGGACTTTCATTGTTAGGACAACAGGAGCTAGAAATAGCTGTAATTTACTGCCTCCTAGTAGTATTTATCTTGTAAGCAGCTGCTGTCATTTACTGATATTACTTGCTTTGCATTCAGGAAGTTTTATTTAACACAGTATCAACTACAAACCTAATTATCAGTAACATGGGAGTGATCAAATCCAACAATTTAGGTTTAAGAACACTTACATTTACTTGTGTCACCCTGCTCTTCATATTGACTTCCTGCTTTTTACAAAGTTCTCAGGGGCAGCAAATAAGGCAATCCAAGCTGAAGTTCAGCATATGAAAACCATTTCACCTGTAACACACAGAAAATAATCAAAAACTTTGGACTGCACACGGTGCCGGAACATGCACTTTTATTTTATTCTTTAAGGCCATGCTTACACAAGTCCTTAAACCAAAACGCACGGTTCCCCCGAGTCTATTCCGACTTCCTGCGGTCACACAGCAGCTACAACTGGATACAGCGGCTGAACAGCAGGAGCAGGGAGCTCACCGGCACAGCAGGCCAAGACGAGTGGCCAGGCGGCGGCTGGGGCTGCCGGGGCCCTGCCCACCGNCGGGCCGCAATCTTGGCGGGGCCGCGTCACTAACCGCCCCGCGGCCTTCGGTCCGCTGCTGAGCGCCGGCACGGCGGGGGAGGCCGTGACCACCCGAGATGCGGGCGCACCCGGTCGGCGGCGCTCGGGGGCTCACCCGGGTCGGGTAGGAAGGGCTCCCCGCTGAGCCCCGCGCGCCCCGCTGAACCCCGCGCCCCGCTGAACCCCGCGCGCCCCGGGCCCGCACCTCCCGCCGCCGCCGCTGCCGCCGCCTCCGCCTCCACGCACGGCCCGTACGCGTCACTTCCGGCGGCGCGCGGTGAGCGCGCGACCCTGCCCCGCCCCCCTCCGCCGCCATGTTGGGGGCGGGGGCGCGGGCGCGTGTTGAGGTTTCCCCGCCTCCTGTGTGAAATAAAAGGCGTCAGCGGTGGGTGTCGAGCCATAAAAGCTCCGCTTGCGCTGCTCTGGGGCCTGGTGCTCCCCGCATGGAGCGTCCCAGGGTAAAAACACCCCGCTGGGACCAAGCACACAAGTTTCATGTCAGAAGTACAGTAGCTGCAAGTGAACAGCCAGCCAGCCTCCCTAAGGGGTGGAGATCTACTCAAAGCACCGTTGGAAAATGGAGTGAATTAAATACACTTGCCCCTTGAACAGCAGCTGAGCACACACTTCTGCCGCTTACACTGTGGGTTAAAAAGAGCTTGAGATGTGTACAGGAGATACACCAGACATGGCACCGTGTGGAGTGCTACAACTCCATTGGAACACCTGCGTGTTAGTGGGTTTTTTGACCTCTGAAAGTTTGAAGTAATTTAGCACCATGAATCCAGGCTAACAGAGAGCCTGTGGCTTGTTATATGCACAAAGCTGTTTGGATTTTGGAAAGTAATTAAATTCACAGGGAGAGGATAAATGAAAGAAAAATGCTACATAAGGTCTTAAAATGCTTACAGTTCATTTTTAGTTCTTGTGAGATACATGAAAATGAAAATAAACTCTTCTAGGACACAGCAGATCAGGGTCAGGAAGGCATTAACACAGCTGAGAGGCAGATAGCTCCTGCAGGGCCATCTGTAATGGAGCTGTGCGGCTGTGCCGTGCCTACCTGCATCCCTGTGCAGGTCCTGGACCTCCAGAGCTACTGGGACATGGGATTTGTTGAGGGGAAAAAGATGACAAGGAAAGTTTCTCATAGTTGGAAAATGTTACAATTTTTTTCTTTCTTTTTGGAGGTTGTTAAAGCAACTTATTTATTCTGTACTAAGCATTAGAATACTTACGTTTTTTCATGTAACACACCTATAACACTACTTTCATTGCAACAATTAGTACGGACTCAAATCCTCAGTATTAAAAAAATATCACAGTATAGTGAGGAGAGGACATTCATGGTTGGACAGATCTGGTCAATCTGGTGCAACAGTTGAAGACAGTCCCCAAGATTTAAACTGACTATCTCGTTCTTCTGTCACTGTGATCTCACAGAAGAGTGAGAGAAAAGGAGCATGAGGCCATGACTGAGATCATGCTATGCAGCACTTTAACTCAGAACCACTTTGGTTTAAGCTAACGTACCACTTCACTTTCCCCAGCACTTGAAGCATTCACCAAATGAGAGCAAACCTGTTCTCGAACTTTTCCAAAGGCCAGCAATGCCATTGTAACATTGCGTATCATAACAGATATAACTATTCTGCACTCAGGAGAGAATAGTTATATTTACTTATAAATTCCTAAAAGCCAACTCTCTCATTTACTTTGCAATACTAAGAAGAATAATCAATGAAGGAAAACACACCCTGCTCAAAACCAACATGGAGATAGGATATGTTAAGTAATAACAATCAGAAAAAGTGCATGTTTGTTTTTTCTGCTTATAACTTTTAGCTACAGAAATTGATTTCTTTGGCTTAATGATTTGCAAATGTGGCGCTTACACAGGAGACTAACCAGCATGTATTGGATGGCTGTACGTGTTCTGACAATATGAATTTTGTTAAATGCTTTCACAAGATATTCCCTGAACCCACTGTCTGCCTGTAAATGCTCTATGATTTCCCATTCTGCTGTGAAAGTAATCTTTTTCATGCCTCACGCTGTGTAAACAGGTGTCATGAAAGAAAAAGGCATATGGCATCAATGTGGCAGCACCATCTCCTGAGAGGGACATCCTGTGGCTGATGGCGCATGTACCAGCACTCAGGCTGTCCCTCCAAACGCCCTGGAAGAGAGAGAGACCATGGACAGCTGAGCTTTCCCCTCAGAGGGAGCCTGAGGACAGGGATGGGAAATAAAATTGCTGTTTGGAGGTGCCTTCACCAGGAGACAGCTGACAACCTCTGAGAAACATTTGTGATGTAAAAGATGCTGAATAACATGGGGTGACTTTAATTGCATTCTTCAGTTCTCTTCTTGAATGTGGAAAGCAGAGGAGGGGCTGGGGAAATGGGATTCATTGAACAAGGGAAAGGGCATTTTAATGCTGAACAGAGGCAGTGAAGTGAGGTTTCCCTTCTCCACTTTCCCGAGTTAATGCTTTTGCTATTGGATTATGGAGTGAAGCTCCCTTCTGCTCATTTCTTCTCTGCTCTGCTCATCTTACGGTCCCATTTCTGCAGTGGGTCACACTTAGATTTTATTCCTCATTGGGTTGAAGGGAGAATTGCCTTCAGATTTGCGTTGGGTCTAGTCTTGTGGCTTGGCAAAATGCTTTAAGAGATGCAAGTTTTATTTCTGTGAAAAGGGTGAAAAGACAAAGTCTGCACAAGTGAATGCTCTAAGGGGGTAGGATGCAGTGCAGGTTGAATATCCCAGATCAGCCTTTTTGAATCTACTGCACTCCAGATCCCAAATGTACAGAGTCTGAAGTAGAGCCATGACTGTGGGGTCTGACTTCGAGAGAGTATGAGGGATTCAGGTGCATCCTCTTGCTTGGTGTGTCCGCCACAGCTTCTTGCTCAGCATGTGGGACTCCTTAATTGCCTGGAAGGCACTCAGGTGAAGCACCCAACTGACGAATCATCCTGCAGGAGCCATGCAGCTACTCTGTAAGTGTAAGAGATGGTGAGGTTCTCTTTATCTCAATATGAAATGAATTCTTACAATTGGAATGGAGCATGATTATGGAGTCTGGAAAAAAAAAAAATCAAAAGACAAAACCACACAAAAATTAACTCATATTGAGTGGCTTTATGTGTATTTAGAACAGCAATAACCAGCAAAGAATGCTTCTCCTTTTCTTAAGTAAGCATGATGATCAGACCTTAAAATAGTATAACACCCAATTCATACAAAATTAAACCACATGAGAAGTTTGCCTTCAGATAAAGCAAATTTTAAATATAAGTTTTTACATACTGAAAATGCTGAAAGCACTGACAATTCAACTGAGACTAATAGTAATTAAACCAAACATAATTAAAATCTTTGAAACCTGCACAGAGGGAGAAAGGGTAATGTGTCCAACAGCTCCATATTCATCAGTTTAATGTTGTGCATGAATAGTCCATTAGTAAGCTACAGAAAACATGGTTTTAGTCATGTTGTTTTCCCAGGGCAGTTTTTTGTCATTGTGCTTGAAATGATATGAGTTAAAAATTGTCCACATGCTGCACTCCCTGGATTAGCGCCTCTCCTGGCATAAGCTGCTGTAGCTCCATCAGCTCCCAGTCTTCCACAAGTGAACAATAAAGGCTTGCATAGAGAAGCTAACTGAAAGTACGTAGTACTTCTGGAAAAGCAATGTTAGCTGCTCCAATACCACATCTTGGTAGCTGAGTTTTTGCAGTAAGTTTTGGTTTATTAATTAATCTCAGTATGATGGATTGGAGACTGGTTTCCCTGCCTGCTTTATTAGGAGAAAGGAATTTGTACACAACTAATCCCCATACAGTTAATCAGTGTGACCTTTAGTGTGCTATAGGATTAAAATTTTGTACAAGGCTCAGACTGTGTTTCCAGATAGCTGTTGCAATATGCCAGCTGTGGGGTATTACTCCACACATCAGCTGAGACAAGAAATTGCATCCTCTGCGGTTTCAGTTTAAGGTCACATAAATGAGCTGAGCCAGCAAAGGAGGCAGCACAGCTGAACTTGTTCAGTGGCAGAGAGGGTCATGGATGTGCAATCCCTTCTGCTGCCTTTTGCCTGGCAGGAGTTTTCTGTGATGCAGCATGTTAGGAAGCAACATGTGGGAGTGAAAGAAGAAAGCTCTTACATCACACTGTTTCAGAGGGATCTAATATCTGTGCTATGCAGTACCCTCACCATTACATTTTAATAAATGCTAGAAGACCATGGTTTACACTACTGAAAAATATCTCTTTTTGGTACCTCAAATGGGTGACACTCATGACATTACATCACAAAACTTATTTTTCCCAAGGAAACCCCAGCAGACTCCTAGTTTGTTTTGAAACCTCATCAAAGCGCAACTATCCCTCTGAGCTCAGTGGTAGGGATGATCATATGTGCAACTTCCACACAATTTCATCTGTGTGAGAACACATCACATATGTTTGGTATTATTTTTAATGACAGTCTTTCAGCTGCTTCTCATAGTAGTAAACAAATCCACCCAGCTACTGTTTAAAGCGCTTCCTAGCCTGTGTGCTAAGATCTTCCTTTTTTCAATTTTGTGGCAATGTTGTTTTCCAGACATGTTCTGGGACTAGAAACAATTCCTGTCCATTTAGGCACCTTTTACCCTAAAAGTAATATATGGAGTAAGCGTATTATTCAGAAAAGGAAGGCACAGTGAATGCAGATTAGCAAAAAAGAGTACTTTTTTCTTTTTTACAGTGAATTTTTGCTTGTTAATGCTTGCTTGCTTGTTTGTTTGTTTGAAGCAATTCCTGCTTAGTGATATGGACCAAAGCCAGAGGTAGTGCTGCAGGTACAGGTCACTCTGGTCTGTGTGAAATGGTGTTTTCATGTCCTCGGTTTCGCTTTGTCCTTATACACTGCAGAAGAATGCTGGTTCTTTTCCACAGTTTCAAGGGTTCATCAAACCAAGGTGTCACTCTACAGCCAGCTCCCTGAGGTTAGAATGTCTGTCTAAAATTTCAGGGCTATACCATGAATTGAGCTGTGTCATCATTTGGCAGCTTTATTTTATTTAGCAACTAAAATCCTTTTTTAGCAACTAAATCCCTTTCAATTTTGTTTTAGTTCCTTTGTGCTGATTTTATTTTTTTTTTTTTACCCTCTGTGAAGTATTTTTATATCTCCTGACCTTTAAAGACAAAAATATCTCTCCTGTTCTGCAGAGCTAGGACAGTAGAGCCCTGCGGTAGGTCATGATGCTGAGTGCTAGAAGATGTGTTTGCTAATGAATGCACTTTTCCTTTGCCTTCCTGCACTAACTCAGTGATTGTATCACATAATGCTTGGGTAAGTGGTTTGGGGATTGTTTCCACATTCTTTGCTAAAGCACGCACAACTTTTGTGATGTAATCCTTCTCTTACTGAAATCTTAACATATAATTCTATCAAATTTTACTCTTTAAATAGAAAGGGAACATGACTGTAAGGATATCAGAAACAGGGATTTTCTATCCATACTGGAAATTACACTTAAATTTTAGCTTGTCTCAACGACCAAAGAATTAATGGTTACAACCTTCTAAAAATGTGGCTAGATTGTTAGACCATTCCACAGCTTTGCTTTCCCAAGCTAGAAGTGAAAAATATGTTCTTCCCATAGTTTGTCTTTCACAAAAGTTAAAAGAAAAAAAAATACAGTTTTCTGTTCCTTCTGTCATATCCCTCCTGCATTTTTATGATGATATCGTTGAGCAGAAGCAGCCACCCATGCCTTTAACTAAAGTACAAGTTAGCATAGCTGCTTCTCACTTCTGAGCTGATGTTTGGATGTTGTGCTCATCTTTCATCTGTTCAGCAATGCAGAGGGAAAGGTGCTGTGTGACCAGAGCTATTGACTGCTCCCAGTCAATCTCAAGTGAGATTAAAGCATAAGCACACAGGGGGTAGATGGTGTGTCATAATGCCCTGGGAAGGACCTGACTATACATAGGTTGCCTTAGTTTAGTTACAAAACCAGCGTATTCATTAATTCTTCTGAATTTCTTCAATTCCTTTATAATTCTTATGATCTTGATGCCATGACAGAACATCTAGCTATTAGCAGGACATTGAGCACCCTTTGGAGTTCCTGGATCTTGCAGCATATCCAGCTATGTGAGTTAATTACGACATATTTTAAAATGCTGAAGGTTGGTTGAAATCACATTTTTTTCAGCATTGAAACAGAGTAACAACACTGGGAAGACCCCCTGAAGATTTCATAAGGAGCTTTACTAAATACAGAACAGTAAAGTATTTGAAACAATAAAGGCAAGAAAAGTAACAAGAAAAGTAACAAGTTATAAACATAAGCACATTTATATTAAAATGTATAATTCCTCTATAGCAGCCAACTAGTGTTGCAGTAACAGGTTTTGTACAAAATGTGATGCCAATATTATTTGCCTTGAAATGATACATTTTAGTTCTATTAAAGAGCAGCTCTTCACTATGTGAGCTCAGCATTTGTGTTCAAGGTGAAAGTGATCCAAGGATCTTACCTGATTTGTGAATGTAGCTGGTCTAAATCCTGGTAAAGTCTGCATGCTATCGCCTGTCTCTCATTTTAATCTTTTCAACTCTATTTCATATCATAAGAATTGGTCCTTAGCCTACTCCGAAGACTGTCTTTTTTTTTTTTTTTTTTTTTTCCTAGATTGGAGAGTCTTCTAGTGGTGTGTAACGGCATAGTTAGCAGTTCAATCAAGAAAAGAAGATATTGCAGTCAATAAGACAGATGCATTAAATAGAAAAAAGCAATTCCTTTGGAGTGATAGTGACACCGTGTATGTAATTCGAGATGATTGTAAACAAAATAAAGAGTTTCTGTGATGTTTAAAAATGTATATATTACAAATTAAAAAAAATAAGTTCACAACAATTGCCAAAATTTCTTGTTCAAAATAACAAAAACTAATGCCAGTGTTCATGCTCCTTTGATAGTTTTAACAGTTATTGTGTGGTTTTGCAAGCTGTATAATCAATGTTAAGAGCTCTTGACCTTTTTCACTGTGTCTAGAGACAGGCGTGTTAGCATTTTTTCCCCTTTAAATTGCTGTGGTATATTGTCTAAAATTTTACTGAAAGCAGCGTTATCCAGAAAAAGTCACCGTAAAAAGTCCCTTTAGGAATGCGTTCATCATGTCACAAACTGCTGCATTAGCTAATTATCTCTTCTTAGCACTACAGCAGACCTTCAAACTAATAGCTAGTGCACACTCTAGGCAAACAGTAGGTGCCTGACTTAATTAACTCTGACTCCGTGTGATGTGATTTGTATCTTGGTGTTGCTTGTGCTAAAAATGGGCACTGTTTTTCCTATGGCATATGGCTGTATTTCTCCAAAGGGCTGGGGTACTGCAGCTTCAGGAGCAAGATTACTTTGCTGTTATTTGATGATTTAGTTATCATTATGGTCTGCAGATCAGAAGATCGGCAAACACCAAGGAACAGCTAATGGAGTAATACCAAATTAATTGCACTATTGTTTTGATGAAGAACTCCTATAAGTAATAAATAAATAAATAAATAAACTATTTATAGAAATACTAGAACAGATTTGCTGTATGGTCTAAATAGAAACAGACTGTATGATGACATGGGTGATCTGAAGAGCCCACTGCACTCAAGGAACAGATTTCTTATTTTTTTATTTTAAGGGTAAATTCTAATCATGAGCACTGTTTTCCTCCCTGCACTACCATAGCCATTCGCGGTTCCTGTCAGCTACGCAGGGTAGGAAATTCAGCAACCTCGTTACTGGAATGGTTATACGTCTCTGTTGTCCTAGTTCTGGTGAAGTATTTACTTCACAAAACTTCTGGGGACATCATGAGTGCAGTTGAACACTGTCAAAAAATGGTCTTCTTCCCAGGAGTCCTTCTGCACAGAGAGATTTTATCTTCACTGGGGGGGATTACATAAAACGATGACACATTTCCCTTGTGAAGGTACAAAGTGATCATGAAGAGTGCTCATAAAAAACCTGTCTGGATACAGGTGGCACCCTCCATCTGTCACCTCTGTGTCCTGCTGCACAGGAGATGTTCCAGCATAGCAACACATACTTTGGTTTTTCCAAATTTTTAAAAAATGGAGATTTTTTTTCAAAGTATGTAATTGTGACTATTCCATCTTTTTTCATCATTGTGAAAAGACTTCTACATTTTAAGACATAAAATGGAGCATGAAATTACACACAAAAATGGTATTTTTCTTTAACTTTGCTGCAGAATTTGTAGTAAACTCCACATCAGAAATAGAATATATAATAATATATTATAAATAATAACTATCAAACAATTAACCAATAGTTAATGCTTACAGTCACACCATTTGAATAGCTGATTAATATTAATTTTTTGTTTGTTTGTTTTTTTGTTTTTAATGGGCTTTCTCCTCAGATATTATATTTGAAGGGAAGCACTACACTTCTTTTATGGTTGCTAACTGTACCTTTCTATTTTGAGTTGAGTCCTTACGGTTTTTGCAAATTACCAAATGTTCCTATTTTCTATGAGAAAGGTTTCCAAATGAGCCTTTGGCAATATTTCTGAATAAAGTGGGACCACTGTAGAAATAAACTGGCTTTGCCTCTCAACTCTACATGGGGCTTATGAGGCAAAATGACTTTAGCAGGGAAAGTAGGTTAAAGCAAGGACAAACAGCCTCCTCCATCAAGAGAACTGAAAATAAGCGTAAATACTTACCTGATTCAGTACATTAAAGATTCAGTAGTCCTAAAAAGGACCACAGGTCAAAAAGCATAAAGTGACCCAGACTTACAAAAGATGTTCCTTAACTGTTACTTGGATAATTTTGCTTTAAACTGGGTTTACTCTATAGAAGCAAATTAAAAAATCTCATTTGATATACTTTTAATCTTTGAAAGTAGTCTGTTTCTTTGGATATGAACGCTTCCTGAAAACCTGAATATTCTTTTCTTTGTCTGTGTGCGTTCCTGACAGTATCTTTTAGTAAGGATTAGAGGGTTTGGGATTTTGTTGTGGTTTTTTTCAAGCACTGGACCATAGGTAAGTTGCTTATATGAGAATTAGTAGGAAAAATAGTTTCTTGTTAATTATTTTTAGAATTCCTTCTTTCAGACACAGATTCTCTAGGAATTAAAATGTTTTCCTAGTTTTTCCCTTACCTAATCCAGCAGCCTTTGTTGTTTTCTACCAAAAGAGTTCTTAGCAACAATATGGATTTTTTCCCCCACCTCCTACCTATAGCTATAATGAACTGTTACTTCTGGAAATCCTTTTGTAAGTTCCCCAATATACTATTACACTACTTCTCAGCTCCAGTTATGAATTACCTTTAACATAGTGATTAATTTTGACACTGAGGAGTTTTCATAGTACCAAAATTTACTAATGGTAGTTCTGTCACTTATGTGCCATTCTCAATAGTGTCACTGTGTATCATAGTGGGAAATGAAATTCTGACAACAGAAGCATCTTATTCTTCTCAGCCTTTTTCCCCTTCTTTTTGTAATGAAACAGTGCCCCCAAGAGCTTTTTTCTCAGGAAGGGGCAATTTAAGGAAACCAAATCAACTATTCATCAGTATATTAATCTCTGACATAAAAAATGGCATAAAAATTCTGCCCAGCATCGCAATCAGAGGTGTTAGTTTGAAGAATAGTTGAAAGACAGTTTATTTTGGTTTTCTTATTTTATGCCCAATGATAGAAAGTTAACTAAATGACTGAATTCCTCTAATGGTTCCAATTTGGAGGGCTCTGCCTGCAGAGGATGTCTTTGCTGGCACTCTGAAGAAAGGGAGAAGGCTGCAGAGCATGGCTTCTCAGCAAAGGTCTTTATGGCAGGACTGCTTTTGTCCTTTGCTGGTTGACATCAGGACAGCTAGCAGTGGTCCAGGAGGCAGCAGGAAGTACTATTTGTTTGTTTGTGTGTGGATAAACAGAGAAGAAAGATAGCATGAAGTGAACAAGAACAAAAAGAGAATAAAGGAAGAGCTTAATTACAGCAGAGTCATAAAAATACAAATACCAAGCCTATTAGGTATTTTGCTAAAATATATGAAATATACACAAAAATAATCACAAATAGCCTCTAAAACTCAAGAGAGGCAGATTTTTATGATAACATGAAGTAATAAAAATTTTTAGCATTTTTTATGTGTCAACAGTCGCCACTTCTTTTTCTGACCCTGAAAAACATCTACTACAAACAGAATTCTGGATATTTGGTTGTCTTTCGCTCCATCTCATTGCATGAGTTGAAACTCATAAATGAAATGAAAAAAACACACATAGGCAAATAATTGCTTTAAATAACTTCCAGTAACCTGTTTCAGGAACAGCTCAGGACTTCATCTATCACGGAAGTAGGAAGTTTAAATAGTAGACATGGTCTCCCCAAACAGTCTGCTAATATCTCTCTTTAGCAGAGTGATGTAGCTTTCTCAGGTATATCTCTACAGACCATTTTCAGCCTGGTGCTAGGCCCCTGAGAGATTCAGGGGTGGAAGCCAGCACTTTGAACTCTGCTTGGACTATCTGCAGAGCTTTGCAGACTGGTAAATAAGTGTGAAAGCCTTGTGATGTGATAAGATCTGTGGCAGAGCAGGAATGCAGTAAACGAGATGATGTTGTTCAGATCAAGCGAGCAGCTGGCCAGATGTGGTTATTTCTGAGTTGCACAGATTGGCCTGAATGAAGATGAGTATGAGAAAGAGGGAGTACTGTAAAACACACATAGAAGAAATAAATCATAGCATTCCTTGGTACTCCCAAGTTCCAAGTAATAGAAGTGTGCTCTTGGTTGTAGAAGAGCACCAGAATTAAGTTTAACTCTGTGACATGTGGCTTTCTTCTCTCCATAGGTGACGTCTAGATCCTGCAGCTTCCCACAGCTTCATTACATATTCACTAAATATTTTTACATGGAAATTATAAACTCATTTTGGGTTGCAGAGTGTGTCCATTTTTTAGCTCACTCAGTTTAGAAACTTAATTATTCCTCCTTATATTAGAACTACAACTAATTAGGAACTAATTACCAATAATAAAATAAATACGCTGTAATTTATCTGTCAAATGCATCCATGTACAAATATTTTAAAGGCTATACTGCCCTCTCAAACAAATGTAGATAAAGATCTACTCTCTAATAACTATTTTATGGATCTTCATAGCTTTGACCATGAGTCTAATTTTTCCAGTCTGTTAGCATCAGAGCACGTTCTTTAGGGGTGGAAGAATAAACCATCCTCTGGGAAAACTAAAAAAATTGGGTTTAGGTGCCTTGTGATAGTTGCAGACATTTTGGGGTGAGTCCCTTGTGTTTTGTGCTTAATATAAACACAGGGAAGTTGTGGTACAGCTAATCAGCATGGCCTTTCACTAAGCATTCAAGGCATTATTTGCAATTCAGTGGATTTATTTTGTTCTGATTAATAATCTGACAAAGTTCAGAGCTTTAGGAAATGTTTTATTATCTAACATTCATAAATATAAAAATAACTTGATGCATTCATTTTCTAGCATTCAAAATTCAACATTTGCCTTAATCTGGAAGTTTGCTCTTTTTAGCTTTAACCCAGACAGATATGAACCTTGAATAGGTGCAGGAGTATGACATTTCTCTGTACAGCAAATAATTCCGCTCTTGAAATTTCTTGCTCTCACCAATTTTAGTCAACCTTTCCCAACTTGAGTTGCCGATGTTAAAACATGTTCTCACGCAGCAGTGAAGCAGCAATGATCTGCAAGTATGTATGTAGTGTTACTCCTGCTTGAAACTTCAGGATTCCAGCTTTGAATTTGTTATTTACTTGGATTTGGGGCAGAGAGCAGAGAGGAAGAGGTCTCCTTTTTTAAGGAATATTTGGAACGAATTTTCCTATCTATAGAAGTAATTCCTACTTAGAAGTAATTTCAACTTCAAAAACAAGCACTAAATTTTTCCTTTCTTGATTTGATTTCTGTGTGGCAGTAACCTTACCAAAGACAAAATGTTGTGGAAGAGAAGGTGATAATGGATGGTTTTGTAAGTGGGGTGGAGTAAATTTTACAAAAGTGCGAGAAAGGTGACCTCTGCTCAGAAGCCTCCCTGCTCATTAGCAGGTGGATATGGTTTAAAGATTCACTGTGGTGCAGAGAAGGAATCAAATTAGATGTTGTGTGAAGCTATCATTACTGTGTGTTTCTCTGTATATTCCAGTTTAAAGCATGTCGTTCCTTTCATAGCGGCCCCTCAGATTACTGTATCTCATCCTTTCCACATCAAAGTGCTGTCAGCACTTTTATAGCATAAAAAGAACACAGATAATTTTACAATACATTCTCTTCAAACAGCTTTGACTTGTGCAGTTGCAACATTTCTTTTTATTCTGGGATTTGCAAAAGAAGATGCACTAAAATGAGTAGCATCTTAAAGCTGAACTAAAACAGGGAATGAAATATCTGTTTAAAATGGGACCAAAGCATGTCTGTAGGGATGGTGAGGATTTTAGGAAGTCAACTCTTCTCAAGTGCCATCTGAATTCTATTTCAGTCAGCTAGTAAGAACCACTGGGAGTGCGGAAAATGTCCATTCTTTGAAAAGCATAAATCATCTCTTTTTATTTACTAGCTAAAAAAACTTGATACCTTAAAAAGTCTTCAGTAAAATACACAGTAATGTCAGATCCCACTTTCCACCTCAAAGGCTCAGCCTCAGCTAGTAGCCAGTAGCTGGGCTCATGGTCTTGACCTTACTGCTCTATGAGAAAGTAATTATTATTACAAATAATAAAATAATGAATACAGGAAAAAAGTGAGTGAAAGGCAGCAGAAAGACAGAACTTTGTAGAATTGACTTTAACTTCGTGGGTCTTTCTTTAAATCCACTCTGCCAAGAAATTTGTTTTCTTCTTAGTGATTCTGCAGCTATAGGTATATAATGTGCAAATGTTTCCCATTGTAGTTCCTTGCCATGTTTATCATTTGCCAGCATTTATAGAAAGGTTGTCACAGAAGTGAGCAATGGCAGGACAGAGAACAAAAATAAGAAAAACTGACAAACTGCAAAAGGGAGGGCAGCCTGTGTGCTGGCCAGCAGACAAGCAATTCCACGTGGTTCGTCTGCTCATCTCATGTTTCAGGCATTCTCAACAGCTGGGACTGGAGTGATCTGATACAGGACTTTGCCTCTTTTCCCTGGTGGAAGGCGAAAGGTGTTGGATCTTACTGTCACTGGTGCTGAACTGGGCTGCTACAGTCAGTCTTTCCAAAACAAATTGTAGACTCAGGTTTTCTGATATTCTTCCTGCTATTTCTATATAGTCAAGTAATAATCCAGCGAGCTCTGGAGTTTCAGGTGGATGTGGTGTACCATTCTCAGGAAGACCTGGTGATTTCTTCCGTGCCATTGTGGTTGAAGGCAATGCAACACAGGAAAAATTGTGGACAGGATGGACCTAGCTATCGCCACTGAAAGGATAAGCCTGTATCGGAAGGTGGCACCACATCTCTCTTAAATATAGGAACTCTAGAGTTTCGGGTTTATCTCAAATTACAAAGAATTCAGGTTTTTGGGTTTTTTGGTTTTTTGTTTTTTTTTTTTTTCAACAGGAAATAGAACTACAGCTGAATGAATAATTAACAAAGCACTGTATTTAATTTTCAAGGTTATAATACAATATTCAAAGAATTATTTTTTTAAATGAAAAAGCAAAGCATTACTATGAAATAAGGAAAGAACATTCACACAAAAGCATAAAGTTCAGTGAGAGAAAAAGAAAACTGAATATTTAGATAATTCTCTTTTTTTTACTTTTTGGAAAAAAAAATCTTAAAATCACTGAATGAAAGTTTAACTCTACATCTACTGTGTTTGTGAAACCAATCTTTACCTAAATCCCATTCAGCTTTGCCTCAGAATCATAGAATGTTTACACTCAAAACTACTTCTATGTTGGCTTTTACTCCCTTAGCACATGATGCAGCTCTGTGTCCTTGGCTCTTCATGAACACCAAGGGACAAATACTTTGTAATAAAGTTCCGTCTTACAGAGAGGTCACAAACTGATCTTGGCTATTTCGGTGTAAATCTGGAGAGACTCGGCTGAGCTCAATAGACTTACTCAGGCCTGAAATCAATTATTGCTGTGGTGTGAGCGAGGTGGAGCCCAGCTCCTCGGCCCAGCTCTGGCATTGAGATGCAAATGGCAGCCGCGGGGAAGAGGGGAGCATTGGCCGGCATCGCAGCGGCAGCCGGGCCGGGCCGGCGGGATCCTGGCACGGCTCGTGCGGGACGGGCGAGGAACAAAGGCGGGGCGTGCCCGGCCCGGGGAGCGACACGGCCCGGGAGCAGCCGGGGACAGGCTCAGTGCAACGGGGTCATTGTTATGCAGCCATGCAGGAATAGAAACAAAATGCAGCTTAAATACTCCTCCCCCAAGCCAGCCCCCGCGATTATGCTTCCAGGAACCGCGGGGGTGGCTGTGGTTGTCCGTATTTCCATCTCGGTCCCTGGCATCTGCGGGCACTGGCACTGAAGCAGACCCCAGTGGGATGCCTGGAAGGCAGTGCTCTGCCAGGTTAGTGATGGGCTACATCAGTTTAGACAAAATGATGCTTCCTGACACCCTCCCTCTGTGAGGCTCCTTGTAGGAACAGGCTGCAAACACAAACACCACAAAGTCCCTTTCTATGTCTTTCCTGTGTCTTACCTCTTATACGAACAACCAAGCAATTAAGAACATATAATAATATATTGTATCGGTTTGAAAACTACACTTCCCACATGATGTGTGCCATTACATCATTTTTTACACAGAGAATTTAACCCAAAGTGGCACATATCTTATATCAGTGGCTGAGTCTCACTTGTTCTCACGGAGGAATCCCAGTACTACAGTGGCACCTCTCAGGGGCAGGGGTCTGCACTCTTAAAACCCCTTCCCCAGGCAGCCTGTTGTCCAGCTTGCATTAGCTTTAATAAGAGGCAGAGGGGGATTAAGGGTCTTGTTTCTTTTGCCATGTCAGTATTTTCCCATATAGTGATGAGGAGTCTATAGAAGAAAAAATAACACTGAAATAGACTTTTAAAATCTTGTATCATATTTACCCACTAGTGATTTTTTTTCCTCTGGTAGCACATGTAAATAAATGTGAAGAAAATAAATACTGAATAGGCAGCTAATTCTGAAAGCAGAGGGTGACATCAAATTTAACAAGGAAATTAATTCTCCATTTCTTTTTGTTCAGTTTTTATTATAATTATTTAGTGCTGTCTACCTGTCTGCATTTGTTATGCTCAAATTGACAAGTCTGGGAAAAATAGTAAATAAATACATAAAAACCTTGATAAACCCCTTGATAAGACAAGCAGAGAAGAAAGCCTTATTTGAAAGGGATAAATAGTAAGGAATTGCTTGATTTTTTGGAAATTTTTTTTTAAAAAAAAATTCAGGAATACGAAATAGCAACTCAATTTTGCTGTAAGTTTGAACTAGCTGAGCTTAGCCTTTGGAAATACAGGAATTCCATCATAAAACAAAGGAATCTTCTTCACATCAGTATTACAGAAGAAAATTACATGAATGTGGGAGGTCCAACCCTGGT
>VZRN01002949.1:0-26192 GCA_013397935.1 Dasyornis broadbenti
ACTTCAACTGCACCCATCAAACTACTGGCACACACCCTGCCATCAGCACTTTCCTTCCCAGCTCCAGGTACCATCCTAAGCCTTCAGTCTCACTGAGTCAGCAGCCAGTCAGATCCGGCACTAGGGACTGCTCACGCACTAACAGGACCAGGACAAAAAGCTCAACAGTTTGGTATTTGCATTCCCACTGACAGTTCAACAGCTCTAACCCAGAGAACTGCCTATTGGCAAAAGCCTTCAAATTCACTAGACCACCCAATGTGCACATCCAAACTTGCTCTCTCTGCCGAAGAGAGGAGTTATAAGGCCATCTCCAAAGAAATGGCATCCCCTCCTNATAAGGCCATCTCCAAAGAAATGGCATCCCCTCCTCCAAAACAGAAAACATTCAGGGACTGATCCACCTCACCCCTGCCAACCGCCCCCACCCCCCTGCCCCCCCGGGATTGAATATGTCCAACAATTGTTCCAACACAGAAAGAGCCAAGACAGAAATGTCATGCTGGACTATACCTCCCCATGGTACCTTAACTTCTGCTCCACCAACGCTGGCACTATGGCCTTTGCCTTCCAAGGAAAGGCACTCCAAGTCACTTAGGCTTTCCTTGACTTCAGTACCTTGCCTAGTTTTTCCTAGCCTACCCTGTCTTCCCTTGCCTTGCCATCATCTGCCTTGTCTTGCCCTGCCTACAATTTCTTTGCTTTGCTTCGCCTTTCCTACCACGTTTTACCTTGCCTTCCACGCAGGCAAGGCAATGTAAACCAAGTGTAGGCAATTGTAGGCAAGTCAAGGGAGGGGTAGGCAAGGCTGGAGCAGTGAGGGGAAAGCAAATGGAGTAGTAGGCGAAAGAAGGCAAAGATATTCTAGGCAAGGCTGAGCATAGGAAGGTAAGCCCAGTGATGGGTAGGCCAGGCAGAAGAAGAAAGGGCTAGACCAGGCAAGGCAAAGCCCTGGAGGAAAGCAGTAGGCAGGTCAAGGGTGGGCCATGGACAAGCAAGGGAATGAAAGGCTAGGGAGGGTTAGCAGGCCAAGGCAAGGACACTGATGGTTTGGCAAGTCAACACAGGTGAGTGGTACATTCAAGGATTGCTGGTACACAAAAGTGGCCAAGAAAGACTACTCTGTCTGACCTTGATCTCACATGGGCTGTCTCTAGCCTGCACCTAAAACACTGGGGCTATCTGCTTTCCTTTCTATGCAGAAGAACTGTCATTCTGGTCCCAGAGCCCAGAGGACAAATGTGGACTGCCTGTCCAAAATTCGATATATGCAAGAATTAGTGCCAGACAAATGCAAGAATTAGTGCCAGAAAAAAGCTGCCCTGACAGATGTGTCTGGCTTCACGTGACCTCCTATGGGTTCCTCTTACATGCTCCTGTAACACTGTGGGTATGTGAAGGCCTTGAGAGTCCTCAGGGAAGCAGGCAGGGCAGGGCAAGTAGAAGAAACGCTGTGAAGGGAAGGGTCTTAAAATTCCAAGTGGGAGAGGGATGAGAAAAGTCCTGCAAGGCAAGGGAGGGCTTCAAGAGCAAGGCAAGACAAGTGGTGGCTGTTACGAATGGAGACAGGAACTTAGATAAATCTCTGCCTTTTGCCTAGGCCTTTGGCAGCAGGCAGTGATTTTTACTGGGCTGCCCACACCCCAAGACTCAGTCTCGTTCGCAAGTTCTTTAATAATGGGCCAATTAGGTCTAATATGACATAAATTATCATTTATTAGACACAAAAATAAACAGACATATGACTTGGGGTAAAAACTACATACTACACAGGAATAAAATAAAATAAAAATGAAATAAGATAAAACAAAACAAAATAAAACAAATCTTAAAAAAAAAGAAGAAAAACCTACTAGTAAATAATATACAGTGCGAATTGAGGTACCTATTGTTACAGCTAGCAAAGAAATAATACAATTTAGGAAACCAATGTATCTTACCAACTCTAATTTGGTGATGGAACATACACTATGATCCTTTCTCTCAATCCTCGAGGAAGTAGCCATAGACCTGCATCCAGACCTGGGGAGAAGCTCCTCCACGCTTCAGAGCACATGCAAAAAGCTTCTGCCTCTGTGATATTTCATGTGTCTTTTATAGTGTAAAAGTGTGTCTTTCGGTCACTTCCTTATTCTTGTCATCTCTTTCCACACCTGTTTTTCTGTACCAAGATGTTGATTTCACGGTCAGGATTCAGACTCTCAGGTGCCATGAGATATTCCCTTGCCGGGTCGTTGACTCGAGTCGTTGACTCAGTCTAGGCTATCAGTGCATCAGCTTTGTGGGTGAGAGATGGACGTGGAACACCCTGTCACAGTAGCTTTGCAAGGCAAGGCAAGGGAGAGGTAGGCAAGGGAGAGGTAGGCAAGGCAAGGAGACACCTAGAAGGAGAAGGAAAAGCAAGGCTGGACCTGGACGAATGGGTAGGGGAAGTCAAGGTGGGGGATGGGTGAGCAAGTCAATGCAAGGTAGTGGAGGAAAGGAAGGCCCCCTACAAAGGGGGCAGCAAGTCAATGCAAGGTGTGGGGAAGCATGTGAGTAGTGGGCTCAGCCAGCCAGCCGTGGCGGTGGGGGCGGGATGGTGTGAGTGGCGTAGGGTTGATGTGTGCGTACTTGTGCCAGAGTGCACGGGTTACGTGTGTATGTGTGTGGGGTAAGTGTGTTTGTGTGTGCGGGGTGTGTGTGGCGTATGTTTACGGGGAGGTGTGGTGTATGTGCGTGCGTATGTGAGGGGTAGGTGTGTGTGTGTGGGGTACTCGTGTGTGTCGGGTACGTGTGCGCTTGTGTGCACGCTGAACGTAGAAAGAGAATGAAACGGCCTATGTGTGTGTGTGCAGGGGGTGTGCAGGAGGCAGTGCTGGGGGAGCTGCCCTACTGCCAAGCAGCTGTGGGAGTGAAAGGAATAAGATGAATGTGTCATCACAAACAGACCATGTGAATCTGCTTGTAGGTAGGGGCTAGGAACTTACAGAGAGTGAAGTAACAGAAGAAACCATTAGTTCTAGAAAATATTACTAGTGAACACAGACTATTGTTCAGCCAAGGCCATGTTAAATTCCTGAACGTAGAAAGAGAATGAAGAGACTTAATAGAATTATGAATAGTTTCTTTTTCTTTCTTTTGTATGACAAAAGGGGGGTGCATATTAGAGGGAGGCATAGAGTAGGTGATTGAGGAAGTCTGTACTTTACAAGTACCTCAGCCAGTGGGAAAAGGAAGAGGGTGATGTGGCCAGGAACTCAGGATATAAAAGGGGCTGCATCTGCCAACGAGACATGGCATGCCAACGGGACATTTCCCATGGGAAATGCCTCATGACCTCCCCCTTTCTTCAAATAAAGTTACAGGACTCTTCTGTCTCCTTTTTGGACATAAATCTCTAGCATTGTGGATGAATTTTCCTGACAAAATGGGGACTCATCTGAGATCCTTCCATTCTCTGTGGATGGCGGGCAGTGAGTGGAGCTGAAGGTGCCCCTCAGCCAGTTTCAGTGATCAGCTCCTTTTGGTGGTGGCAGGCACTGGGCAATTGATTGGGTTCCCAAGAATGTCCAGAAGACAGAAGAGTGGCAGACCAGGGGAGTCCTTGAAGAGTTGGCATGGAGGGACCACTGAAAATCTCACCGGTGAGTACAATCTGCGGGGAGTAAATCTGAGAGGGCACCCATGGAGGGACGCACAGGTAAAGCCTGCAAGGGGTCCCTGCAAAAGGGATGATGATCCTGAAATATCTCCGAAGAGTCCCTTGGGAGAATGTTGAGGTAATTTGCACATTCTCCCAGAGGTATTTAAGGACAATTCATGCCCAGGAAGGGGCAAGAAGGGGAGTCGAGAAAGGGTCCCAATCTCTGTGCCCAGGGGGCCAATGAGGGGAGTTGCGAAGGGGTCTCAGCAACAGATGATGTATGATGTTGGTACGCTGGGAAAGGAATGGTTGAAGGGGAGTGCGGAGGAATATGGATACGGCAAGTAGCAGCACGAGGCATTTATCCTCAAAATTTGTGAGCTGATCCAGGGCCAGTCGCAGGTTCTTTGTATCCCGGCTTCCAGGACATAGCAAACAAGGAAGTCAGGATTTAAAGCTGGTTCTCTATAATGGGAAGCAGCAGGAGCAGGCCTGGAAGTGTAGGACCAGGAGAACAGGCTGGGGGCCTGTAGGGAGGTGCAGGGCTGGGCCGGGGCTGTGGGGCAGCTGGGTCTCAGTGCCAGGGGCTGTGTGATCCTCACTGTCCTCCCTGGGTGGGGGTAGCAGTGGTTCCCCGGCTTCCATGAGGCTGTGGAACACCCTGGCCATCTTTGGTGCTGCTGGCAGTGCCCGCTGGGTATGCTGGGGGAAGACCACGTTTGGACACTGTGGCAGGATGGGGACTGGCTCTGGTACACAGTATATGGCGAGGAGGGTGAGCACAAGGAGAAGGAGGAAATAATAGCTGGCAAACGCAGATTGTACGTGGAAGGATTAGGATTTTCTTTTAAGGATTTTGTTTGGGTCACTGGAGAAACAAAAGATTTTGAGCTGTGGGAGAATGAGCACCCACAGGCAGTATTGGGGGTCAGGGCTAGTGGAAGGGTAGAATAAGCCCCTGGAGGAACTGGTTAGAAAGATACAGCAAGTCTATGTGAGAAGGGATGAGGAAAAGGTGAAGGCAAATGTGATGGCAGAGTTCTTACAGCCCTGGAGGGATAAACCGCAGGGCCTAAGGGGTTCCCCGGGACAGAAGGGACGGGACTGGCCACAAGGAGGTGGCAGAGGCATTCCCTCCTCGGCAGGGGAGAGCCAACCAAAGCAACGGTTGGGAAGGGATCAGTGTGCTATCTGCAGGGCAGAGGGACACTGGAAGCGAGACCATCTGCAGAAACGGCTGGATCCTCAGGAAGAGGAACTCCAGTGGTTAATGGAGATGGACTGTTGGGGGTGTCAGGGCTTCCCATTATACCAGAGACCCACCACACCGGAGCCCTTGATAACATTTAAGGTGGATTCAGAGAGAGGAACTGTTTCCTGACAGGGGCTTCTTGATCCACTTTGAATGTAATACCTAAAGGGAAGAATTGCCAAGAAGGTCTTCAGTTATTCAGGGGGTAAGTGAAAAAGATGAGTGAATGTGTTTTATTCAACCACGATTAGTAGATGTGGGGGATAAATTTGAAATGCATGAATTTCTGTTTGTTCCTAATGGAGATTATAATTTACCGGAAAGGGATTTGCTGGTTAATCTGGGAATGCAAATTAATATTGCAAAAGGTGATACAGAAGCTAACACTACTGTAATTTTGTGTCAAATGTCTGAGAAGGCCTATGCTGCAGTAAAGCCAGAAGTGTGGGCAATCCCAGGGAAATACGAAAAATTAGCTATGAAGCCTCTCCAAATGACTTTGAAGCAACCAGGACAAGTGGTGTCTAAAATGCAATACCCTCTTTTCAAGGGAGGGAAAGAAGGGGTTACAGCCTGTTACTGAGTCCCTGTTAAAAGCAGGTCTATGGAGCCATGGATGTTTCCCTAGAATACTCCTGTCCTGCCCGTTAAGACACTGGATGAATGGACACCAGAAGGAAAAGCAGAATTTTAAAGTGTTAGGAAAAAAAAGTGCAAGCAGATTAACTGAGGCTCCTGCCCTAGCTCTTCCAGACAGGGAAAAGGAATTTGAATTATAGATGGATTTTAAATGGAACCATACTAAAAGAATTTTAGTATGGGAACACAGGGAAACACGGCAGCCTGTTCCTTACTTTTCTAAGATGTTAGACCTAGTGGCCAGAGGCTGGCCTCTTTGTCAGCAGAATTGTGCAACCATGGCTTTAGTGGTAACAGAAGCCCAAAACCTGATGACATGAGAATCTCTTATTATTAAAGTCTCACACCAAATTAAAGTTTTGTTAACTGAAAGCGTCTAAGTGGATGTCCAGTGCTCAGTTATTACAGTATAAAACTTACTTAATGGAACAGAAAGATGTAGGATTGAGAAATGGAGAAGGGTTTAACCCAGCTTCCTGTTTGAACAGTCGTGGAGAGGGGGGCTCGGAAGCAACCCATGACTGCATTGAAGTGAGAGATCTCCAGACCCAGGCTAGGGAAAATTTATGAGACACTCCCTGGCCTAAGGGAGAAAATGTGTTTATCAATGAGTCTTCAAGGGTAGTAGAAGGGAAGTGAGTTCCAGGATACACTATTATTAAGGGAAGGGAATTAGAGGAATGGGAGAGGTTGCTGCCAGCATAGTCAGCTCAGATAGAAGAACTGTGTGCGCTTGTAAGAGCTTGTGAACATTCTTACTGATTCTAAGTGTGCATGTGGAGTGGTACCTGCATTTAGAAAACTGTGGGAGGAAAGAGGTTTATTAACCTGCAGGGGAAAAACATTAGCTCATGAGAGCTTAATTATTCGTCTCTTGGAGGTGGTGAATTTACCAAAGCGGGTGGCAATAATGTACATTAGCGGACATCAGGCAGGGTACTTGGAGGAGGCAACTGGTAATTGACTGGCAAATGAAGAAACTCAGGAAACAAAATCTTTTGCCAGAACTCTCTAAGATCCTCCCTTTGCTGCCAGTGACTCAATCACTGCCAGAGAAACTGTCTTTTCCACCAGAGGAGTTGGAGACAATTAAAATTAGTGGGGAAGAGAAAAAAGGGGAAAATTGGTTTACAAGGGATGTAATGGATACCAAAAGCTTTGGCCCTACAAATATTAAAACAACTCCATGAAGGGAGTCATTGGAGTTCTCAAAGACTGGCAGAAGCCTTCCTTGAGATGTATATTGCTGTGGGTCTTTTTGGTCTGGCAAAACGAGCTGTTGAAGCTTACTTGATTTGTGCTAAAGGCAATAGCTGAGATACAAAGCAACTTGCCAGGGAAGGGGGGTCCTTGGGCTGTATGTCCCTTCCAAAGACGCTAGGTGGATTTTACTGAAATGCCTCAAGTGGGAAGGCTTAAATATCTTCTGGTAATAGTACATCAGCTGACAGGGTGGCCAGAAGCATTTCCAATGGCTTCAGCAACTACAGGATCAGTTCTTAAGGTAGTTTTGGAACAAATAATTCCAAGATATGGGACTGTAGAAGCAATAGACTCAGAGAGGGGAATTCATTTGACAGGAAAGATCCTTCAGGGAATTATGGCAGCTTTAAGAATACAATGGAGCTCCATACCCACTGGCATCGCTATAGTTCAGGTCAGCTAGAAACAAATTAATAGAGAAATAACGAAACACCTTTTGAAGCTGTTAATAGAAACCAAGATGCCATGGGTACGGCTTTTGCCATTGGCTTTGGCAAGAATGAGGGCCAGACCCAGAAGAGATATTCAGTTATCTCCTTTTGAATTAATGTTTGGAATTCCTTACCTTGGTAATTCTCAACCTAGTGGGGGACAGGGTGTGTGTGTGTGTGTGTAGAGATAAGTGATGTATAGTTAAAACAATATGTGGCCGGGATACTGTCTCTTGTGAAATCCCTTCAAGAGGAAGCCCAGCTAGCCTAGACCCTGCCTTTGGATTTTGCTATTCATAACATCCAACTGATTTGCCCCAAACCAGGCCAAGAGACACTTCCAAGAGAGAGTCCAAGAAGTGGATATTTGCTTTATTTGGCATGCCGGGTGTGTGGGGGATCGCTCCTCTGAACACACACACCCCGGCACGTCCTACAACACAGTATTATGGGTAAAATTCATGAATATTCATCACATTCCTTGGGACAGGCGTGGCTATACAAACTACATCCTGGAAATCTTTAATATCATTAGCATATGTGCCACACATGCGCTTTGTATCCTGATGGTCGCACTGAGGAAGGCTTCGCTTCTTCCTCGGGGGTCTTTCTCACAACGCACTTTTCACCTTTCTTTCTGGAGCATGCACAGTCCTTTGAGGAGTGATTCAGCGATTTCTGAGCTGATCCTTGTCCCCTTTATCTTGATAAGATTAAGGCAAACTCGGCTTCTTAGGTTTTGTAATTAACATTTGCCGTCTCCTAATAGTTAATGTGCTTGCATGAGTTAACTATTGATCACCCCTTTTTCACAATGAGGCGATTGGGTCCTAGGTAAGGAGTAGAAAGAAGCACCACTGGTGGTGAAGTGGCAAGGCCCATTCCAAGTGTCGCTGACCACAGAAATAGCTGTCAAGACAGCTGACCACAGTTGGACCCAACACACTCAGGTCAAAGTCTCTGAAGGCCCAGAGATTTGGACATCTCGTCTGGAGGAGAAGGACAGGAGGCCATGACTGACACTCCATAAGAGTAGATCGGAGCAGCAGCCAGTGTGTCACCATTGGGGGAAGCCCCATGTGCCTACCCACAGACTGTCTGCTGAAATAGTCTGTTTGGGCATCCTTCCTTTTGGATCTTCAGTCACTGAGGGGCTAACACTTGCTGTCGTTTAATGTTAAGTAGTTTATGTGTCTTCACTCCCCCCAGGTGGTGTGGAAGACAATGTGAAAATTAGACTAGGTAATTAGATTACACTATTAGAATATTTTCCTTAATAATTCTACTTCTATATTGTCAGCTAAGTTTAGGCTAGGAGTGGGAAAATCAATCTGTAGCCTTAGGAGAAGAAGTAGCAAAAGTTTTTAACCTTAGCAATTGTTGGCTCTGGGGAGGGCAAGGAGGATCTGAAGAGCGGCTATGGGTGACCAGTCCAGTTGAAACTAAATGGTGGGTCAACACCCTAAGTGAGCTCCATAATGGGACGGGATCTGGGGACAAAGAAGGAAGTCCCTGCGCTCACCCAGCCTTCTGGGAGGTGTGAAGTGGTTCCCGGTGGCTGCTGCTGCACGGTACGTGTGGCTGCGCTGCCCCGGGGCTGCCCGCAGCGCTGCCTTGCCGTGCCAGAGCCACCCTGCTCCCAGCGCGGGCAGGGCCGGGGTCCCTCTCGACAGTGGCTGAGGGAGCGTGCAGCGGGCGGCGGTGGGACGACCAGCCCTTTGACACCGCACGGTGCTGCCGCCTCCATCCCTGCACCTCGTCGGAAGCCTGCTTGCCCCCTGCCTGGCGCGCTCAGGGGTGGCTGCGCTGGCTACCCGCTCAGCCTGGCCGGGAGCCCGCTGGTCCCGCGGCTCTCCCGGTGGGGCAGTGCCCCGGCTCCGCCCTGTTACGAATGGAGACAGGAGCTTAGATAAATCTCTGCATTTTGCCTAGGCCTTTGGCAGCAGACAGTAACCTTTACTGGGCTGCCCGCACCCCAAGACCCAGTCTCGTTTGCAAGTTCTTTAATAATGGGCCGATTAGGTCCAATATGACATAAACTATCATTTACTAGACACAAAAATAAACAGACATATGACTTGGGATAAAACTACATACTACACAGGAATAAAATAAAATAAAATAAAATGAAATAAAATAAAAAACTACTAGTAGAGAGAAGGCAGCGCCCAAAAGGTACCTATTGTTACAGCTAGCTAAGAAATAATACAATTTAGGAAACCAATATATCTTACCAACTCCAATTTGGTGGTGGAATATACATTAGAATCCTCTCTCTGTCTTCGAAGAAGTTACCACAGACCTGCGTCCAAGTCTGGGGAGAAGCTCCTTGGATCTTTCCACACCGTGTGCAGGAGACTGCTGCCTCTGTGATATTTCGTGTCTCTTTTATAGTGTAAGAGTGTGTCTTTCGGTCACTTATGTATTCTTTTCATCACTTTCCACATCTGTTTTTCTGTACCAAGATGTTGATTTCTTGAACAGGATTCAGACTCTCAGGCGCCATGAGATAATCTCTTGCCAGGTTGCTGACTCGGGTTGTCGACTCGGCCTGGGCTGTCAGTGCATCAGCTTTGTGGGAGAGAGACGGAGGTGGAACACCCTGTCACACGCCTGCAGCTTGGCAGGGCCCAGCTGCACGCATGCCGTGGAGCGCACGCGTGCTGTGGAGGGCTGTGATAAATACATATTATAATATTGGCTTTTCGCAAATATTAAAATGGATGCTATGTGTGTAACATTAATTCTTAAAAAAGCCTTGTTATATAGTTGTATAATAATAACTAATGCCTTTATTTCTGTTACTGACTAAACCTAGACATAGTGATGAAATAGCTGATATGGTTGTCTTAGAATACTTGTGGTTAACTTAAAATAACTGTGATTCAGGGGTAGATAATGATTTATTAGGAACTGCTCACTAAAACAATCTATATAGCTTGCTTGACATTTTTTACATTTACCAAACAGAAAGAGAGGATGTAAAGGAAATATGGAACCATTGTTAAAAAGACCAAGCCAGGATGTAAAGGGACCAGACATCCTGCTTTGGACCCCCAAAACTGGCCCAAGCCAGGATGTAGAGTTTGGACTCAAGCCAGAGACACAGAGAGTATGCACAAGGAAGCACAAGGATGCGCAAGGGGGGAAAGTTTACCGAGGAAAAGAACCTCTTACTTCATTGAAGACCCCTGCCCACGACCCCTGCCCAGTTTCACCAAGCAGTACTGCACAGGCGCAAGTGTATTTAAATGAACTTTGGACTCATTATAATACAAAGCAGGAATAGATAATGAATATGTATAAGGGCATTGTATAGCTTCATGCATATATAACCTGTAACTCAATATAAACCAAACAAAGTGCCACAGAGGAGTACGCACGCATTTTAGGAAGCTATTCCTTGTGCGTCCCAGCACTGGAATAAACATACCTACTTTACAACTTTTTGTTGTGGAATTCAATCCGCGCCTCAACTGTATCACCTGCTTAGTTGGGTAACACCCAAAGAGCTGTGTGATGAAGACCCCTGCCACTGACATTTCAACTATCAGCGACTGTCACCTGCAGAAACCATGGAACAGGGCTCCAGCTGGGAGTGATAACATGACTGACCAAGACCACAACCAAGAAAACAGTGCATGCTCTAGAAAGGTGGATCAAAGGAGGGACCATGCTAAATAGTTCCTAGAATATGCAAACTAGTTCAGGGAAACATGTGAATATATATAATTGCTTATGAATATGTATTTGACTGATGCAATAGGAAGGGTATGTAAGGCATCTTGCTACCTCGAGATGGTGTACCTTTTTGGCTCAGTGCCAAAAAGGAACATCCAGAGCTGTTACTTTTGCTTTATTGTCTTTGTCCCCTATTGTCCTTTATTAAACTCTTAAATTCTAACAGGAGAGTGAACCTCATTTTTCACAACTGGGAACTCGTCCAGGGCCCTAGGGGATCCCGAGTGGGGGAGGTGCGCCCTATCGAGTTCAGTGGCCCGCTCCATTTCTTCTGATGTCCCTGGCGATTGCAGGTTGGCATCCTGTGGACAAGAACGGACACATAAGCAAAAGAAAGGAGAAAAAAAAGGCTCCCTAAGAAACCGCGGTAAACTGGCCCACAATATTTTTGTGCACGAAGACCCAGAGAGGAAAAATGCCTGTAAGTACTCCTGGGGGGCAAGGTACAGAGGATTGACTGGGTTGTGTGTGTGTGAGACGTGGACTGGGCAGTTCGGATCTGCGAAGTGAGTGTGAAGTCTTTTTAGCTGTGGTTCTGTTTGTCTGCGAGGAGACTGGCTGGCAAAGAGATGAAGCAAAAAATGAAGAGTTAGTGATCCCCCGGAGTAACTGGGACTCGGTCCCAGGAAGGGGGTTGGACCCCCACAAAAGGCAGCGAAGCATTTCCTAGGCAGACCACTAGGAAACTGGGAACAAGAGTGAGGGGTCTCCAATTCTGAAAAGGTTGCCAGATTGAGGGTTGGAATCCACAGAAGCTAGGAAAATTACTCCAGAAGGGAAGTGTGGGATTAAAAGCTGGGAAAATATCCTAAGGATACTATACCCAAGAGAATCTGGGGTTGGCCAATAACATTTGAGATTTTAACATTTTATTTGAAAGATAATACCTCTAAGTGAATGTTAGCAAGTGATTCGAAAATAAAGATACCTTATTGTTGTGTTGTCATGTTGTTATGGTAATGGAATGAGTGAGAATGAGTGAGACAAATCACGGACATAAAGTGAGTGAGTACGAATGAATAAGTATACGTTATATCAAATTGTTGATTTAAAATTTAACTTTATTACCTGGAGAAGAAAAATTTTTTGTGCTGCAAGGAGTGGGTGGTGTCTCAACTGTCAGAAGAGTGGGTTAGAGCAAAGAAATGGAGGCCAGGCACAAACAGATAAAATCCTGAGAAGATGGGACAAGGAACCAGTAAGTCAGGTTCAAAGAAAAAAGGGAGAGAAAAGGTGCCAGCAGATATACCCCAAAATTGTCCCCTAGGAATTAAGTTAGCTAACTGGGACAGTGATCCTTGTACAAAAAACCGGATAAAGTAAAAATGATTTAGTATTGTGTGATAGAATGGACAGAAAAGGAAATAAGACCCGAACATCTCTATTGGCCTAGATACGGGTCTTTCAAGGCTTGGATTTGTCAAGCCTTAAAACATATTTGTCAATGCAAAAGAACCGTTTGATCCTGAAGAAAGTGAATATGCCTCCTGCTGGACAGGAGATATTGGACCCCTGGGGTAAAAGTTTTTAGGATATGAGAAGCCCCAGAGACAGAGGGAGCAGAAGAAAAGAAGGAAAAGGGCTGGGAACCCCTAGAGGCATTGCTGCCTCCGTATCATATCGTTCCCGCCCCCGTGCCTGCTCCTGGCCCCACTCCCCTGGAGACACCTTTCCCGCCGGCCACCCCCGCTCCTGCCCTCGTTCCTGCTCCTGCAGCTGTTCCCTTGACAGTTCCGCGCCTGCTGGCCCCTCCTGTTCCCATTACCCTGGTGGTATCGACCCCGCCGGCTGCTCCTACTCCCATTCCTCCGGCAATTCCAGCCACGCTGGCCGCTCCCGCTTCCGCTCCCATGGCGGTTCCAGCTCCACTGGCTGCTTCTGGGCGGTTCCGGCTCTGTTGGCCGCTTCCGCTCCCTTGGCAGCTCCGGCCTCGCAGGCGACTCCTGGTGTTCCATCGGGTCCCCTTCCCACAAGGGGGGGCCATACCAAAATATTAGGAGAAGCTCAGTTAGAACTCAAGGACAGCTTGATAATTCCTCCCCTGCCATTATTCCAAAGCAAGGGTAAAGGGTCCCTCCTAAAATTATGATGACTGAGGAACAGAAAAGTTGGTTTGATGTAGGGAGGGATCAAGAAGTCAGCTTGTTCCCTTTTAGGGACGTTCCTATGGGAGGGGCTCAAGGGGGGATAGAGTCTGTGAATGCTCTTTTGACCTCTTCAGAAGTTAGAAATTTTAAAAGAGAAATTGAAAGATTATTAGAAGATCCCATAGGTGCAGCTGAACAATTAGACCCATTTTTAGGTCCCAACATTTTTACTTGGGAAGAAATGCAGTCAATAATGGGTTTTATATTTTCCCAAGAGGAGAGGCAGATGATTAGAGCTGCTAGAATGAGAATTTGGGAAAGGGAAAATCAGCAAGGCCCACCGGGAGACAAGAAAATGCCAATAGCACCTCCTAACTGGAACCTGAAGAGGCAGGACAAGGACATATGAATGACTATCGTAATCTGATAATTAAAGGAATAAAAGAGGCAGCACCCTGAAGGCAAAATGTTAGCAAAGCTTTTGATGGGCAGCAAGGAAGGGAAGACGCTCCAACTGATTGGTTAGAGAGGCTCCGGAAGAACATGCAGCAGTACTCTTAGACAGACCCTGATAGCATAGCAGGACAAGCCCCATTAAGAGTTAACTTTGTCACCCATGCCTGGCCAGATATAAGGAAAAAGCTGGAAAAGATTGAGGATTGGCAAAATAAGGGATTAAATTAGTTATTAAAGGAAGCTTAAAATGTTTATGTATGGAGAGATAAAGAAAAAGCCAAGGTAAAAGCTAAAATTATGATAACTACTATGCGAGAAGGTAACTCCCAAAGGGACCCGAAGCCCCCAGGTACCATTCCCAGATACAAATTTTAGTGACAGAGAAAAGAGAAGGAACAGAGCCCTAGCACAATCAAAATCTCAAGAGCAAACCAGAAATGCCTGTTTCTGTTGTGGGGAAGAGGGACTCTATAAGAGAGAGTGACCTCATCTAAAGTAAAACCAGAAAATATTCCAAGAGATACACTCAGAAGAATCAACAGACTAAGGATGTCAGGGGCTCTATTTTCTGGAGAATAAATACCATCTAGAGCCTTTGACAACTTTAAAAGCAGGCGCCCAAGGGGAGATATTAGAATTTATAGTTGATACTGGGGCAGAGAGAACTTGTGTAGTTACTATTCCGAAGGAGTGTAATGTAAGTAATGACACTGTAAAGGTAACAGGAGCTAAAAGAGAAGGGTTTAAAGTTCCTGTAATTAAGAATGTAGTAATTGAAGGGGAAACTAGAATAGGGATGGGAGATGTCTTATTAGTCCCTGGAGCAAGTTGCAGCTTATTGGGGAAAGACTTGTAGGTACAATTAGGAATAGGAGTTATACCAGAAGCAGGAAAAATGACAGCTAAAGTGCTAAAACTCAGCCAAGATGGTGAGGGAAGGATTAACAAAGTTTGGGCTGGGGAAAGGAATAGGGGAGGATTGAATATTGACCCCATAAGGGTCATGACTGAGAGAGAATGTCCCATACATGTGCGTCAGTATCCTATATCATTAGAAGGAAGAGAAGGCTTAAAGCTGGTAATAGAAGAATTGATAAAGGATGGGACATTGGAACCTTGTATGTCTCGTCATAATACCCCTATTCTCCCAGTAAAGAAGGCTGATGGGACTTATGGATTAGTACAAGACTTACGGGAAGTTAACAAAAGAACTCGGACCTGTTACCCAGTGGTACCTAACCCCTGTACCCTTTTAAGTAAAGTCCCACCTCAACATCAGTGTTTTAGTGTAGTGGATCTTAAAGATGCATTTTGGGCTCGTCCGTCAGCAGAAGATAGTAAAAATATTTTTGCTTTTGAATGGGAGGATCCAAGTACTGGAAGAAGACAGTAATTAAGATGGACAAAACTGCCACAGGGATTTACTGAGTCTCCAAATCTATTTGGCCAGGCTTTAGAATAAATATTTCAGATTTTCCCCACTCCTCTTAAAATATAAGTTACCCAATATGTGGATGATCTTTTATTAACAGGGGAAGCTGAAGTTGAAGTTAGGGAGGCTTCTATAAAATTTTTGAATTTTCTTGAAGAAAAAGAATTAAGGGTATCAAAAGGGAAATTACAGTTTGCAGAATCAGAAGTAAAGTATCTTGGCCACTTAATAAGTAAAGGTAGCCAAAAGCTAAATCCTGAGAAGATTGCGGAGATTTTATCTCTTCCCCCTGCTTCGTCAAAGAAGGAAGTTAGGATACTGCTTAGATTATTGGGATATTTAAACTATACATCGAGGGGTATACTCAGGCAGTAAAATTTTTATACGAAAAATTGACAGAGGGAGACAATATAAAATGGACCAGAGAAGATGACAGTAAATTAAAAGAATTGAAGCTTAAACTAGCTTCGGTACAAGCTTTGAGTTTACCTTCATTAGAAAAGCCCTTTTATCTGTATGTGAATGTGAAAGGTAGAGTAGCTCATGGAGTTTTAGTCCAGGAATAGGGAAGAGTGAAAAGGCCAGTAGCTTATCTAAATTGCTAGATCCAGTGACCCATGGCTGGCCAATATGTATTCAAGCTATAGCAGCTACTGCCATTTTGGTAGAAGAGAGCTGTAAACTTACTTTTGGAAGTAAATTAATTGTGTGCACACCTCATGCAGTCCAAAATGTGTTAAATCAAAAACTGGAAAAATGGTTAACAGATTTCAGGATGTTAAAATATGAAGCAATTCTGATAGACAGTGATGACTTGACACTAGAAGTAGACATAAGTTTTCACATGGAGAACCAAAGAGTGACTTAACACATAATTGTTTAGAAATTATACAATACCAAACTAAAGTTCGGGAAGATCTAGCAGAACAGGCCCTCCTGGAAGGGGAAAGAATATATGTTGATGGTTCATCTGGATGTTTACAAGGAAAAAGGATGTCAGGATGTGCTTTGGTTGATGGGAAGACTATGCAGACCATCGATAAAGGGAAATCAGTCAGCTCAATCTTGTGAATTATATGCTCTAAAGAGAGCACTGGAATATTTAGCACACAAGAAAGGAACCATATATACTGATTCAAAGTATGTCTTTGGGGTAGTACACGCTTTCGGAAAAATTTGGGAAGAAAGGGGGTCACTAAATTCAAAAGGAAAAGAGCTGATTCACGAGGGACTCATTTTAGAGCTTTTAGAAGCATTAAAATTGCCTGAAGAAATAACTGTAGTACATGTTAAAGGACACCAAAGGGGAATGACCCCAGAAATAAGAGGGAATAATTTGGCAGATCAAGAAGCTAGAGATGCAGCAGAAAATGGGACCAAAAAGGTTATGTTAATTTTGATTCCAGACAAGGAAGAATTGGAAATTTCAAAATTTAGTGAAGCAGAAGAAAAAGAATTAAGTAAGATGGGGAGGGGAGCAAGATCAAGCTAAGAAATGGAAACTCCCTGATAGGAGGCAGTTACTTAATAAGCCCCTTACTAGAAAAATATTAGAAGACATACATCAGAAGACTCATTGGGGTAGTCAGGCTTTGTGTGATCACTTTTTAAGGAATTATAGGTGCATTGGGATCTTTGGATTGGCAAAGCAAGTAACCGAGAAATATGTAACTTGCCGAAAGTTCAATAAAAAGGTAATGAGAAAAACAATACCAGGAGGCTGCGAGTTAGCTCTGTGACTGCTTCAAAGTACCCAAGTAGACTTTAGTGAACTTCCCCAAATACAGAGATAGAAATTTTTATTAGTAATAATAGACCATTTAACTCATTGGGTAGAAGCTGTCCCAACTCTCAGAGCCACAGCTAATGTGGTATGTTAAACCCTTTTGGAACAAATTATTCCCAGGTATAGAATGGTTAATAGAATAGACTCAAATAGAGGAACACATTTTATGTCAAGAGTCTTACAGCAAACAACTCAAGCCTTGGGAATAAAATGGGAGTTACACACCCCATGGCATCCACAGAGTTCTGGCTGGGTAGAGAGGATTAACCAGACTTTAAAAAGAACTCTAACAAAACTGATGATTGAAACCCAAATGTCATGAGCAAAATGCCTACCTTTGGCTCTATTGAGAGTACGAACACAACCCAGGTCAGACCTGGGAGTGTCACCCTATGAAATGATGTTCAGGTTGCCCTTTTTGACCACCCAACATGAAACCTCTACTTATGAGGAAGGGGAGGTAAGTGTTAGAAAATATGTCACCACAATTGCAAGAACACTTGAAAATTTGTGATTGAAAGGGATAATCCCTCAAACCACACCCTTGGAATTTAAGATCCGTAATATCCATCCCGAGGAATGGGTATTAGTGAAAACACGGAAAGAGCAATCTGTAACTCCATAATGAGAAGGTCCTTTTCAAGTACTACTAACAACTGAAGCAGCAATCTGGATCAAAGAAAGACAGTGGATCCACGCCAGCAGAATCAAAGGACCTGTGAAAGAACCTAAGGAGCAGACTGTAATATCTAAGCTGAGTGATACCAAGTTGACTCTTAAGCAAGGACTGGGTGGTAATGAACTGGGAAGGCCCAAATGATCCAGGGAATGTTCCAAGGATCACCAATAATTGAGAAGTAAGGCCAAACTTATATCAATGATTTCAAGTGCCGTCTGGACAAGTTTTGAGAAGCCTCCGCTACCCCTCTTAGAGAAGAATACTTCCACTCCAAACAAGAGGATCAGGACTATTTCGGTCAGAGAGTTCTCATGTTTTGGCTTTAGCCTGTGACTTATATAAAGAAGAAAATAGATTGTACGCTAACTTCAAGAAGGAATTACAACCTCCATCAGTGCCATACCATATACCCTGTCTAATTCATCCCAATACCGGACATGCTAGCTGAGTTAAATGTAATTTGTAGAGGAATTTCTTAAGGAAAAGGGGCATGTGAGCAATCCAGCCTACACAGGTGAATCAGTTTAGCTTCAAGGACAGAGGGAAAGCAGCCAAGGCTGCGAAAGAAGAAACATACCAGCAAGATAAGGAACTCCAGGATGTGAAAGGAGGGAGTGCTGGCTGCAAGATGTGGGAAATGTGACAGAATTTGTTGTGCAGGCAGACTGCTACCGTTCGCGTGATATAAACAATGTATTCCAATTAGAGGAGCTTTGGGGCGCGTGGACACTGCTAGTTATCCAATAGAAATGTATTAAGGACGCATGCTTTGCTTGGAAAAAGTATAAGAATGCTTGATGGAGCACAATAAAGGGCTTCACTTGATCATATTGATTATGGCGTGATGTCCCTTTATCTCCTGCATTTTACAACAGTAATTGTATAATTTGTAGGAAAAATTCGTATTGCAGTTCCTGAAATTGGCACCCTGAAATTGCATGAAGTGTCGTGTGCAAAATTCACTCCTTGATCAGCTAGAACTAGGACGAACAAATATAATAACTTTGCTCTGTGGATGGGAATTGTTAGTACCTGTTGAGTGGGAGATACCTGAAAAACAGTGGGAAACCACAGTTAAGAAGTGTCAAAAGTGATTTGCCTAGAAGGTAGCAAAACAGAAGTGACGAGGAAACAGAGGGCAAGGCCGGATTGGCCACTGTACTTGCTATGCTATGAGTAGCAACCTCATAGGCATGGGAGATGGGGGTATAAGCCATACTGGACCTCTTGTTATTCCTTCTTCATCTGTCATTCCTTTCTTGTCTTTTCCCTTTCGGGACACCAGCAAATTCGTGTCATAAATGCTACCAATCGCTTTAATAGGGAAGAACCCGAGGTTCCTTTTTTACTACTCATACCCACGTCAGCAGTCACTGTTATGACCCATCCAAATTAGATACCTGTACGAAAGACGGGCAAACATACTGGCTTGCAAAAAACTTAGGAACAAGTGGTAATAGGTTGAGAAGTAAATGTCCAAAGGGGGAAAGATGGGTTTGTTTTACATTTGCCCTTGGGAGTGGAGTCCAGGATTTGGTAAAAGAACAAATAGTAAATGAGAAGACAGAGCCAACACAGCAATCTAACCCTGAGTCAAACCCATGTGAAGATTTACATACAAAAATGAAACAGCAATTAGAAAAAGAAATAGAAATCCCCAAATTAAGGAAAAACCTGTTTGTAGATTTGAGGGAAAGAATAAATCAAGAGCTAAACATAACCAGGTCTCTGGTCTGTAGGGGGGCCTTAATGACAGAAGAGTGGCCATGGAAAAGCAGTAGCCTAGGCTCTGTTAAACTCCTTAAGTGGAACCGGACAAATACAAGAGGAGAAAACCAGCCAGAAGAGTGGATTTTAAGTTCAACAGTGATAAGAGAAGAGTGCCTCTGGCGCACTGAGAAAAATTTTTTTAACAAAGTAGGAAGTACTCCCTGTAAGAGATATAAAGTTAGTAATGGAACTTTTACATGGTGGGTCCCCGAAGAACCAACTCTGTATTGGGCCCAGAGAAGAACAAAAGGGAAAAGTGGTAAATATAACAACAAAACCAAACTTTTGCAATGTAAAAATACAGGCAAGAACCCCTATTTTGGTATCCCAGAAATATCCAAATTTTGGGAAAAAATAAATCAACAGGATAATGATTATTGGAAAGCACCAGATGGCTTATTTTGGATATGTGGGGAAAGAACGTACCAAAAACTCCCCTCCCCAGTAGAAAGGGAGTTGTACTCTGGGAATCATACAGCCAGTACTTTTCCTTTTACCAGGACCAGATGGGGATGAATTAGGAGTACCAGTTCATGAAGACTTGAAATAAAAGAGAATTGATTGGAGGATTTCAAAAATGGGGAGAGGAGAAATGGACCCCTGAACTACTAGTACTGGACACGAGCATAGTCACATTGTCTTTAAGAAAGTAAAGGTTACATCTTTTTCTCCAAGACCATTGAGTGCTTCTGATCAGTGTTTGTGTGTCATGCATTAGCCTTGCTTTTGTGTCTTCCTTGGAGAACATTTACAATACTCAGATGATGTGTGTAGGCTGTAGACTGCAGTGGTGGACTCCAAGGCTTCCAGCCGAAGGGAGCTGTCCACGTTTTGTATTTTCCTTTGTTGGAATGTTGTCCAAGGCTTCAATTTTTAAGCAGTTAGAAGAAATAAGACATGAACATGTACTTGTTTTTTCATTACCTCAGTTATCACTGATGGTTTAGTCAAGTTATCCTGTGCATGGGATTTAATTGACTAGTGAAGCAGGTGCTAAAATTAAATACAGTATCTCCTCGATGACCTTCCTAGAAGAGTTTGGCCAGAGAACAAAGCGTTCTGAAGACAAATATTTGGCCTACAAGAAGTAGAATTTAGAAGTCAAATTCAGAGCACCAACAGTTAAGGAGGAACCGCCTTTTGATGTCCCCTCTGTGCTTGTTCTCATTTGAAATACTGAACACTCTGCAGGTTGGTTTTGTTAGGGTTGTGTTTTTTGGGGGGGAGGGGAAGGGAGGTGGGTGGTGATTTTTTTTATTTTCAGAATAGTGTACAAAGAACTTGTGCCCAAAAGCAGCACTATGAAACAATGTAGGTGTCAAAGAAGGTCACGGAAATGTAGGATAATATGAATGTGAAAATGCTTCAGTATTTATCCAGGTGTTTGACTCCAACAAGGGAATTGTCCTTCACAGAAATGTAGTGGCAGGCTTATACCATACTAGAAGTGATGACCTTTCTCTGCCCAAATCGTCCAGTGAAATATTTTGGCTCTTGATTTAAACCCCTGAGCCAGCTGTGTTTCAAGCTGCAGAAGCTGCATTTGGTCTGGCGGAGGCAGAGTGCAGCCCTGCCCGCTAGTCCCGACCTGGCACCCGTGGGTGGCAGCTGTCAGCTCCCGGGGTCCCCTGCACTGTCCCACCGGGGCTTGGCCTGTCTCCCTCCCACCCCTGGTAGCCTCAGGGCAACAGCATGCTGCTCCATCTGCTTTAAAAACAAGCAAGTGAACAAAAAGCCCCCTGTAAAAATATGTCCAAGTCTTCAAAGTAATTATCAGTGCTTGCTCGGAGTTTGTTGATGGAGCAAATGGTTTTTAGAGAAACTGATATTGGTGGTACTACTTTTACATTAGGTTCCTAAACTTCAGAAAGGAGGAGATGGTGCTCACGTACCCCTGAGGAATGTTCAAAACAGTAAGACTGCTTAGTCATTTAAAGGTGGCCAGGAAATGGGTGTAGCAGTGGAATGGACACTCAGTGAGTAGGTAGCCTTAAGTCATGTAATAACTGGCACTTCAGTGGGAATTTCACATCAACACCAGGAGATTGTGTCATGACATGTTGCATGACAGCAAACTGGGCCAAAATTCTACCGGCTTTGACCAAGGTGGATGGGCCACCTTCACTTAACTGGGCAAAGGGACCTTTGTCAATGATATTTGAAAAGTAGCCATAAAAAATAGTCCCTTGAGTTTGTTGGGCTGTTGCAACTCTGCAAAACTCTGTTGATAGGTCATTGGAAGTAGCTGTTGGAATCTAACTGCAGTTTGACACTTCATCAATCAGCATCACTAGGAAGCTTAAGGGTTTAGATGGAGAGGTGGTTCATGTTTTTTTCAGAGTAATGGCCCAATGAAGAGCAGTGTTCACAGTCATGACTGTGGTTGTACCCTTCAAGAAAAATGGGCTAGGCTTAGCACTGTGTGAGAATTCCTGGTTCCTTCAAATAGAACCTCCTTGGCTCTGTTGGTTTGGTTTCAGAGCTGGAGCAAAGGTACAGCACTGGAACCAATTCATAGGGCAGAAGTGGAACGTATCCAAACCACCGGCCTTCGTTTTCCTTCAGCACAGTGTAATTGAGTGTAGTCTAATTGGAGGAGTGCTGACCATCAACGATACCAGATTTTTTAGAAGTTCTTAATTCTGTCAAAAAAGGAAAGAAGGAAAGTGATGAAGATGAAATCCTTTCCTCTTAAATCTGCCCACCCAATATCTTCAGGGGTAGTTGTAGTATGTACTCAGCCATTTTAGCACTGAAAGGATATTGGAGTCACTTAAAGAGAGGTTTCCTATGGAGTGCTATAAAAATGCCATAATGGTAACCAGTTTTTCCTACAGTAGTTTGAGCTCAGAGGCAATATATGTACAGTGTTGGATGTTTAATCCTGCTGGATCAAGAGCCAGTGTGGTGATTAATGGCATGGACTCCACAAGATGATGATAAGCGAAGATATTTTATTGCATAAATCCAGGGTTCTTAAACTGTTACTTTGTTATGAGTTTACATACTTGTGAGGCACAACAAATGTGTTTAACCAACCACCATAAACCACGATAGGAACACGCTTCAGGTGTAACCAATCACCAACCCTACAGTGTGAGCACTCACTGGTTCTAACAATTGTTTTCCGGTTATGTAACTTGTTTTTCACCTCTAGTTTAGCTGAGTCATTCCCAGAATGCTCTCTGGTTAGCTGAAGTAGCAGAAGTGAGCAAGGATTTTACAAGGGCTACAAGGCCCTCATTTTGTAAGTCCTTTCTACTCCGCAACAAGCCAGTGCTGAGCCTTTCTGTTTGAAATCCAGTCTTACAGCTCTGCAGCAGGGATCACTGCAGCATGACGTTGTGACAAGGGGCTGCTGATTCATGCATGAACCTTAGATCCTTTCATTGTATCCTCAATCAGCTTTGAAAACTTATGAATGTCTGGCATGTTGCAACTTGAGAGTCATGGCCAAGGTTTCCCCAAACATTTTGTAATACAATGCTATAGCTTTAATTTCTAAAGAAATAACATGGAGCATATTGCTGGCAAAATGCTTAAAGAATAAGCCGAAAAAATTATCCTTTAATGGGAAGGATGGAAAAAATTTAGATGTGTTGGTTTGAATTAGAATTACTGTGGTCCAAACCTAAAAGTATTTCACAATGAATTTTTAGAATTAATTTTACAGAAAGAAGGAATTCATCATATGATCGTGTTTCAGTTCATTTGTATTCCTGGTCCTTCTCCTTTCCTTTTCACTCTACAACATTTCCCAGGCTCAGTGAGCAGATGTGAAATAGGTTCTGTATGTCCTTGTAGTTCGAATGATCAGGATCAGATGGCTTTCTGCAGTAAAAGGATACAATAAAACAGGGATGTAGCCTACAGTGGGAAGTCCTGTGATTTTTCTTCTCTCAAAACATTTCTCCTCTCAAAATTGATCTCTGTAGCAAACTTTGCACATTCCTCTACTCCCGAGATTTATTAATAAAGAAGCCTGGGGTATTTATGGTGTGACAGCACTGTCTCTGCTGTGCACCTTTGCGCCTGGCTCACAGATCATTTTCACACAGCCGTGGTCCAGAATGTGGGCAGATCCAAAACCAACCATTTTCTCTTGCCTGCTTGACTTTTCAAATTCTTATGATGTGATTTTTGCATTACTGTTGTCCATAATACCTGAAATAATTTCCCATGCAGTTTTGAATACAGCACGAATCTATATTTTACTCTTAGAAACCTGAAAGTGAGTTATATTTTATAGCAGTTTGTGAGTAGTATGGCAATCAAGCCTTAAATGTGCCAATCAAGCTTGTAAATAAACCCATATTATCAGTCAATCTCTTCAACACATTCATGCGTTTGTTTATACGGGATTTTATTCATATATAATAGATGAAAATATAGTACATTTTTTCTGTTTATGCTGATGAAAGTTTTAATTTACACTGACGTCAATAGGTGTGATTGACTGCACAGAGTTGGGAATGTTCTTAACTCCCTGTGTACCTAAGACTTCCTTTACTGTCCAATGTGTGTAACACACCCAAAGCATGCACCACTGCTCTAAGTGGTGCTGCTCCTGCTGATTCCATTAGTTCTTTTTTCAAACTTCTCATGATTAAAATATTTTTGAGAACTAAGGCATATTAAACAGATTAACAATTCTTTTTGAGCAATCGTTAATTACTAAGAAAGTTTATAATAGCTGAGAACATATTAGTTTGAGAGTGCATTAAACAGGTAAGGACTATTCTGTTATTATTTTGGAAATTCAGATAGCATGATTTGTCAGGCATCTTCTGTGCAAACATGATTAAATTGTTAACAACTGTTTTCTTAATGAAAATAGAATTTGAAATAATTCATTAAAATTAAATGGAAGTTGTATATGCTGATAGGATTGATTTTTAGGAAAGTAAAAAAGGACATAACCCACAGTAAACAAAAATGTGTATGTGTACATACATAGATAGACATGTATGTGTGTATACACACATGTAGATATAAATGTACACACATATGTACTGAACAGAGTGAACATAGTTTATTTGGAATGTCAGATTAGAAAGCAGGTCTTTGGTTAAACTTTACAATCCATTTTTGGAAGAGGATTATCTCAGAGCACTTACTAATAAGCTAACTTATCTCTTTAAATTGTGTTCTCATGCCTGGGAAGCAGGTGCATGAATTACTAGTTTTTTATGTTGAAGGTTCATGCCAAATCCTGGAAACAACGTCACAACAACTCAAGCCAAGGAATGTCAGATCAGACTGAAAAGAACACTGAAAAGATAACCTGAAGACGTAAAAAATGCAGTTGTATAGATCAAACCCTCTCTCTGTGTATATGTGAATGGGCTTTTCATCAGACAGTTAACTGGCACTTTTATTTCTGAAATGAACCAGATTTTTCCCATTATTTTGTAAGTGGTCATTACATTTGTCAGAATGTGAATACAGTGGCCTCTGCTTTTAGAAGACTGTGGCCAAGGGATAAACTCTTTTTGCCAAATAGATTTCTGAGAAGCTATAGGGCAGAAGTCTGGATGTTTTGATGCAAAATGTCTAAGTTTGTGGAGCATCATTATTATTTTGTCCTGAAATCTTAATGCTTTCCTTTGGAAAGTTTACAAAAAGAATTTGCATTAACTACAAGTGCATATTAAGTGTAACCTTGTTAAAACTGAAAAAGAGCTTTTATTTAAAGGATTAAATAATTTCCATAATGAATTCTGTATGGATAAGCAATAAGGAGTGAATAAAATCATCAGATAAACCAAGGGAAGGCATATTGTAAACCAGCTCCACAGTAAGGATTTTAAGCAGGTTTTAAATAACCCCATGTTGAACAAATTCCTACTGAATCTTCTAAAATCAATAACTGTGCTTAAAGACAGCTAGTATCTTTATTTGGGTGCACTTACAGATTGGTATAGATGTCTTTTGGAAGACTGTTTATTTTTCTATATCTATCTGTATAGAAGACCACCCCAGAACAAATTTTACTTTCCAGTGCAGCAGTGCTGTGCCCCATTGTCTAACAATTATTCCACCAAAAGTCTTTGATTATTTTTTTTCTTCCTTTCTTATTGTTTTAAGAAAGGTTCTCAAATCAACTCAGTTTATAGGGAGTTGACCTTTTTCCCCCAAAGTTCCCATTTGGGAAATGAATATAGGGAGTTAACATTCCAGTCCTGAATCTGATTTAATGTACAGATACCTAATGCATTTTCCAATGGCTAGTCACTTTATGAAAGTGTCAAAAAATTTTACAAGACAAAGGTATTGACTGGGATTCTACAGCAAGGTGGGCTTTAGCTCCAGCTGTTACTATCACCCAGCACGTGCTCCCAAACCTGACTCAGAGAAATGAATGGGATTTTTTGGAGGACTGAAATGTTACATACAGTTGAACTAAAGGTGACAGACTCAAGCTAAGGAAGTGTCTTAATTCAACTCTAATCTGCTGGGTTTTTTGATATCAGAGGAAGACTATTCAGGTCTAATCAGTATGGTTGCTTCGAATATTTGGGATGCTGGCTCTGTAATTGAATTGTCAGACACTTCAGCTAGCCCCTGAATTATTTCCTAGGCTTTATTGCATATGGAAATAGCATCTTCATTACTTAACTCCAGAAGTTAAGGTCTTTGCATCTCACTCTTAACAAAAAAAAGAAGAGTAGTTTGCTGTTTGTGTTTTCAAATGGGCATATTTTTCCCCAAGGATTCTTCTAATGAACAAGAGTAGGGCAAAATTCTGTAAAACGTTACAATGGCCTGACTTCTAAATATGTAGTCATACAACTGTTAGAAGAGTTTCAAAGCTCCATAAGGAACAGGGGCTATGTTGTGGTTTGACTCTGGCCAAATACCAGGCACTCACAAGTTAATACATCCAGGGCTCATGAGTTGAGATAAGGAAAACTGGGAGAAAAAGACACACTCAGGGCAGAAAACAGGCTAAAAACTTTTATTTGTTAACAGAATCAGAGAAGTAAATGAGAAATGAAATAAAACTTTCAAAGACACCATTTCTCCACTCA
>VZRN01002950.1:17754-59492 GCA_013397935.1 Dasyornis broadbenti
AAATAAAAAAAAAAAAAAAAAAAGAAGAAAGGGGAAAGAGAGGGCAACAGAGAGTAGAGTTCACAGTAGGAAGACTTGCTGCTCCATAGTTACCTGCCAGTAGCCAGATTTATCAACATCTCCCTCAGGCAAGGAACAGACTCACTCACTTCCCCCACAAAAGAAGTGGAATACTAACACAGCCTGCCAGCAACACGCACAAAACATTAGGCTGCCCAATGGGACAACTGGGGCCAAGGCAGTGGAAAGAACATGTCAGTTATTAATTAATTTGTTCTATATTCATGTAATTATAGATAATTACACTAGTTGGTCCCACAGCCTGAGCCCTCCTCAGTCACTGATCCCCATGATTCATGACGGACAGTTGCACAACACGGCTGTCAATGACTTCATCATGTTGCATGGAAAATCCTCTCTTGATGCATGTGTGTGCAGTGACTCACTTTGACACCTTGGGTTGACATTTGCAACCTGGGCCAAATCCGTCAATAAGACAAAGGCAATTCTTGTGAGGTTTCCAAGCCACTAGGTTGGGTATCAAACAATGGAGCACACAGGAGAAGGCAAGAAGAGGTAGCCCTCAAATATTCAGTTCATGTGTGCAACAGCTGAGAGCACTGGCACAAGAAAATACTCGAGGCAACAGCTCTTCTCTGGAAACAACCAAAAACAGGACTACAGAGAGCAAGGCCTCTGCACAGCAGTTGAAGTCCACAAGTAGGAACACCCCAGGAAGCTCTCAAGAACCAAGACAGGCCATTCTATTTAGAGAGAAGAAGATATTTCATAACTGAGAGTCAGCAGGAACAGCTAAGTGCTGCAGAACAGCCTGAATGAGAAGAGGAAACATTATGTAAAATAGCATTCCGATGTCATTTGGGAAGAATAAGCAAGATCTACCATAAATCCAGGCATATGGGATACAGGAACCTCCACTCAGGACTGGACACCAGGGCAGCCCTCTCAATCCATCTCCATCTTGGAGACACACAAGAAATGGGAGCTGTAAACAGAAAATTAAAGAGATGGTTTCTCCTCTCCACTGGAGATACTGGAACCGAGAAGGTTTCTCCCAACTCCTCTGGCAGTCCTTTATAAAGTCTTTCCCAAAAATCAAAATCAAAAGAAGGATCTTGGAAGGAGGGTGTAGCATGAGCCCAGTACTGCATTCTGCATGAAGAAAGCATGATGCTCAGAGGGAACACTAAGAGAAATATTTCAGGGAAATGTTTTCACTGTCCAAAGGTTTTAAATAGTGGATGAAAAGAAGCACCCTAGTGGTTCTGGTGACTTGGTTCTTTCTGGAAGAAAATAAATATAAGTGAGTAAAAATCAAGCCATTTTGTTTTGTTTGAGAAAAGCTGAATTTTCCTTTTGAAATGAAATTTTATCTTGCTATACACTTTTTTTATTGTTTGTTTAAGTCTAGAGCCTTGAATACTTCATTCTACACTGAAAAATAAAATGGAAGTCCTCATAGTTTTCAGTTCAGCAAGCCAGAAAAAAGTTTCTTGATTCTTCCAATCTTCCCTACCATTTCAGTCATCCAACCCAGCTCCTAGTCATTTCAAAAGCAGATGCACCTGCATCCAGGCACCTTGGAACTGAGGCCCCCACAGGAGCCCCTCAACCACGAGACAAAGGAAACCTTCTGGAAAATGTGTAAGAATTTGCAGGTAGCAAAAAGAAACGCTGGGTTAATGCTAGGAAAAAAGGCACAAGCGAGGCCTGTTGTAGCTGCTAGGATTTGCTGCTGCCCTGGTTGTATCATCCCAGATTCTCTCCCAGCAGTACAGGGAAGACAACCTGATGGAGGACACACATGTCCTAAGCGAGGGAGTCCAAGCACCCGATTGCTCCTTCATAGGCCTGCTGTTGGTAGAAGCTGGACCTGCAGTTGTCCTCACCTCATTGTGTCATTACAGCTTTGGGGAAATGCCTTTTTCCATCTGACTTCAACCTCCCACTAAGCTGGTTTTGACCCCATGGGGAGAGAAATCACAGCTGTTGATCACTGCACCTATTTGTTCACAGTTTGCCAAGCTAATAGTGAGCCAAGGGCAAAATGTGGTCCTGTCAAGGATACTTGCTTGCATGGCACTTTAATGCTTTCACACTTTTATAAGGACACAAGAGAAGTCACGACAGAGCCAGATCTCCCCATCGTTCCCCAGGGAATACTCTACTCACCACAGCCATACCCATTTATTTCTGCATCCCTCTGGCCCTGTTGCAATAAGTGACGCCCATTCACGTGCCAGGCAAGCCATGTTGCTGCTCCCCTGACTGGAGCTACTTGTTACCCTAGATCAATACTAAAAAAAAAAAATAAAGTAGCTCTGCCTTGAGTATCATGCAGTGCATTCCAGTTCCTCCCTAGTCAGTGTTTGTGCAGTGGTTTAAATACGTGAAGAGTTACATAAATGCTAACTATTATTATAATGTTCCCCTCCTTCCAGTCAACTCCCCCCATAGACTCACAGAAACATTCCCCACCTCCCATTTTAGCACATTCATGGCATCAGAAATTACCCTGTTTTCATTTACCCTGCCCTTTGCCATATGATCCTGGCCCTCAGAAGCTTTAAATAGTCTGCATTATTATGAAGGCTTGTTAGGACTTGTCCCTAATCACTCCAGGAATAATCCTTGATGGCTTGTTTCAGACTGTGTGTGTGAATGTTTTTACAACCACAGGGCTCTGGCTTGCTTAGGTCCCTCCTAGAAGGGGAATTAAAGCTTTATGCTCAGTACAGAAGGAGCGGCACATAGTGGGAGCCTGTGTGGCAAGAACCCATTGTTGTGTCTGCACACGCTCAAGCTTTCTTTAGTGAAGATCTGAAGTGAAAATGTACATTTCAGCAAAGAACAGGCCGACCAGATTATGTGTTGATAGATGTCAAGCAGCAGAAATCAACCTGCCCTTTAAATGCTGAGCAGCAGAAATCAACCTGCCCTTTAAATGCAAGGACACTAAAAATGGTGCAGCCAATGCTTCCCAGAATTGTGCTCATTACAGTTGGTCCCAGAGCTTGCACTGTTTGTCTGGTGCACAAGAATTCCAGCATTAGATACTGAAATATAAGCTCTCTGCTGGGGTTACAACCCCTGTTGTCTACCTTATGATGGTGACATAAATTGAGAACAGAGAGAGAGAAATCTGGTGCTTAATAAATATGTCTTTTGAAGGCTGACAATTGTGATTTCAATATCATCTGCAGGAGAAAATACAAGGCAGAGATAAACGTGCTTTTGTGGCTTGGTTTCCAGCTGCAAACTTGAAGAAAAACAAATCACACAGTAGCATGACAACACTAAGACTCATGCCATGTAGACTGCAATGGGTATCAGGCAAGGCAAACAGATTACCAGACCTTTGTTTACCAGGGGTCACATTAGTCCACCGAGATAAAACTTCTGGTGTTTGGAGATTTTGCAGTTGTACTATGCATTGACAACATTATCCCACCCACTACGTTCTCATGACACCATAGGTACCAAAATGGTAACTGAGAAGCAGCTGAGAAACACCTGCTAAAATAATACCATGACAGAATGCCTTTGCACCATAGATCAGCATCCAGTCTCTCCAGCCATGTGGCCCTCATGTTATTGGATAATTGTTGAACATTTTGTGGCATCTCACCATCTCTAGGACACTAGAAGAGGTAAATGAAGGAACTAAGGTCAAAAGAGAAGGTTTTGGTGCTTGTCTTTTCATCTTTCAAACACTTCGTAAGTAACAAAGAAGACAAAGACTATACAAAATTTTTTGGAATCAGGATATGTTGATGAGTTCATCAGCAGGATGGTTAAGAGATTTTATCTGAGATTAATGTCCTTATCTTAGTGTTTGGTCAAGAAAAAAAAAAAAACCAACAACAAACCCTAAACAAACAATCCCCAAACAAAGAAAACCAATAACAACAACCCCCGCCCCTGCTCACCCTACCCCCCAAAAGAAAAAAAATCCCCCTAGGGCAAGTTATTTTCGGCACTTCTATTTATTTTGCAGGCTATCAAGATGAACTCAGTGCTTAATGAAAAGGGAACAAGGGAAGTTACCTAAATGCCTGAATGGGAAAAGGGCTGCAAATGGAAAGAAGTTCTACATGAAACAAGACTGGAGCTCAGACAGGTGGTAAGCCTTGAGACCCTGGCTGCCACGGATGCCTGTACTGTAGGACAACTGAGGGGATCACAAGCTGCCAAACAAAGACATTTGGAAAACAAGAAGGTCCATTTTGTTGATGGGGAGTTAGCTTAGTCACAGGAATGTTCACCTTCTAATATGGACATAGCAGCCAAAACTATGAAGTAATATTAAGAAAACTCTTTAAAGGGGAAATTATTGCACTGCTGTAATCCATAGAGGATTTTGCAAAGGAAAAGTCATTGTTTTGCACTACAGCCAGACACAAAGACAGGCAGAGGGGAATTTATCTTACCTAAGAGCACCCAGCAAAACCAGTGACAGAGACAAGTATGGAGGAGCTTTGATATTCTGATCATGGAACAAAATGTGGCTCTTTAATCTCCTGGCATCTTAGGCCACAAATCTGGGGTCATAAAAGTGGGAATACTCAGACTCCTTAGGAAGCTGTGAATTTGTGCTGTAACACAAAGTCAGGCTCAAACCAAGCTATTGCAGACGATGGACTTGGCTTCCTCATGGGCAGAACCTTCTGAGGGCCAGCACCGTCTGCCCTCCTTAAACAAAGGTACTGGAAAACAGGGAAGCAACTCAAGCACACCTGGCACTAAAGCATGGGACAGTTCTTCAAGATGCAAAGTCAAATTTTGCACAAGGGTAAAGCTGGAGTAGAGACCTGTGGAGACACAGGCTCCTGACAATGCTGCAATGAGCCGGCAGTTACAGAAATTAGAGCAGTGACTCACTCAAGCAAAAAATGTTCTTCATCCTATGCAAGGAGAACCAAGTCTGAAGAGGAGACAGAAAAGAGCTACCCCTTAAATAAACAAATACACAGATACAAATAAACAGATCTGTGAAAGCAGGTCCTACTTCAAAGTTGGACCTTGAGGTGAAAAATACATTAAAAAGCAGTTGTTCCTAGAAAAGCTCCCCTCAAAGAGGAGCCTGAGGACACTGGGAGCATAGCCTTATTCTAATGGATGTTCAAGTAAACACACAGGGGGGTCTTCACACTGTTTCACCACGTGGACCGCACTGAGATGTCCAAATTAGAAACTGAGACTCCCTGCAAACTCCAGAGAGAGGAGCAAACATTTTTTGAACATGATTCAGTGCCCAGAGGGTAGGAACCTAGCTCCTGTTCTACTTATGTGGTCCAAACCACCCCCAGAGGTGCCTTTCCCTCTTCTTAGTCCACACTCAATGTTTAGGCAGCCTGACATAGGCTCCCTACACTAAATGGTGAATATTACACAATGACAGCAAATTCCTGAAATCTTCTCTATGTGGTCAGCATGGTATGAGCCCAGAGGGAAATAACAGAATCTGAGATGGAGAACCTGATGCTGCTTCAATACACTGAAAAGGCAAAGCTGTAATAAACACTACTTTTCTTTATTTTTTTTTTTTATTTCTTTTAGAACTTGGATGAAGTCTGGCACATGCTAAAGATGGAAGAGGGAGAATCTACTCTGTGTAGAGTAGACATGCTCACTAGACATGAACCTAAAACAGAGTCCTATTTTCAAAAGGAGAGGGAGTAAAAGCTCAGCTATTCCAGATGATAAAATCAGGTCCTCTGTAAAGGTGCTATGGAGAGACCATACAATAACTCTACACAACAAAGATTTTACTGAGCTCAGAAAGACTAAAAGGTGTTGACTAAACCCATACAAACAGTTGTGGTGGACACAGCTGAATCTAAATTTTAAAAAAGAGCCATTTCAGTTCTGAATGCATTGAGCATCAGTCACTACTGCCACACAGCACATTAATTATTTTGCTACAGTTAAATATTGTATTCTTCACAGATTATCAGCCAGGAATGCCACATTCTCTTTCAGTACGAAAAAAAAATATATACAGGAAAAGAGGAGGTAAAACTGCAGAACAGGATTTTGTACATTGGACATTGTAACACCTTATCAGGTCCCAGATGAATGAGATCAGAAATGCCAGCTGGAGCCCACAGGGCTTATCTGGGCACTCAGAAGCATAGGAAAAATGAGAGCCAGAGGAGTTTTATTCTATATGAATCCCTGAATGCTGCTGCTGTAGATAAGGAGCAAAGTCCCAGGTTCCACTAAGTCAATGACAAAACTCAGTTTGACTTCATTTGGGCTGGGATTTCCTGCACAGCATCCAAGGGTAAAAACCACTCTAAGCACAGGAAAAAGGAAGCTGAAACTACTGAACTTGTGCATGGCTCATGATTGCAATTGTTTTGCAGCCAGCATAAGCATACCTGCAGTAGATGGGAAAGGTGGCTGATGAGTTGTTTGGTTTTCTTCTCTTTTCACTCAGCTAGTAGCCAGCCTGGTTTTCTGAGGTTTAGGGCCAGGCATTTTGGAGTTTAGGGATCATTTTTGGTATATGAGGATGTTACCCTGTGCCCAAAGCAATGAAGTTTAACAATTTGCCTGCTATTGGAGGAAGCTCTTGGATAACCAGGACTCTTGAGGTTCTAAGGCACAACCCCCATGTCATGAGTAGGGGCAACAGCAAATCCCAGCAATATACCAAGAGGAAAGAGCTGTTGGACCATGAACAAGTGAGAAAATTTAAAAAGCAAACAGCAACCTGCCAAAGCAATAGTCTGGCATCTCACATAAGGCACTGGGCTTGCTGGAAGGCAGACCAGGGCTCACAGCAAAACTCTGCCGGACTCAGCCTCTCAGCCTCCTCCAGGTGGAGGCTCACAGGCCCCACGGGCTGGGCCTTGGCCACCCTGCTCCCAACAAGGACAACCCTCTGTCCAGGAGGAAACAGAGGAGGTGTTCACACATAAGGAGAACAAACTCCCTATCCTTTGAAAGCATCCAAAATGTTTCAGACTACACCTCCCACAGTTAAGATGGAGATCTCAAAGACATCAAGGGAAACAAAGCTGGTACTATGCTTTAAGATTAGAGTAAAACCCCACCTCTCATTCAACGCTAATATGCTCTCTGCTTGGGGGCCCTGCTTATTGCCACGAGACAACATACAACAAACTTTGATTTGCTGTTGGCATAGAGACTGCTTCCAGAAATGGTCCAAATTTCAAGGGAAAGAGAGGCAAGTACTTTTTCAGTTTCTTCTTCCTGTTTTTCATGGAATCTTGACTCTCCTGTTACGGCTGTGACAGCAGAAGGAGCGGCACAAGCCCCCCACAAGAGTTCTGCTGCCTGTGCTGCCCATGAGCTGTGCCAGCAGAAACCACAACAGGGCCAGCCGGGATATAGGGAACCTCTCTCACCTCTTTCCAGCCACCAGAGCGACCTTCCAGCCTGCTCCAGTCACCTCCATTCAACACTTCCCAGAAATGAGTTCTCCCTCAGCCACATCGCAGCTGCAGAGAGTGCCACCAGGAGAAATAGCAGGGGCTTGTTTTCACCTTTTGGCGGTGCCTCCTCTCCCTTGTGCCGGGTGTGTGGGCTTTTTACGGTGCCAATTAAGTGCACGCCGGGGCTAGGGTGGAGGTGCGGCGCGCCGAGCCCCCGTCTCGCTGCCTCCGCACTGTCACCTTCCATTAAGCAGCTGGCGGTAGGGAGAAGGGGAGGGAAAAGCCAGCGGCATGTTTGGTTTGCTGTTTTTGTGGGCACTTTACAACTTCAAAGGCTTCCCTCTGGTTCACAGGGGGCAAGGGGCAGAGGTCAGTAGGCACGGTTTGACCTCCCTTTCACCTCCTCCCCGAAAGAGAGAGACGCACACACACAGAGGAAGAAGAAAAGGAAGAGGAGATCCTGGCAAACACTTTTATCCTCTAATCTTTCTTCGCCTTAGTGCTGTAGAGGCTTTGTCCAGCAGACAAAGTGCCCTTCGAAGTCTGACACTTCCATGCTGGACTCTTCCTCCTCTTGTCCAAGGAGAAAATTAAAGTGAAACAGCAGCACAACAAAATAGGGGGGGAAGAAATAAAAAATAAGCAAAATGCTGCTCCTAGGGGCTGGGTTTTCTCACTTTTTATTTTGGGGGGAGAGGGGAAGTTGGGGGTTTTTTTGGTTGCCTTTTTTTCCCCTAGCTAAATAGCTGTCCATCCATATATATAAGCCCACCGATTGCACATGAGGGAGGGAGAAAACAGGCATGATTGTTCAAGATCCAGCTTGAGATGTAAAACATGCATTTTCTTGTCTTTAAATACAGCATTGTTATATTTATTTATTTATTTTTAATGGCGAGGTCGCTTGCCCGGGGCACTGAGGAATAAGTTCGAGTTTCAGAAAGCTCTCCACAGCTGGTGATTATATCCCTTGCAGTGCGTACAAAGACATTGAGAAAGCAGCGGAGAAAGTAAACAGTATCACTTCTGGGGATGGAAGGGGAGAGGAGGAAGGGGGGAGAGGAGGAGGGGGGCAGAGGAGGAGGAGGAGGAGAAGAGAAGCAGATGAAATTTAAACTGGCGGTCAGCCCAGGCACCAACTTAAAACAATACAGTGAGAGGAAGCCAAAAAGGACAAAAAATAAAAATAGGGGTGCGTATAGAGACACACAGAGTATGTGTATGTACGCGTGTGTGAAAGTGTGCAAGGCAAACCTACAGCAAGGAAAGGAAGGGATGAGGTTGCAAGCCCAGGGTTTCAAGAGCCATCCCTGGGAGTCCATCATAGAGTAGAACAGCTTGCAAGGGGAGGCTCTGGGGGCAAAGTCATCATCCCCAGTGTAAATACATCTATGGGCATTTCTAATCAGCTGGAGCATCATAGCTGTTCACCTCTCTCAACACTGAGGGGAGGAAAACCACAGTTCCAGCCTTGTCATGTCCTGCCTCCTCAAAACAAAATGGACAAGAAAGTGGCAGGCAGATCCTGACTGAAATCTAGTGACTGATGCTTTCCCAGCTGGCACAAAGACTTGGGCTATGCTTATCTTCCAGCAGGCTTTGGGAATCATGCTCCTATTTGACTCAAGGCAGTTCAATGTTAAGCTACTGCCTTTCTCCAGCATTTTGGTTTGACAGCATGGGAGAAAACAGTCACAACTGGGTGGCTGTGACTCTCACACAGACTGGCTCTGCGTGCTGGCTGAGGCCTACCTAACAGAATAGTTCTGGCTGTGTTATATCTTCTCTGGTCACACTGACCGTGATTTCACTGGAATAAGGTTAGTCATCTTAGTGTGGGGGAAGGGAGAGGCAAGCTTTTTGGAACATCCATCTGCCTGGGAAAGGCTAACAAGCCCTCTTTTATAGATGTCTACACATGTACCTCAGCAGAAATGCAGTTGGAAAGCTTCTGGAGAGACAATGTACCTTAAAAGGATCAGGCCAGCCTGTTCTTTGGGTGCCCATCAAGTTTTTCACTACCTTTCACATCCAGAGAAGTCAGGCATCCTGCAGGTTGATGTGTACTCTGACGTGTTCCAGCAATTGCCCTCTCCTCCAAGAAACAACACAAATCTTGAGGCCACTGCTGCAAGCCTTGGCAAACCACGGCTCTCACCTCATATGGGAGAGCAGTGATGCAGCCACACTTCTGGCTGAGCTTCAGCACCCTTGGCAGTGCTTGACAGGACAGGTTGGTCAAGAGACAGGAACTCCAAGTGCTTACTACTCAGGGTGTTGCTCCTTTGATTTAAAAGCCTCCCCAGACAAGCACTTCTGCTAACCTCACTGTCCTCTTGTGCTACAAGACTGGCTGGCACCATCCTTCTCAGACTCTTCACTGTCTGCCACCAGTTTGGGGAAAGAAGATGCCTCATAATAGCAGCCCGTTTGTGCTACACTTTGCAACTTCTACAAATGCAGCAAACAGCACTGCACTCTAAAAAGGATCCCTCAATTCCTCCCACCCCAAGTCTTTGTGAAGATTTGGTATGGATTCAACAGATGCAGCAGCTGCTCCAAGGGCCGCTTGCCCTTTCTCCTTGACATGTGGTGCATTTAAAATCTGCTACCACAAAAATTTTCAACTGCTACAAATGATGCTTCAAGGTACAGGGTGATGATAAATTAGATCCCTGGCAGCCTGCTAAGAAGGGCCAATAATTCAACTTTAGTTTTAGACTTAAGTGACTATAGTAGGGAAATGAGATGTCTTTTTTTTTTTTCCATCAGACACTCCAAAATTTTTGCACTGGTTACTCGCAGCCAGTTTTCTGCTTGAACAATGCAAGTAGCAATATGAGAAAATCTAGTTAGATTTTAGGAAAAAAGTTTCACATTTAAGGCCATTCAAGCAGCCAAGCACTGGAACAGGCTGTTCAGAGAGGTTGTGAGATCTCCATCCTCAAATGAAGCTCAAAATTGGTCTGGGCAAGAAGGTCCTGAGCAACCTGAACTAATTTTGCCCTGCTCTGCAAGGACTTGAACTGTGCCTCTGGAGGTCCTTTCCAACCTACATTAGTCTGTGACCAAGAAGGCCACATAAGAACCTGCCCAAGATACATACAGCACCTCACACCTGAGTACAAATATCAGCATGGAGGCACTCCTGTTGAGGTGTTTCTAATACAAATATTGCCATGGTTACCTTTCGATTTACACAAACTCAGCTCTACTTGTCTGCTTCCCAAGAGTAACCATGCAGTCAAGCCAAAATAAGAGATTCTGAGTGCATTAAATCTCCAGGTGTTGAACCTGTGGACTTACAACCATTCTATGCACCCAACTGCAACCAGACCCTGCAAAGGGGCAGTCCAGGTGGCTGAACCCAGCAGACCAGCACCAGCACACTTCAGATGACCCTGACACTCCAAATGGGCAGAGCCTGATTTGCAGATGAAGGATGGGAGCAGATCACCAGTCTCCTCTCCATTCAAACATTGACCAAAAGCAATCTCAGTTTCATTCTTACAGTAAGAGCAAATTGGTTTGGTTTCAACCAAGTGGGTCCATGTTCACTTTCCTTGCAGGAAGTGCACTGAGGTCTCTTTGTGGTGAAAAAAAGTAAAAGTAAAAAAAAAAAGGTTTTCTATAAAAAGTAGTGTCTTCGCCTACCTAGGCACGTGGCTAACAAATATAAAGATCACCATCTAGCGGCTTACAGGGAAGATACCATCTGTCATATATCTGCAGGCTTAATGACCAATAAAGTTGTTACAACATTTTACAAATGATTCTTGCATGCAGCTCTTGAGCAAGTTAGGCACCTACACAACTACAGCCATGGACAAGTTTCTGACTCACAGAAAACAGAGGTTAATCCCTTTCCTCAAGCAAACATTGACCTCCTCCTCATCTCCCTTTTCTCCATCTCACCTGTGCAGGATTTGGGCACATGGTGAGGGACCTGTGACTTACTTTAAGGCCCAGAAATTAGGTGCCTGTTGTAAACCAGGCAAATTCCTATGGTAGTTAATAAAAGGAGACAGATACAACCAGAGGTTGATGCATTCCATCATTTTGCACAGAGGAGGAAGACAGGTAGGATGAACCCTATTTATGAGATCCCACAGCCTGGAAAACCAATTACTCAGCAAGCATGAAAGCCTCTGGAAAGCTTGGCCTGTGAGCAGCCCATGGGATAGCCTGTGTCAACCCTTTTCCATTTGCCTCACTGGAAATCATTCAGGTTGAAATATTCCTGAAATACTCCTCAATGTAAAGACAGATCTGCAATTTCTGACAAAACCTTTGTTTGCTGAAATATTTCTGATGAGCTCTACATCTTGTTCTTCGAGTAAAGATGGGGAGAGGCATCAATATAGGTACCTCTGCAAAGTTCTACTCATCCCAGGGAAGGTCTTCCACTAACATGGCTCTGATGCTCCTAGTCTGCAATCAAGCCCAAGCACTTCAAATCTTTGTGCTGGCCCACATAGGCCATTCCTAAAATACCACATGCAACCACGTACTTCAGAGACACCTAAAGAGGTGAAGTACTACCAATGTATGGCACTGAATGCCACCAGGCAAGGCCAAATTTGAAACAAACAGAGGACACAGTTTAACTCTAGACTGCATTCTCCAGATACTTCACAAAAGTAGGCCTCCACATTTTTACTAAGCCAATATAATGGCTTAGTACCAGACTCAAATCATGTATCTAAAGTGTCTTTTTGACACAACTTCATGCCACATTCCAAATTTTCCAGGCTTTTGAAACACACGCTGCTTTGTTCTGGGGAGAAGAGAAATTCTCAACACAACCTCAGGCACAAAATACAGACTCATCCACACTTCTGTACACAAACTCAGTTACATTGCACATTTCTAATGGCCTTGTTTAAAGTTTACACGTGGATATCAATTTCTCCCCCCATGTAACAAGTGACAGATGAGAGGAAACATCCTTGGGTTGTACCAGGAGAGGTTTAAATTGAGTAGTGGGAAAAATTTCTTCAGCAAAAGGGTCGTCAAGCACAGGCTGCTCAGGGAAGGGGTAGAGTCACCATCCCTAGACGTATTTAAAAGCCATGCAGATGTGGCACTTAGGTTTAGTGGTGGACTTGGCAGTATTAGGTTGACAGTTGGACTCAATGACCTTACAGATCTTATCTAACCTAAATCATTCTATGATATGATTTCTTTTCATCACCCAAGATGAAAATCCAGCCATCTGTTACACATCTATGCTTATCTGGAGATAAAGAAACTGGAGTTTAAAATCCATGTTCCTCTGTGAAGATACAAGATAAGGAGACCTGTGATCAATAAGACACAAGAGCAATCACTTACAGAAGTCACCAAATTTGTATGGCGCTCATCACATCTATCTCTAAGTGATGAAAATATGTATCTGTGATAGTCAGTCTCCTGTTACAACCTCTGAAGAAATGAAGTCCTACAGAAGGAAATTGGCTTGAATGCTTCGTGTAAGTTGGGACAAACCAATCTCTGGGGGTGCTCATCCCCTTCTCCTCAGAGGGCAGAGAGCCCAGATAAGCAACTTCAAAGGCTGAGGCTAGAGCTTAGAACTTGAAAGGGATATGGTATCTCCTTGTGGTCTTGGGATCCGAACAGCAATCAATATGAACAAGAAATTCATTCAGCACTCCAAGTGGTTACATTGTCCTCCAGGGGACTTTGCATCCGGCTCAAGAGATGGACTATTTTCCATAGTCTCAGCAATAGCTTTTGTGAGGCACACACGCAGGACCCCTGCAGACCAGGAGTAAGATTCAACTCAGTGGGCCTAGAAACCACTGCATGCCTTTAGCTAAATTTGGCTGCTGAAGGGCAGCTCTAGTGGGGTGAGGCAAAGAAGTGCTATTTTCCCTCAGGAAAGCTAGCTTTATTTTCTAAAGGTTAATGAGAAATAGAAGAAAATTAGGCTAGCCAAAAGAATGAAAATAAATGGGTTTTTTCTTCTTCTTTCCCCCTCATTTTTCAGAAAAAATGCATGGCTTTGGTTTTTCTGCAGGCAGTTGCTTCATATCAGTGTACCATGTGGTGACTCAGACATGTTGTTATTGTAATCCAAGCCAAAGGGGAGATATATTTTATGAGATCCATGACTCCCCCCTGTCTTTCCATACTCCATGCTTTCTTGAGAGAAGAAAAAAGCACAGTCCAAACTTTGAGGATTGTTCATACTGTCTCTTGGCAGGTTGTAATCTGCCAAGCTTTCAGCAAGCAAAGCTAAGAGAAACTCAGGTTTGCAGTAAGTTCCCATGCAGCATCAAGAGAAGAACTTGGTTCTAAGTCCCATAAAGCAGCATGAGGGAGGGCAGACAGACCAGTAAAGATTTGGAGTTTCTGACACAAACCCAAAGGCAGCTATGAGGAAAGGGGGTTCAGTAAGAGCTAAGCTAATGCATATAGCCTCACCACTGGGACCCAATTACCTTTGCTCAGCTGACAAGAAATAAAGTCTTCAGAAGCAATAACTCCAGTGCACTCAAAATGCACGTCCAGAAGAGCCAAGACCACCTGTAAATCAGATTGCTTCTCCTGTATTTCCCCCTCCCTAGCAAAACTTGAACTGTATTAGTTGCCCACGCAGATAAGAACACCAAAGCCCAGTTATATATCCTGAAAACACTCCATGAAGGGCTTCAAAAGCTCTCAGCCATTTGATTGCAATGGCTAATAGCAATGGCTAATAACTTGTCCCAAATCCAACCCTCTGGTAAATTGACAATGACTACTGTGCAAAACTCATCTAAGACAGGGGGGAAAATGGGAAAATCTGGCCTCCAGCTGACAAGTTTTTTTCCTAGACACAGGTCAGCCTTTTGAACTCCAAAACCTTTAACGATTGTGAAGCCACCAGGCCTCAGAGGCACATGAACTAAAAATAAATAAAAGACTCAAGGTGCATCTGGTGGAGTCAGTGGTTTCAGAGACAGGTTACAGAGGAAACATTTTGGTTGTCCTTTAGTGCTGCACAAAGACAAAAGGGTTAAACTTCCACCTTTCCCTTACAGGTGGAATATGAGAGCTTTTGTAATTTAAAACGATCATTGGATCAGAGGAGACATCAGAAGGCTCCAAGTAACAAAGACATATTCTTTTTAGTCAAGTTATGAGAAGTATTCCCTAAGGGAATGCCATACAAATCATCTGATCTCGTAGATGTTTGTGGCACTCACCACATGTTTTATGTTCCTTCCCAGAGATGATGTTTCTCTGGCACTAAGAACATTGTCATTCATAGCCTGCTCTGACAGGCCAGATGTATGCAAATGAAAAGAAAGTTCAATAAAAATCTAACTCTCAGACTTAGATGCCTGAGTTCTTTGAGAGGAGAGAGGAGAATGAATTCCCATTGCATTTTAGGAGGGTTGGGCATCCCAGCACATAACTGCACAGGCCAAAGATTTCGGATAAAGAGCAAAGGAAAAGTTTTGAATTATTCCAGAACTCCTTCCACTACCTCACTTCCAGACAGATATGAAGTGACAACACCCTGAAACAAAGCAACACAACCGAGGAGAACATTATCAGATTATTCCGAACAATTCCCATTGTTAGTGACCCAGAATTCGTCACTTAGAACAACCTAGAATTGGGATCTCGGCAAGCACTCAAAGCCATTTAACCCTTTCAGTGGTGTCCCCCACACCACCACCACACAATAACTTTACTAAGCAGGAACATAAAAGAAAAAAATCTCTTATCACATCTGGAGACAAACTAAAAGGAGGGAGTACATGACTTTTACTAGACATAGCACATTCTCCAAGCAACATCACTATAATCCAAGAGTGAGGAAAAGCCAATGATTACAGGCCTGCCAAATTACTTGGAATTGGATAGGATACCATATCATGACAACGAGTGATAGTATAAAGCTCAAAGACACAGAAAAAAATACTCTATGTTTCATGTAACTGGCAAGAATGCATTCCACATTTCAGTGTTTTGGCAGGAGAATACAGGTTTGTTCTGGGACTATGTATTCAAACTCCTCATTGATTTAAAGATACAAAGTATTGCTGATGCAACCTTAACATGAGGAGGACAGTTAGAAAATCTATCAATAATGCTATTTTTTTGCATAATTTTGCATAAGCACACGTACCCACATTTTCTTCCAGTTAAACTTTCAGTGTAACTTTCAGTTAGAATTCAATCAAAGGGAAAAAGAAATACTAAGGGACTTTATTTTTTATTTTTAAAAGGCCAAGCATTAATGTGACAATCTGTGAAGTACTAAGGTGAAGGCCAGCAAAATTGCAAGCAATGTTATTCAAAGCTAAAGGAGAAAAGCAGGGAAGACAGCTGCAGCAAAAGGAGCCTGCAGTGACCCAGGAGAATGCTTGAAATAATCGACTTCTGCCACCAGCCTTCTTTCTGCACAAGACAGGGATCAAAACTGTGCTTCTGTGCTGTGGACCTGTGGGGGAACAACAGCCTTTGAATTCCAGTCAGGACACCTGGACTTCAGCACGGTAGGTACGTGTTACAAACCAGACTGGCTGACACAATTAGGATACATTACCTCACCCCTTCCGAGGCGAGCAGCACAAAAATCTATGTTCCTGGGAGACTTCAAGTCAGCAGACGTATTCATGACCTACTTCTAGGGCACAGTCAGTCACAGCTGTTAGCTGAACACGCTCATGGGAGTGGCATGTTCTCTGCTGCACCTATTCAGCTATTTGGTACTGGGAAACATCGTTGGTACTTAAAGCCAGTTCCTAGCAATTTGGAGCCCAAAGCACCTGCTTGAATGCCCTCCTCACTCCAAGTTAAACCAGAAATCCACAAGAACTTTAGGTATAGCAGGTAAGTTGCATACCAGCCATTCTTCCCATCAGTGATGGATTTGGATACAGCTGGATACTTGGCACATGTACCCTTATTCACCTTCTAAATGATTTCTAGTAGAAAAGAAGCTGGACCAGGAAATGCCAAGCACTTGCAGCAAGATCTCTCCTGATGAGTCATTGTAGCTATGTAATAATGCTGCAAGACAATTGCAAGAAGTGCAATACTATGAGCTGAGCTCAGGAAAACTCCAAAAAGATGGATTCTCCCAAGAAATGCCTCCCTATTCTCATAATTCTTTACCATATGTCAATGAGCGGTTTGACTCTCACTTAACTATGCAGAAAACATCTACACAATAGATGAAGGTGCACAAGTCAGAGGAACAAGCACTTGACCCAAGCCATGGCAGCCACTAGCAACAGCTGCCAAAAGCAGACCAGTTCTCTGTGACAGATGTATCTGTCACACTCCCCTGCTGACAGCTCATGAGAAATTAAGGTTTTAATGGAGAGCAGCCAGAGTCACTCTGTGTAGGACTGACTCTGGGTCATGTATTTTATTAAAGCCATTTCTTGAGGAACCAGAAAATGGAGCAGAGAATAATAGAAACCTCTTAAGAAAGATTACTGCAAGAAGTTAAAATGCAAACACAGCACAAATGCACTGCAAACTTCTGCTCCTCTGTTGGCACATGCTGCGCTCACATGAGTTAGATCTTTCTTCACCCAAAATAAGTTGATGTGCAAATAAACAATGACAACGGGGACCACAAGACCAAACAGTGACTGGCTAACGGCTTCCTCTAGTATTCTGCCATCTCGCGTTGTGCATCACTGTCGCATCACTTAAAGGCCTTCCTCAAGAAAATCCAGAAGGTGCCACAGCTGCCACTTTGCAGAGATTCATGGGAGACAACTCATCACCTGTTCCTCACAGGAGGCCTGTGTAGACTATTCTTCTAAACCTCCTCCCAGAGGGAAAGTCCCACTGTGGTGAGGAGAGTTGGAACAAACTGTCTCTGTAAAAGGTGCCTTCATCTTTGTATAATCTGCTGAGAAACTGCCTGACTTCAAACAGCCATGGCGTGTCTGGCGCACCTGCAGCCAGATGTGGGGTGCTGAGTCACACAGCAAACAAAGACTAAAAGGGGATTGAGAAAAAATTTTCTGTGCAGATAGACTAGAGCTGAGGGGCCCATCTGTTAATAAAGTGGCTTCTAGCCAGGGAGACTTCTGAGTCTTGAGCATTGCCTCGCTGCCTGTGGCTGGGGAAGCATTGCAGCAGGCAATGCTCAGCCAGGACCCCCCAACAGATTTTATTTATGCGTGTCTGCTTTCATCTCCCCCCTCATACACAATAGCCTAAACATTGTCTTCATCCTGAACCATATAACTTGACTATTTGCAAACATCTCTTCATCTTAAGACCACAGACAGACAGATTGGTCTTGGGTCATTAAATTCAGTCTTTTGTATGGAGTCTATTGTATGAACCAACTACCATATAATCCTCCCTGATTTTTATTTTCTTCAAAGAACAAATGAAAAACTGTGTTTGGTGTCAACAAATAATCCCAGAATCTGATTTCTTGACTGTTTAGGAAACTCATGCATAGCCTTTTGTCTTGGGCAAATACTCGTCATAGCTAACCAGCACATGCTTTTTCCTTTTCTGTTAATTTAAGCACAGAAAGCCTTCCTTGGCTGGCCCTGTGCCCTTTCCTGATGCACAGATTCCCAATAGCTGCAGCACCCTGTACTTAGAGAACCCTTCCACATCCAAGTGGCTGATCCCCTTAACCCAGCTCAGCACATTAACCTCTCCAAGAAGTTCATCCTTTTGAAATCAATAAACTGAGCTGCAAGGATAGTTTTATTTGCTCTTCCATTTCATTTAAAAATTAATCAACTTATGGTCACTAGCTATTCTATAGCTTTCTAGTTTCTACACCAAAAAGAAGTAGTGCCAAACCTGACTGAAGGAGGAAAAACAATCTGAATAAATAATTCATCAGCCATTACTGCTAACAGTTTCTTGTAGTTTTTCAATCTATACCTCAGAAATCAAAGCCACCACAACCTCAGTGCTAGAAACCCATAGCCAAAATTATTTTGACCAACACATATCCAGTTTTCATCCATGCTACCCTTACCAGTTTCTTCACAGAAATATAGCAGTATTTCTACATACACAGAAAAGGTTATATTCTATCTCTGCCTTTCCTAAACAACCAGTCACATTTAACAATATTTATGTTTCACCATCCTTTCTTTTACCCCAAGATGCTCACTTTTGCAACTGGTATGATTAATTCAAGCACCTACCAGACTCACAACATTTTACATAGGTATATTTCAGCTGTCTCTAGCTGATTCAAGTTCATACCGCAAACAGACCAGGAACTATTTTACTACATATCACCGATGCAAATAAGCATCAGGCCTTTCTTTCTCTCCTCTACCTACTGACACATATTCATTACCACTATGATGTTTATCTACCTGATTTTCTTTCATGAAACTATAGATGTTCTACTCTGTCTTCAACATCCCACTTTCTCTGTTTTTCTACTGACATCTCTTTTGTGTCCATTTCTTTTTCCCTTCTTCAGCAAAACTAAGTCTTATTTTTAGGTCTCCTCCACTAGCAATCCCTTACCCCTACAGTCACATGAGTACAGGTCCTTCACCCAAGGTGCACACCTCCATGGCCCCCCCACGTTGGAGATTTTTCTACCTCCTGTTGCCACAGAAAAGGCAAGCAAAGCTGAAGTTTGCTGGAATAACATATGGGAACTTTCAGTCCTTTCTCACAAGGAAGTGTCTCTGTTTCATGAGGTGCTCCACAGACACTTTGGACTGGGGGCTGGGAGTGAAGGGTTCACAGAGGTGGCAGTACCCTCTGTGATAGGGACTCCTCTTCCCTGAGCAAACAGGCGCAAGTTTGGTGCACAGCATGTCTCTACGTGGCCTTCAGAGCTGCCCCTGTGAATGAATGAGGACAAGAGACACCAGCTCTACTTGCACTGCTGTAGTGGATACAGCTCCTGTCTGTGGACCAGAGAACACCATCATCCACCATGATCACCAGCACAGACCCACTCCATCACCCAGCAGCTTAGAGTTAGATTGATTTTCTTGTTTACAGCAATGAAGGAAAATTACTGTTTCCAGTTCCATGGTGTTCTTGACTCATATTCAGAATTCAATACTATCATCACAGCCAGTTCTTATTTTCTAGCATCTCTAGCTGTAAAGGAGAAAGTGATACCCTGGCTCCAGATTCCTGGCATGGCCCACCACTGTCAACAGCCTCTTCCCGAGACTTAGCTGAGAGTGGATGAGCACTTAGCCCCAGTGAAGAGGTAACCGCTGTGTTCACTGCTGAGTGAAGACCCAGGAAGGAACCGGAAAAATGACATGATTAAGAAAAACTCTGCAGTACAAAGATTCATGTGTTGGTCCATTCTACAGAAATATTTCACTTCCATTAATTCCAGAATCTCGCACTTCTGAATGCTGTAAAATAATGAGGAGACACATGCGAAGCAGGGGGAAAAACAAATGAAGAAGAGCCAACACAGATGAAGTACTGGATAAATAGAACAGGTGGAAGAAAGAACCAGAAATGCTGAAAATACCTCAAAAGAGACCAGCCTCTCAATGCAAAAAGTAGATTTTTATAGAATTTTCTAAAGGATAGCAGATCAGAATGAATGTAAGAACTAACAAAAGCAGTCAGTCTTTAGGAGGAAGTTCACTACACTGTTGCCATCAATTAGGTGCTCCAAAAAGGTCAGACTCTCCACTGATTTTTCTCAATTGACTCTAATGAAGCTACTAATTTGCACTGCACAGAAATTATGCCTGACCCTATACCTACCTACTATTCCTTATGGCAGAGGACTTAAAGCAAAGCTCTTTTGAAGTCAATAGATATGTGCAGCTATGCATTTACACAGGTGTCCAGCCCAAGGCTTTCCCCCTGTATCTGGAAAGCTTCGAAAATGTGCCAGTGTTGATGGTGAAGGGGTAATATGAGGAAAATTCCCCTTTTCTGGTATGGCTGGTCTTTGCCTATTCTCTTCTCTACATCTGGGTAATTGTATTTCAAGTGAAGGCTTTCTAGCCAGCAAAAGAGGCCCTGCAAAATGAGTTAAAGGAAACCACAAGTTTGGCATCAGAGCCAGCATCCTTCTCTGAATCCTCACACCGAGTCTGGCTGTCTGAAAAGCTCTGCTTGAAAAGGAGCACAAGATTTTTTTGCATGTGTGTGACAACAGCTGCAAATCTTTCCCTTTGGTGCACCACGTGCACACAAATCCATCTCCACTGGCCCCCAGACATGTGAAAATATAAGCCTTGATAACAGATTCAACAAACACCTAGACACTGAAGACAGCTTGCAAGTCCACAGTAGCCCCTTGTGAAGACATGTACCTGTTTTACACACAAAGCTTTCACCTCGGATACAACTGACCATCCAAACAGTGAGCACAGATGCAGCATCTGTGGACATCAGGCTGGACCCAGTCCCTGTGAACTCTGTTGCAGCATAACTCACGCTGCCCAGGTAAAGCTTTCATTCTTCTGAATGTCCGAGGGGTTCACAAACGAGGCAGCTACTGCTGCCATAGGAAAGGACTGCAGCTTCCAGCTCTAACAATAGAGTCTTGTCCTTTCAGATCCATAGGCTCCAGGTTCACTTCCCACAGATGATCCACCCAGAGCGGTTGTCAGAGCAACCCTGGCCTTAGAGGTAGAGACTTACTGGAAATGATTTTGTAATAATTTTAGCTCACTGAGGAGAGCAGTCCAAAGTTGTGCATACACGACCCTCTCCAGGGTGGAGTCAAACAATCTGAAATCCCACCTGGCCACCCATCTGCACAAGCCTTTACACAGAGCAGACACACAACTAAATTGTGTGTGATGAAGCAGGAAATCTTTTCTTGGCACCTTCTGCATCCTTCCTTCCCACTTTCTTTACTTCTGAGGGAATGCCATGGTGGTGGAACCTGCCAATGCAGCAGCATCCACATTTTGTATTCATCCACACCGAGGGGAGCTGACATGTGATCCTCTTCTACCAACAGCCAACCTGTCCGAGTGAGAGCAAAGCTGGGTGATCTTTAGGATGAGCTGGCCACTGAACGACTATAAAAATAATGGAAGGAACTTCGTGAGACAAACTGAGCCGACTCAGGAAACAAACATCAACAAAACCGAAAAGACAAGGGTTAAAATTCACTTTCAAAACCATGCTAGTGCTAAGCACTAGCTTAAATACACTTGCTGTGTATTTACAGTGTATTTTAATCATGTAACTGATCAGTCCAGTGTAACATACACCACATGTTAAGATAGATGCAGCAGATATAAACCCAGTCTGATTTCATACAGTAAAAATGTGTACATGCAAACAGAAATATATTAAATGCATTTCATACAAAGAATTTCTTATTATTATTTTAAATACATATCTCAATTGTTTTGCCCGGTTTGTAGCCCACTTGAATATTCCAGGATTGTCCCAAATCCCATAAGGGTCAAGAGCTCACTGACTTCAGTGGGTGTTGGACCAAATCCTACGAGATCAAAATTCCTGTAAGGACTAGTGTTTCAGTGTGCTGGGTTTGCATTCCATACAGAATACACCAGACTTACACCATCCTTACTGTGTGGCTACAACATAATGTTACAGCTGAACTGCTGAAAACATGGACTGAGAAATTTAGCAGTGTGAATGATGAACAAGTCCAAAATACAGCATATCTATTGTCCACCTCTGCCAAGGCTCCTGTGAAGCATCACCAGTGAACATTCAGCTGGTGCGTTTTGGCCCCTTCTTACCCGCTCGAGTCATTAATCATTCGTCTTAATTATCTCGGTGTTATTTTGCGTTCCTCCCCCACCCACAGCGCCTGTCTGTTTGTGGTATCCATCTGTTGTTCCTAACCATATACTTGGACAGCAGGATCTCTGAGGAAAGGGCCATTTACTCATGATGTGTGCACAACCCTTCTTGCACTTTAGCCTCAGCCACCAGTCCGTTTAGACCTCAAGTTATGCCTGGCCACACATCAGACTCAGTCATCATAATAGTGAGATACACTGCGTGTGCCCAGACACACCCACAGACATAATCCTGTGTGTGTACAAGTCCACTGAAGGTGGTGCCACCTGATATCAGGGGAAGGAAGAAAGAGAGGGGTAAGGCGAAAAGCTTTGAACGCAGAATTTTAGCTGGAACTATCTTCTGCCTGCTCACCCCCTCTAGCTGCAGCCCACAGCCTCGCAGCACCACACAGTGCAGGAGCCTCTCACCCCACTTGAGCTACAAAACAGGTGCCCAGTGCATGAAAACGCCTTTACCGAATTCAACTACTGCACTGTGCACAGCGCAGGGGAACATCTGAGGTACTCTGGCGTCTGGTGCCAAACAGACTGGCACTTGCATAGACTTCCACAGGAACAGGGTTAAGGAAATGTGTGCTTTTTCAAAGCTCACCACATGCGCTGGTGCATGGAAGGAAACAACAATGTCAGTGAGATTGAACAAGTCTTCCCTGGCTTTAAGCTACTTCTCATTTCATAACTTCCTTTTTTTTGGTGGATATAATAAGAAATGGCTTGAAATGTTACTGAAGTATATTTTTATGAAATCAATACCTGAAATGGAACATTTAGCTGGACCTGGTCTGGAATGAATGATTAGTCAAAAATTTCCAGAACTAGTTGTGCTCCACTGATACCATTTTCGTTTACATTTTGCTTGCCAAGATGCACTGTTCCTAATTTCCTATATTCATTGATACATAAATATCAAAGCAGGCAAGGACAAAGTGATCTTTTTCCTTATTTGTACTGCAGATCAAACTAAAGCTCACCCATGGATTCTCTGCCATGTCCCAAGACTAAAGTCTGCTCTCGTATTTGAAGCAAAGACAAGCAAAGTCTAGGAGGCACAGAGCATCCACAAAGTTTAAGCCCTTTTGCAAACCTACATGTGCTGAAGAGAAGACATTCCCACAGCTAGAGCTAGGTGTGCCAGCTCCCCAAAATCCTTTGTGCTAACACCAGTCATATCTGGAATGTGCATGCTCAGAGCTGGTGGGAGAGGCTGTGTGTGATTCTGCAATCCAGTAAGCCCTTGCAGCTCAGTCTGATGGGTCTTCTGACAGAAAAGGATGTTGAGACATTCTCCATCACTTGTGGCACCATCTCCCATGATGAAAAAGATGACTGGAGGGTCAGTTGGAAGGGCTAAGGAATTGGTTGTTCCATGTATTGACTCCCTGCATGTTTTGGGAACAGAGGACTTTACTTGGAAGACCTGTCATTCTCCTGCCAACACTGAAGATAGACCCAGGGACTTAGGGAAAAAAAAAGGTCAGGACAAGGCCTATACAATGGGTATGTCTGGTACACTGCTAATGACTATCATCTGGGAGCAACAACGGTAGGATGAGAAACTATTTCTTCGTGTACACAGAGCAAAGAAAACCCCTTAAGCAAACATACCAGTAGAACAATTAGATGGTTAATCACAACATTGGCCACAAATGGTTTTCTCCATTTTTTCACTTCAAAGGAGCAGTGATTAATAAACAGTGTTAATCTTGTGGAGAGATGAATCAGCCCCCTGCCCACGCTGGGGTTATCCTCACAGTGCTGCTGCTGCTGTTCAGAGCATGAGAGTGTTCCCTGGGGAGAAGAAATGCTTCATTTAGTTTGTGGTGCACCACACCACATCACACAGCATTGCTCTCCATGGCCTTCCTTCTAGCATTCCTGGGAAGGCACCGTGCATGTGGATAGGGAGGGATCTCTGACTCTTCCTGCACGCAGAGTATTCTCCAGCTCCAGGTGAAGATAACAGAGGAAAAGCCATGGGATGGATCAGAGGAGCTACGGTAAGGTTCAGAGATTTTGTAATCTCTATTCAGCTTTACTGTAGGACAGTAGTAGGTTGAAAGATACCAGCATTCACCAGTGAGTCCATGAGATGAATCGATCACATCCTGCTTTTTATCCAGGTCAGTTAAAGATGTATGGATGTTGGGTGACAGAGCAGACCAGGAAATGGAGACATCTCTCCTTTGTTCATTTCTAGCCCTGAAGAAATGTACCCAGACCCAGGAGGAGGTGAGCTCAAGCATCTGTGCACAAAGGGCACTTTGCACCTGTCCTGCCTAACACTGGAGAAGGAAAGGTCTGATCACAAAAGACAGACATGTTCCACTCCTTTCCACCATGAGGAACACATGCTGGTCCATGGTCAGTATCAATCTCTGTCTTTCTCTCAAGGAAAGAGGGACCCATCTGTGAGGAGGATGGCATCGGAAGCTCAGGCAGCAGCAGACAAACACACAGTGTTGCTGTTGCCTGTCTCAGGACACAAACCAAAGAGCTGAGAAGAGCTGAGAAGAGAAAAGAGAAGCCTGAGAGGACCAACAAGTCAGTGTGTTCCCAGTCTCTGGGAACACAACAGTCAGGCATTCTATTGCTTCATGCTCTCACACAAGCAATAGTTACAGAATCTCCTGCTTGGGTTTGGTGAGCTACATCACTGGTGTGCAGCCATTTGGTGCCTTTGTAAAGTTACTTCTACATGCACCATCCACTGTGCCAAAGGCACTGCCACCAAGGTGACACATGCTTCTCAGTCCTGTTCCTGCACTGTCTGTCCTCAGGTGGTCCCACCTGGTCTAAGGGGTTCTACAGGATGCTGCCAACAAACCAAGTCCTCATCCAGTCTCTCCCACCATGGAACTGTGGCAATCAGTGGAGAAGCACCAATTCACACCAGCTGCAATACTCGCCTGATGTTTTCATGCACTCTGTCCCTCTTGCTACCCACAACAACTGCGAGATAGACATTAGGTCTGCTGCAAATTTCCTCCCTGCCTCTGCTGTGAGGGCCCTCAGCTCCTCGGGGCATCACTGCCTGGAGTGCACTTGCTGAGCAGTGCACTCCAGAGGACATTGCGCTGCAATGACACTTGCTCACTTCAGCTGCTCTCACTCTCTTCCCAGGGCTTTTCTTTCTCTACTGGATCTCCATGAGGGAAGGAGCAGCCGCAGAAGAGCTGGCTCTGCTCAGCAGGGCCTCTGCTCATTTCCTGAGCACTTTTTGACACGTTCCGTTTGTGACCAACCTTGGGCTGGGATCCCAGCTGATATTTTAACTTCAGCCTCAATAGATTGCAAACTTCGGCCACTGTAAATAATTCCCTGACATGCACTCTGCCGGCATTCTGGCACTTCTACTTGTGTACAGTATTTTTTAGCTTCTTTTTTTTTAAAGATTCTTAGTGTTCTCTGTTCCAGCTGTCAAGAAAAAGATGGCATCTTGGTGAAACTGCCTGATCCTTGGTGAAGTCTGGAGACACCAGATTGGTTTGACAATTCCATGCATAATAACAATCACATTCTCTACTTAACGAGAGACAGATAAAGTGGTGTGCCATGTTCTTGGAGATGTTTACAGGACAGAGAATACTGGAACAACCACATGGCTTCAACCCAGGGAGCGATCAACATGAGGAACCTGGTTTCAGCAGTCATCAAGACCAGAAACTAAGCAGCCTGTAAACAAAAAGGGATGTAAAAATTCTCTGTTGTGGTAGTCAATAAGAAATTTTACCCTCTCAGACTGCTTATTTCTAAGTCTTCTCAGAGTTGACTTATGCCTTAAGACATCAGAATTCCTCACTGAGCCTTGCAAAGCACTTAATAAGCATTTATTTAGCTTATGCTTATTTTTACAAATGCAGCCAGCTCCAATGGGATCATTAGTGTGTTAAAAGTTTATCAATTTATTTCTAAGAAATCACCCAGTCTGGATTTTGCTTAACAAAAGTGAGAGAGATCTTGCACTTTCTCTGTGTTTTTGTGCTTCTATCCCACCTGTCAGACAAGAAGGAATCCTCTCATACAAAGTACAGATCGATACAGACCCCCTGTATCATCATCTCAGGTCTCAGCATCTAGGTTCTCCCACAGTGAAGGTGACAACATTGGGGAAACACAGCGCTGAAGAGGTTAACAGGCATTAACTTTCCCCTAACAACCACCTTTCCCAGCCATCACAAGGAGGGTTAGACTCTCTGGAAACTAGGATTCCACGGCAAAAAGCAATCAAAAGTGCTGCACATGCCTTTCATTGGGTATCATCCATCCCACTGCCTTAACCTTTCATCAGGGTTCGTTTCACAGCATATGAGAGTTGTGCAGACATCTGAGGCCTCCTTCCAGGCTCCCCCTTCTCCCGGGGCTTGATCTGAGGGCACAGAGTGGAAATTCAAAACAAACAGTAAACAAAGCCAAGCTCTCCTAAGTGTAAGCTACACATTTGTTTGGAAGCTTCTTGGCTAATTTTACTCGCTGTTTCCTGCTCATTCTGGAATTTCTTTTTCCTTCTTTTTTTTTTTTTTTCCCTTCCCTGACTTGGTTACAAGAAAAACAAAGAGGGGTTGGGGAACCCAGAAAAACATTATAAGAAAAAAAAAAAAAATAGTCCCTCAAGAATCTCTTGTCCTATGTCAGAGACCTGCCCAGCTCTGTAACTGTAGAGTTAATGGACACATCAGGGTGATATTTTCTCCTCCTGTTTGTCCATCAGGTGTCTGATAGCAAACACCTTCAAACATTGCTGCTACCTCCAGATTCAGTTGGTAGATCTGTTTATGGATGGCCCAAGCCGAAGGCCCAGACATCTGTAAGACTTGGCTCCAAGTCAAGATCTGATCTGAGCTATCCTAGAAGTTCCAGTTTGGTCTGGCCCAGAAGTTGTTGGCCACCTCCAGAATGGAAACATGACTGGAAATCTGTCATCACAAGATGGAGAGAATTGGGAGTGAATCCTAGGCAGGCTACTTAAAGCTCTTCAGGATGCTTCCCTACTGGCAGAAATCTAGCGTAGCTGCAAGAATCAGATACACCACGTTGGGCTCACACCACCCAAGATTCTAGCCTTCTTCAGAAAATATCATGGCATTCCAGGGTCTAATGGACAGTTGAGAGAAAACTTGCCATGTATTAAATTTCAATGGTTTTATTCTTTCAGCTTGCAGTGTGAGGACATTCCTGGTACCCGTGAGAGAGCTCCCAGAAGGCCTCCAACAAGCTCAAATTCCTGCCACCTGTACCAGGCACATCATCTGGGCGCTCAACCCCTGTTGTGCTCAGTGTGGCTCCAGCAGACAGCAAATAGATTCTCTCCTCCAGAGACTTTGAAAAACCCAATTTTTGGGATGTTTCTTTGTACATCATAAAGAAGCAAAGAAATACAGAACCTCTACTCTTTTATGAGTGGCATGACTTGAGGGTCAAGCAGTCTTTGCCCATGATATTGAACCATTTCCTTAAGAGGATTGTAGAGGAGAAAAGAAGGCTTTTGAGGCAACTGTTTTTAAGCCAGGACAGTGCCAATCACACTGTGTTGCTTCCAGTTTCAGTAAAAGGTCAAAGCATTTTGGTGTCACCTTTTTAATATCTCCTAAACCTTGTACTGTCCCAAGTGAGGATGTCACAACCTTCATGTCTCCTAACCCACATTTTTCCATGATGGGAAGGATTATTTGAATGAGGATTCTCTGACACTAAAAAAAATCTCGAAGATCTGACTTCCTTAAAATAAATAAACAACAAACAACAAAGCAACTAAATCTATAAGGTGATTCTCATGTATGTTATAGCAGTTTGCACAGTTAAAACATCATTAACGTACAGAGTCAGGAAGAAAGATGCCTGGCATTGAGATGTCATTGAAGTGAAGGCACAGACAGAGCAAGCTGTGTTGAAAATTAAGGGGAATAGAGTGTGCAGTGATTTTTTTTCCAGGGGTGAAAGGCAAGCCAGCAATATATCAATGCCACTCTCACAGGCCTTCCAGGATGTCCTTTACTACATATTTCTGTGTCAATAGCTTCTTTCAAAGCTTGGTCACCAACAAAGAGGTGCAACTGTTTGGTCTGCCTTGGCATTATATTGCTCATGGCTTCTGGAGGAGAGTCCTAACTGAGATCATTAAAGTACCTAAGCCTTGCAGAAGTTATCACGAGCTGTTTTTCATTATCCCTGATTCATCAGCAGGGAAACTGAGGCAGCAGGAGGTGGTATACAACACAGTGGTAGATAAGAAGAGAATGTCGTGCCCCAGACTTCCAGCCATTTGGCTTTGCCTACCAGCCAGTGTTGGATCCTGGGTAAATAATGGAGCTGTCACACCCAAATGTTATTTTTAAACTGCGGGTATTGGGTTTGGCACAAACTCCAGCAAAGCACAGCACGACCAAGGGAGTCCTGAGGAACAAGTGCCCTGCACAGATGGAGCTGCTTTGGGGAAACCTTGTTGTTCCACTGCATTTATGCAATCAGTTGAATGGGAGCCCAGGCCCCAACTGACAGGGCCTGGCACAAGAGCACAGGGAGAGCCTAAACGAGAAGGACATGGCAGGACGGAGCAGTTGGCTCCACCAGCTGCCACCTCCTCCACCCTGGTGCCCTGGCCCAGGCCGCGCCAGTCAAATCCATAGGGGGGCAGCAAACCCTTTGCAGTCATGGGACTACATTCCCAAAATGATCCTCTTCCACACTCGGTCCCTGTGCAGCTGGAGAGCCCCACACACACAGCACCCTTTGGAAGGTCAGCATGGACTCTGCAAGCTCAAAGGAGGGAAGATGGGCCTGCAAAGTCTCTTTGAACTGGACATGGGTGGCCAGTTCAGCTCAGCAACCCAGCTGGGGAGGCACAACCTGTGCCTGAGCCCATCAGTAGGGCTGGCATGGCTCTGGAAAAGCAGACAACACACAGCTAGTTTCAGGTTTTGATATGAAAACCTACACTTCCATCAGAGAATTCCAGAACTCTTTTGTGGGTCAATGGATGCAGGCTCACTTTAGAGATTTGGGGCATGCAGGGTCCAAGATGCTTGAGGCTTTTATAATTGCACTGGTGTGTAACAAAACAAGGACAGCCACACTGGCTCAGCACAGAGGTCCCTCTAACTACATATCCAGATTCCATGGTGGTCAACAACAGGACTGGAGGAAAGAACATAAGGAAAAAGCACACATGGACTTACTTCATCCCCGGATGCTCCCCTGCCTCCAGAAGTACATGACTCCAGTCAATTTTATGGTACCCCATGTCCTCATGCTTCCCTCTTACAGCAGCAGCTTTGGCAGAAAGCAAACCTGCATTTAAGAAAGGGGCCAGAACTTGCATTTAGTCTGTGTAGACAGAGTTCAGATGCAGAAGTAGGTGAAATTATACCCCAATGAACACAAACCCCTTGTCAATTATAACTAATTAGCCCTTTGGTGGCCCTGAATCTCAGGGCACCAACTTTGCTTTGAGATCCACACGAACTGTGCCTCCTCTCTCTCTCCTCTCAGAGATTTCTGGTGAAGCATCTGTAGAAACTTACAGTCATGCTATACCCAGTCACAAAAATAAACCTGAGAGACCGATTTGCTCTCTGGACAGGTCAGGGAGAACAGACTAGAAAGGCACACAGGTGACTTACCCAGTATCCCACAGGCAGCCAGTGGTGAAGCTGGGATTAGCTCAAGCATTTTCCACTTCTCCCCTCCCAAGCTCCAGCCCTTTCCTGCTTGATTTTGCATTCTCCACCCAGCTGTCTTTACTGAGCAGGCTTCCTACACTGCCTTTTAGGCAGCTGTCAGGTTTGGATGAGTGTCTCCGCTCCATTGAATGGGCTGTCCCCCTCTGTGCTGTCCCTGTTAACCCTGATTTCCCACTGAAGTGAGCAAGGAAAAACAGGACACATAGCTCCATGGCAGCTGGATGTGAGCTCACTTCTCCCTGTCCCTACAGGAGACAATTTTCTCCTCCTTTTCCTCTCTACAGTAACAGATCCTTTTGTCTTCAACACCCTCCGTGGGGGGAAAAAAAAAAAAAATCCTTGTTTTCGCTCTATCCTTCTAAAAAAAAAAAAAGCTAGTTCCCTTCCTTCCAGGTCCTAACACCTCCAACAAGCTTCAGACACACACGGTTAACCCTAGAGAGTGGTGGACAGGTGACAAACAGGTCAGCTGTCTCTGTTTCTACTACAGGCTGTCTGTTTGTTTCTACATTCCTACTTAGAGGAAAAAAATTAAAAATTTTAAAAATCAGTTCTACCCATTCCTTTAACCTGCTCCATCTTAACACAGACATTTCCCCTCCTTCAGCCCCTGAACACCCTCTCTGCCTGCTGCTTCCCTCCACTAATAATATCCCAGACTAAACAACTCCATTCCCCCGTCAGTGGCCCACCTGCCTGTTCTGGCTACTGCCTGCCTGAGCTCAGGGAAGAGACACCAGTTGCTAAGCTGTACAGGGCTCCCAGAGGAAAGGAGACAAACAAAAAATCCTGAGAAGTGAAAAGAAAGGAAAAGGGAGAGAATTCGGTAGCAGGTTAAGAAACGGACCTGCAGATGCAGGGAAATGCAACCCTACTAGAAGAGGGCCTTATAAAAAAGCCTTAATCATGCTGGCTCTTGGCAGAGGGGTGCCTGCCATCCTCAGATTTATCTCAACATCTCTGCAGCAGTAACCTATCCAGCCACGTCTCTTTCTCCCTTTACTGTACAACAGCACAGCATCTTTGTCTCAGGATCCCAAGCAGTGAGGTTTAAAAAGCCTTCTGGCCCAGGTGTTGGATGCCCAGGATAAATACAGAAACAGAGGGGAGACTCCCTGATCCCAACACAAACCTCGCTCTCTGCTCGGTGCTGCAGTGTGTCAGACTAAATGACTTTGTGACCTCTTCTGGCCATGAGGATCCAAGCACTGAGGGATGTGATGGCAATCCATGCAGGAAGCTCACAAAGCATTTGCCTGAAGATACCCAACTTGCAATTCTCCAAAACTTCACAAGCCGAAAACTGCCTTGAGAAATGTTAAAACAACAAACCTCGAGGTCTGAGGTTTAAATAGCAAAGGTAGGACTCGATAAAATTTTCGTTGGTGTTACTCCCCATGGTGGAGAATGAGGCTAGCTACCTGGTGGATAGAGGGGAAAACAGCCTCCAGAATGCAACTGCGACAAAACGTGGGGCTGGATCCAAGAGGAGGGCTGTGCAGAGTCCTCTGCAGGAAAGGAAGGTTTATCAAGGTCTTTTCTGTCTGCTCGGAAGCTGGTTTTGATTAAAGAAAGAATCGCCACCAGCTCCCTTGTCTTACCCCAGTAACGCATAACACACCATCCCCGTTTCCTTCCCTGCCAGTTTTCTCTAATAAAAAGCAGAATTGTGCCTGAAAAGCATGTTGCGCAAAGATGGCCCCACCAAGCAGTCCGAGAGATGCTCTCGCCAGCAGTCAGTCAGACATATGCATACCCAAACCCCTTGCTCGCCTGTAAACAAGACAGATCGCTTTCTCAGCTGCTGTATAGGAATTTCAAGCTGCTGTGGAAGAAATCTCTCTCCTCCTGGGTTTTAGTGCTGTGTGCAAGGTGATCTGGAAGGGCAGCCTTGCAGAACTACCTGTCTTTGCAAATCTGAGTTCCTGACACCTCCTGGTCTGTGAAAGCTTTTCATGGATGCCCGTGTTTTAATTTCAGACTCTAACATTTGAATGATCTCCACCTGAACGACAATGCAGGTCAGCACCGAGCAGAGATCACCTCAGGGACATTCATGTGATACCTGGCAGAGTCACCCCAGTATTAGAACAACACCTCAAATGGTGCAGCAAGACCTTGCCATCATATGAAGCAGGCTTAGTTAAATTAAGCACTTAAAATGTCATGCTTCTCAGACACCAGCTATTTAACACATCTATTATACCAAGAATTACAAAGGGGGCTGAAAGAAAAGTGAGGGATGGTTTCCTCCAGGGCTCTCCTGAGTAACTGCCAGCAGAAAGGCTTTGACAGAGTCAGACAGATAGGGTAAAAGCTTTGACAACAGCCATTGCCACCATGCTACAAGTTTACAGCCCAGGGTGTAACATTTGAAAACCATTCAGCAGCATCTGCCAGGGAGAAAAGAGGAATGAACTCTGTTGAATCCAGACCCGATGCCACTGCAATAAATGACAGCAAATCGATGAGGCAGAGACCGGCCTCTAAATTATTTGTAGCGGTACGGGACACCAACATGAAGTGAGACAACCAAGTGGCACAAGACCTCCCTGGTGAGGAACACCTGCACAGACAGTGGTAAACAGCAGGAAAACTTGGCAGGACAATGAGTGCTCCTGCCCCAGGTGGGCAGAGGGAGAAGAGAGGGCTGTGAGCCGTGCATACTCCCAAGCTCCACTGTCAGCCCAAAGCAGTCTGCTCTCTCCAGTTGCTATTGGGGCTAGAACCACTTCAGCAATGCAGAAGAGATGCTCCAGGAGCACATGCCAGCTGCACAGCACACAGACAGACTCACAGAAGCTGTGTCCTCTCCAGCAGGGCACCAGCAGCTCCTTGTCCCTCAAGGGCCACCAGCAGAGAAGTAGCTGCCCATCACTTGGAGGTGGGGACAGTGGCTAGGAGGTGGCCAAGGCTTGTGTGCAACTTAATGGCAGCGCTAGGCAACACCCAAACCAGCATAAAACAAAGAATCATCAGACAATTCGCTCTGATCAACACTCTTGCCCTGGACCTCAGACCAATGGCAGGCACAGCCCAGCCATGGCCATCTGAAGGCTAAGGGATGAAAGTTGGGGCAGCCCAACTGCAGAAGCTGTGGGGAGCCAGAGCAGCCTGAGAAATTGTCACATCTTTCCTTTCCGTCCAGTCCTTTCTGGCTTCTCTCCCCACTCCTCATCAGCAAGCACATCTCAGTGGTCAGGAAAAGACTAAAGCTCTACATCCAGCAAGCCGGCTCGCCTCCCATGGGACAAGCCCCAAGGCACGCTGCAAAGGGCACTTATCCCCTCCAGCCACCCTCTGCTGCAAACAGGCAGAAACACTGGCTCTTCTCTCTCTTTCATCTCCCTGTTTGATATTCCTTGCTCTCATTCTTAGAATTTTAAGTCAGTGGACAGTTTGTTAAAAGAGAGGGAAAACAAGCCATCCCAATGCTTGAATAGCTTTACAGTGAGATTCCCTTGTGGAAAGCATGACTGAACATAACAGGAAAGGTTCTCCCCGAGAGGTTTTTTAATCTAGCTTTGAAACATAGGGGAGGGTTATACCCTGGGTTTTATTATACTCTCTATAACAAGGAGTGTTCTAGGGAGTAATCTAGGCATTTTATAGGTGCCTGGTCACCATCACCAGTTCCACCCATCCAAATATCACAAGACACATTCAAAACATTGAGAAATCAGCTTTAAATAATCACAAGCCCTTTATTATTTAAAACCCTAAAAGACAGACCTTCCTTTCTTTGGCATCTGTTTTTCTGAGGTTTTAAGATTTATGCCATCAAACTCTGTGTGTATAAAGGCGCGGTTTGGTTGCTTTTTTTCTGAACTCAAACGTACAGATCTCATATAAATCCTTTGACCCCAGGACCTTAGTCTTTTGAGAAGAAAAAACATCAAATACAGGAAGATTGTCCCAGAATTGACAACCCTTGTTGCTAGTTTCCTTCCCAATAAATTTTTTTGCGTCTTTCTGACAGCAGGTCACAGGTTGCTCTAATCATACAGCCACAGCTATCTAGGAAGGGAAAGCATCTGGGACAAGATTTTGAAAAGGAACACTCATGGGCATACATCAGAATAACAAAGTTGACATATTCACCCAAAGTGTATCTCTCCTTCTGCTAGTGTAAGACACATCATGCATGATAAGATTATGTACAACCCGTACATCCTCTTAGTATTTGGGTGTGCCTAATTTCCTCTCAGCATTGCAATTGCACCACTGATAATAGGAAAAGTCAAGCTGGACCCTGCTCTCACTTCTGGTACTGTCCTACCAGACAGCTCCACAAATTGTCCAGCCTTACACTGGTACAATGAGCATAAAATCCACTCTGCCCTGGCTAACACTGCTCAATTTGGCCACAAACAGGACAACCATGTGCCTTAACTAGGATTAAGCATTGCCTAAACTTTGCAGTCCATCTTCAGAAATTTACAGGCAAGCATTGTAACAATACCTAGACACCACAAAGCAGACACATAATGCTGTCTTATTCCATAGGTTGAGGATCCTCCCAAAAAATAGAAACCAACGAGGCACAGAGTCGCTGTTATACCTAAACTTAGTATCAGCCACAGAAAAGAGGCTGTGGCTGAAATGGTTTTTATTTCTCTTTGATCTGTGCCTGCCTCTCCAGGAGTCACCAGTAACCAGGAGTAATTTATAATAAGCTTTAGGCTGCTCTGATTTATTCTGGGAGCTGAAGCCAGGTGCAAGGAAGTTCAGTAGACAGCATTTCTTGGCTTTCATCAGGGGAAGCAACACACTAAACATTACAAATCCCCAGTGTGGCATACTTTGGGCTTCAATACAATGGTCAAAGACAGCATATTCAGACAGCATGTAAAAAGGAATGAGACTTTTTGCAAGTAAGATGAACTAATTGTTTATTGAGAGTCCTTTTTCTAGCTGCAAATGCCGACTCTGGAACAGCACTCAAATCATGCTGTGGCATTAGCAACAGAAAAGTAAAAAACACTGCAAAAATTAAGGGTAGAAAACAATAACCTTGATGACTTTCAAAAGGAAGAGAATGAAGTGGGGGCTCCCCATCTATTTTTAATTTCTTGACATGACATGCAAAAGAATGGACAATCCAAAGTTTGATTCAGAGAGAAGAACTGCAGAAATTATTCATTATCAGTAGGACTGATTGGAAATTCAGCCACTGGCTTAGCTTTTTCTTCCATTTACAATTTGCTCATAAACAGATCCTAATTCTTCACATGTGAATCTACAAATTTCAAAACTATAGCCCTGCGGGTTAGGAAGTCCACAAATATAATGGGGCCGGCAGCACCTACCTCCCTTTGACTTCTTTGAATAACTCAGCCTTCACCAGCCCATTGAACAAACCCAGCTGCTCTCTTGGAGCTACTCACATGTTTTCCACATGGATTTTCACTTTTTGCTATTTAGGGCATGTGACTGTTCTTCTGCACTACACGGTTTGATTCTACAGTGCAAATGGATGACCGAAGATTTTTAATATAAAAGAATGAGACGAGCAAGGCTAAATGATGAAGTCACTTACAGTTCACATTTTTTTGGACAAAACAAGCTTTTGTGCTAAAGTTTGTGAAGCCTTTTAGATCCATAAACATTTTCCCCACTGCCCAAAGGTCATCCTCATACTCATAAATAACCAATAATATAATGCTTTGGAGACCAGCAAAGCCAAGTCAAACTGAGAGTTTGCCAACATGTCCACAATACTGTTTACTCCATTAGTGCACCAGACCCTGCAACGGAGCACTTGACTCTGTCCCTTCAAAATTAAATGAAAGAAATGGAAAAAAAAAAAAGCAGCGATGAGAAACTAAAATCCATCTGAATGAATCAGGACACCATGTGATGGCTGTCCCCTTGCAGACCACTCCGCAGCATGTGCTTCCACCAGCCTGTATATGAGATGTCAAACCATTTAGTCTATAAACACACTTTATTATAAATACCAGCATCCTGTCCCGATGGATTTGAGGTTGATTTTTTTAAAAAAAGTTTTAATTCAAGCATAGTTACATCAAAACAGCAGTGTTACAGTATTTCAGAAGCAAGTGGGTTTAATTTCAAGCACACCAAAAGGCAGAGGGAGGGAGGGAGATAGTAAAAAGGAACAGCTAAATCTTTTCGCTTTCTCTCCTCAGCACCATTGCGAAATCTTTCTCCAAAACATAAGAATGAAGTCATGTTTCCATGTTTTAAACAAACCATGGTGTGTTATTGTATGACACTTCTGCAACAGGGAATATAGGTCAAAAACTTTTGGACCTTTCAGATTTTAAGGTATACAAACTCTGGCAGCATCACTATCTGTACTTTTCCTTTTGTTTTCTTCCCTTCATCTTTTTTCTCTTCACCCCTGCTCTTTTCCCTCCACTCTCTTCCTTTTACCCTTGCCTCCTGCTTTCCCTTTTGCCTTCCCTTCCTTCTTTTCTTTTTCTCTCCCTATCCTATCCTAACACTGGAAAGTTGCTACAAGATACAGCTTCAAATAAAGGCCCTGAAAAGCTCCCTTATATTTATCGACACATTTTCCACTCTTGGGTTTTTATTCAGTGGGATACAAGTATCCCAAAAATGCCTATGTGTGTGCAGATGAGCATGCATAAATGTCTGCATACACATGTAGGGTGTGAAAACACATGAAAAGCATGTTTGCGTGCATGTCCTAATGCTTGCATGTTATTTTTTTTCCCCTTCTGCAGCCTTAGGGAAATTTGTAGGCTGGATGCCGCAGGCTGGCTCTGTGCATTACGAAGCGTGTCAGGATGAATAATGGGGGCAAGCTGCTCTGCCAGTGGGTCAGGGAACAGCAAGTGCGTAAAAAGGCGGGATTGTCCAAGAAGTACATGTAATATCGGCCGGGGTTTGAAACGCACAGCCAGACAGACACCAAGATCAAGTTGTAGACTCCAAGGCCAGGAGAAGCACGTTGCCCATTTCTGCTGACCCCTTGCAAGGGCGTGAATTACAGATTGCCACCCAGGAATACCAGTAACTTTTTCCCAGCAATTCAAAGTACAAAAGCGCTTAAGCAGATGTTCAAAATCAAACGGAATGTTGGACCTTGTAACAGACTGCGCTTGGTCTCATTGAGCTGAATGATCAGGGACAGATCTTCTGCTCATAAAACTCCATGGATTTTAACCGTTTGCTCAATAATCATTTAGATGAAGATCCAGGCACAATGCTGACACCAAATACAGGACTATCAACTGGAAAGGAATTACTGTGTTCTGGTAAAGATGTGACAAGCTCTTCCTGAGACTTTCAAGTATATTTTTCCTGGAAATAATTTTCATACATACCTTTACTCCAGCTAATGAAAGATGAACGTGCTTCACTCAATATTTCAAGCCATTTGAACAGAATATGTTTGAGAGTTCAGCATAAATCTTCTTGGGCCCAAAGTTCGCACATGAAAGGCTGGAAAAAGCAGTAGAAAAAAACACCAAGGAAAGGTTAGTACAAGAAATACAGCAGAGAGAAAAATCTAGATGAAAGGATACATTCAGTCTATACAATATTATACCCACAAAGAATGTTATATGCCAGGAGCTAGAAGTCCCATAAGTTCCAAAATTCAGGTTATTCACGTTGCAGTAACTGGTTCCCATGAACATGGTGGTGACACACACAGTTTTCTTCCACAGGACATCCCCGATCATTCTTCCCTGGCTCCCATCCAAGTCCGAATTTTTCTGCATGTCTCCCACAGCCTGTCTTTGTTCTGCCTCATTCTGTGCAGTTGCCTCCACAACATAGTTTCTTGTCCTCTAGGAGTTCATCTTTCTTGAATTTTGAACCTCTGCTTACCATCTTGCAGTTCGTTTCCCCATCAACAGCCTCAGTTGCCTTTGCTTCTCACATGTGCACTCCACATCTCTCATCTCACTTTCTATCCGCACAGTTCCTTTCCTGGTATCAGTCTCCTCTTCCCTTCTGGCTTTCAGTAGCAGTTCAAGTTCCAGGCCTCCTGCCAGTCCTCACTTCCCCGTTTGTCTTCCCATGCCACACTTGTTGTGTCCAGCTGCTCCCTTTGCTGCCTTCTCCATCACATTCAGTTCCCAGCATTCCTTCTGCATTTGAAGTTTGATTGCACACCTCCTCCCTGCCTCCTGGGCACCACCAGAACTGCAGCCACCAAGACTGCAGGAAGGACAGACAGCTTTTTCACCACCTCTCTAGAATCATGGTGCCATGAGAGTCATTAGGAAGGTTCAGTGATGAAATACACACTCTTGCTTTTGGGATAAGCACCAGAGCAATGCACTACTCAAGTGGACTCATCAAAGCATTTACCAGACTCTCATCACCACAAGCAGATGAGATATATTTTTGGTTTTCTTTTCTACAAAACATATAACACAGCTGAAAACAAACAGCTTTTCATAGGAAAAACAGCAGGCTGTTCCTCAATCTCAGAGGGTTGAACTAATCTCTCTAAAAATGAGGAGTCTGTTTCAAACAATTTTTCTAAACTCCCTCTGTCATTAACCCCCAGGATGCAATTCATTTTACTATTAAATACCTATTTTCAGATGGGCTGATTGAACACCCTCATATTTCTCTACAAAGGATGGAGAAAGCTTAGTTCAGACAAATTACCTGGGATGAATGCCTAATAAACGGCCGACACTAAAAAAGAGGTGAGTTCTACCTCCTGGTGTTTCCTCAAGGACATCTCAGACTCATTCAGAAAGAAGAAATCAGCTGCCTCGGTGAAGTAACAACAACAACAACAACAATTTAAAAATCTTGCATTTTGTCTTTTTTCAAGCACAGAAGGAAAAATAATGGAATTTTCTCCTCATCTTTTTCCTGGAAATGAGTAAACCATTTCAGATTACACCATCCCAAGAAAAATCTAGCCTGAGTAACACGTGTGACACCATAAATGACAGTGAGAACAGTTTGAGATTGCCAAAATCATAAACACTGAATACAGGGTCTTATGATAAGTGTTGAACAACTTGCCAAGAGATATTAGTCCCATTTACACCTCAAGTAGGATATAAGGAGGCAAATCTCCCTTGCTTTGATTTGCAATTTTTCTTCAATGGCACCTTGATTTCTCTTCAGAGAGAAGGTGCTGTGAAGATGGTTGCATCTTCCTTTAAACAATTGTCCCTTTTGAGAGGGGAATGGGGAAGAGAAAGGGTAGGCAGATTTGCTAAAAACCTTGGAATTCAGTTACAGGAAAAAATGTGCCTGAAAAGCAACTTTCCAAAGCCAAGAGCTTCACAGGATTCAACAGTTCTTCCAGGGCTATAGGATATACAGATACATATCACTCACAGTAACATTCTGCAGGCTCCAGACTCCACCAAATTATCAGGCAGGCTTTCCAACAATTAATGAGGGGGCTGTCAAATATTTAAAACAGAGCACAGTGACTCCTTCCAACACAGCCTGCAGAGGTGCACAGCACATCTGCATATTTCAGAATGGGAAAGAGTGAATTTTGTTTCTCGTATGAAACTAAAAGATAGTAAGAACAAGGAAATAATATTCCTGCCTACTACCTTCTGAGCCAGGTCAGTACAGCGAGTAACAAAATGCAACACTGCAAGGCCACCCCTGCCTTCAGCTTCACCAGGAGATGAGTTCTGGCCTTAACCTCAGGTTTTTCATTGGCAATAGCTTTGCCAGATGCTTGGCATTACTCTGCAGCACTTTGGCCCATTGGCAACACTAGCACTAGCCAGGAGAAGACATGGGAAACCTACTCCTACAATCAATTCAAAAGAGACAAAGAGCGAGAAAGAGCTCACTTTGCTGCCTTTCTGCACATGGAGATGGTACCAGGGATACCCCAGAAAAACACCCAGCCATAGCGGCGAGTCCTATCCATGACTTCACTGGGTATCCATCCCTTGTTACCAGTAGGAAATGGAAAGTCCACAACACACTGGGCACATCTGGATGCTACTAGACAACATCAGACAGCTTTACACGTGCCTTGCCAAGGCAGGACAGCCTTGACCTTCAACAGCAGCTGCCTAGGAGCTGCTCTGACAGCCAAGACCTTGGGTCTCAGCCTTCTTAGCCCCACAACTCGTCTCCTTCAGTAGGAAGACCTCCTCTCTAAGAAGGGACGCCCAACAACATTACAGGGAAAGGTGGAGAGCCTGGGTAATCCTTAGATGCTAGCTCACAGCAGATTTGAAACACTTTTGGTTCACAATAACAGAGCAAGACAATAGGTATGTGGGTAAAAGTCCAGAGCGCTGTGTTGGATGAAAGTACTAGATGCCAGGGAGAGAGGAACATCCACCAACATGACAATCTTCCAGCTAGTGAAAAAGCTTTGGATATAGCCCTTGCCAAGAAATCCCATTTGGAGGAATAAACCTATTCTGTTAGCAGCCTTCCCCTAGCAGCCTTGGCTCTACACTCTGTGGCTGGTCCAAAGCATTTGCCTTGGAAGATGTGGCCTTTGACAATCAAATTACCAGACACCAGGTTTTATTACAAGCCCTCCTGTCTTGGAAAGAGCTAATGAAGATCCCACTGTGCTCCTGGGCCTGTGAGCTCCAGCACCTCATGCTTGTGGCTTGGTGGAACATAGCTCTGCTTATAGCAGCCATACTCTGCAGCCTTACCCCCCACCCCTGCAATCCCACAGCCTCCAGAGGAACCCTCTTTCTGACTCACAGCAGACACTTCTTTTTCTCTCCTCTCTCTCTCCCCCTCTTTTTCCTCTGCATAGTTCACTCACTAACATTCAGAAAAGGGGTTTTACCTCCCAGAAGACAGACAGGGTGTTTCCAAAGGGCTGCCAGCTGCAAGAATGGGATAACTTCCACTCCTGCCTCCACAACCAGTGACAAGGTGTGGGTGTGTCGGGATAGGGTGGAAATCACCAGAATGTCACAGCTATTCTTCAGACAGTGGAGCAAGATTTCACAGGCTGTGCCTGGGAGGCACATGCAGGCATACATGGTGGGATCTAGGACCTGACCAACTCCTCACAGGGCCACCGAGAGGGTGTTTCTAGATCACAGCCCTCAAGGTACCCTTCAGGGCAGCACTGTCCATCCCCTTCCCAGTTCTGCTGGACAATTTTCTCCCTGGCTTTGGGAGAGATGCAAAAAGGCTAGATCAGCACTTACCTTCCTCAAAGGCTCTGGTCACTCAACTAAAGTTAATCCCAGATCTCCCTTCACCATGCTCTTAGAGTTGTCTGGAAGCAAAAGAGCCACGTGCTATGTCTGTGTCCTACTTTTTGACATCTTCAAGCCTTCTGCTCCCAGATCTGCTCTTTTTTTTATGTCCTTCTACACTTCCCTGAAAGGAATTGTCATTATGCAAGACCAGGGGCTGTGGGAAAAGTGAACACACTGATTTTAAAAGGCAAGAGCAACATCTTTAAGGTGTTGGGTTTTTTGGTAATCACTCCAAACTCCCCTTTCTATGAACATTGAGTCAGAGCCTCCCTACTTCACATTTCTGAATTCAGAGGACCCTCTTCATCCTCCAGAAACTGTGCAGCTTGCTCCCCACACCAGTGTTGGGGAAACTTGCCCAGTGGAGTGGATAAAAACTCAGCAAGGGCAGAACTGCTACAAAGCAGGGGAACTCACAGAGTTTTGCAGCCAAGCTCCACCATGACTGTCACAGGGGCAGGTCACTGCCCTGAAGGTCACCCCTTAATTCTGTTATATTCAGAGAATACAATGAGCTGGACGCAGAAGGAGGTCTCTACCCATTCTTGTAGGGGCTTAATCCCAATCCCTGCACTACCCTACCAGAGGCGCAGAGGCTGCAAAATAGAGGCTGTCAGGAGAGGACTCCCCAGCCACGCAGTGTGGGCATCTGTACCGCAGGAGGCTGTTCCTCCTCAACAACAACCACCAAAAAAAAAAAAAAAAAGGTAATTTTTCTTCTTCTCCCCC
>VZRN01002950.1:60594-118297 GCA_013397935.1 Dasyornis broadbenti
TTTTTTAATGCATGGTTTTGTTTGTAAGTTAAAAGTCTCGGGATTTGCAGTCTTTGAAGCATGGTCAGCCTGCCAGATGGAATTAGTCAGTGCCTTTCTGTCGGAAATCCCAGGCAGATGAAGCAGGATGGAAGGACAGCATTTTTCTCATTTACCAGGAAACCCCCTGTGCTGACACCCACAAATTCAGCCAGAGAGCTCCACAAGACCCAAAAAGCAGGCAGGACTGAAGGCAGGAAGGCAAGCAAAGGGCCAAACCTTTCACATGCATAGATCAGTGTGGCACCACTGAAGGCAGTGGCCCCCAAGCAGATTTACACTGCTCAAGATCCAGCCCAGATGTTTTTGCTGGTCCTTGCCTGAAGCTGTAAGATGTCAGCGGAGTTTCCTCTGCTTAAAAGTCGTACTGAATTTGGCTGTTCCTGCCTCTGACTCACACCATCTTTCCATTTCTTCCCACTATGGCCTGTTTCAAATCTTCCTATTTGTGGAGTCCTCAGAGTGAGCACTCTCACTCCCAGGTGAGCAGTCTCCTTCTCCCATATTCCTGAGTGAGCTTTTGCCTTCCTTCACACACACCCACAATCTCACATCTAAGCCTAAGAAACAAAGTGTCATCTTTGGCATTTTACCAATCTATTTTCTCCTCTCCTATTTGTCTCATTCCTGAGCCCGGTGTCTGAGTGGGACTCAACTATTCAACAACTCAGTCACTTTCCTGAGCTCCCCATGTCTCTGCTAAAAGCTTCAGGTCATTCCTCAGGCAATCCCCTGACAAAATTACACTTGGAGAACATCCACATATTTCCACATCATCCTAAACTCCACCCAAGAGGAAAGTTAGTACCGCTTGTTCCAAACATGAAACGTATGGATGACAGTCCATCATAAAAACATCATTGGATGTGGGAAGAGTTTATGAGTGCTAGATTGGAACTTAAAGTCTCCTTGCAAGAGACCAGAGCTAATCATTCACCAGCTGAGACCTCAGCTTCATTTCTCATGAGGGTTGGAAGGGGCAGTGAGGCTTGCTGTGATGTTGGAGCACAGTGGTGCTGTCAAAGCAACTGTGCAGACAAATGCACAGAGACACCACATTTCACCTTTGAACTCTCCTAATCTCTCAGCAGCACAATGGTTACAGCATCAGGGTGGTCCAAGAAGCACATCACTTAAGTGACCACAGTGCTCAAACTTGAGCAATGGATGGATCTCTGTGACCGAGGGATAGATTTCAGTGATGGATCTCTGAGCAAGGTCTTTTTAACAAGGCAAGAGGCAGTATCTCAAGAGCAGCAAGCATGAGGCAACAAGCATATGCAGTCTATTACTGCTTTTATAATAAATAGCTGAACAACCAAAATCAAGGCCAGTTTTTGAAACCTTCTTCAAAATCCTTGCAACTTCACCTCCATCACACTAGCAGCAGCCAGCCTGTGGGATAAGTGCTGGCTATCTGCAGGGATGAACATCTTACTTCCAGCTCGTATCACTCTCTGTACCAGGTCCTCTGAAACCCCCAGTACATCCACAGAGTAACACTGTCCCGTGGTGATTAAATGCAGCTCCAGGCACCTGAATACATCCACATCACAAAGTCACCTGCACCACACGAAGGTAAAAAATAATGCCAAAGAGCTAGAACCAGGTCACAGCCATTGCCAGCACCGTGGTACTGGTGAACACCATGAAAAACCAAGACCAGCCAAAGCAAACAAAACTTATTTCCACCACTCAGAATACATGGCAACTCAACAGCTCCATGCACCTTATTCCATCAGGTCTATCCATGAGCCCAAGCTGCTGCTTCTTCAGTTCCTTGCTCCACATGGTGCTTTCTTAGCGCCCCTGCTGTGCCACTGCTGGAGCCTGACTAGTTCTGCATCTTTAAATTCTAACTCAGAGCACAGACAACTGTCTTAGGAAACCTCAAACTCCAAAAACATCAAAGCAGATCTCCAAAGAAGGCAACAATGTGTAGCTGTCACCTGGGCTATTTGTTACTACTGGAGTAAGCTCTGAGGCATGCTCGACTGAGCAAGAAATGCATGCTTGGGGTGGGTAGAGGAGAAGCTAGACTCCTACCTTTGGATTACATTCTGGCTGCTCAGAAAGATGTGCCACTGCAGAACACAGCATTTGTCTTTCACCCACCTCACACCATCCCTCCACTGTGCAGCCTCCCAAATAGCCTGGCCCCACCCATACAAGGAGTCACAAAAGCACAGAACGAGTAAGGCTGAAGGGACCACAGGGGGTCATCTGGTCCAACCTCCCTGCTCAGGAAGGGTCATCCAGAGCACATTGCACAGGGTTGTGTCCAGATGGTTCTTGAGTATCTCCAGCAAGAGAGACTCCACAACCTCTCTGGACTATCTGTTCTAGTGCTCAGTCACCTGCACAATAAAGCAGTTCTTCCTCATGTTCAGGTGGAACCTCCTATGCATCAGTTTCTGCCCATTGCCTCTTGTCCTATTGCTTGGTACCACCAAGCAGAGCCTGGCTCCATCCTCTTGACACCCTCCCTTCAGATACTGACAGACATTGATGAAGTCCCCACTCAGTCATCTCTTCTCAAGGCTGATCTGGCCCAGCTCCCTCAGCCTTTCCTCATAAGAGAGATGCTCCAGATCCTTAATCATCTTTGTAGCCCTCCACTGGACTCACTCCAGGAGCTCCATGTCTCCCTTGCACTGAGGGGCCCAGAGCTCAGCACAGTATCCCAGCTGAGCCCTCACCAGGGCTGAGCAGAGGGACAGAATCACCACCCTCGACCTGCTGGCCATGCAAGTCTTCCTAATGCACCCCAGGATACCATTGGCATTCCTGGCCACAAGGACACGCTGCTGGATCACAGACAGCTTGTTGTCCACCAGGACTCCCACGTCCTGCAGTGGGGAAAGCCACACCTGGGCAGGGGCTGCCCATACCAGCCTGCAAAGGGGCCCATATGGGCTTTGTTTCATTGCTGCAAACAGAAGGGGACCAAAAAGACCACGAATGATTTAATTTACTGGAGGTCTGGCCCCATTATGTACTACCTTGTTCATATTTAAGGGATGCTATGAAGCTGCCAACATGGCCCACGGCTGGGCAGAATATGAGTAACCCTAGTTTAGAGGAAGAGGCAACAAAAGAACCTAAGAGAGGTCTGAAACCAGGAAAACAGGCTTGTTTATGAAGCCAAAAAGAGAGTGCAGCATATTCCAAGACCGAGGGAATATTTCTTGCAACGTTACTTTGCCTTGGCTACCTGGCCACTCTCATATAAACAATGGAGACACACCAAGAAAGCAAGGAGACTTCACAGAGGTTATAAAAATATCACTTGTGTAATTAGACTGAATCAAAACTCATGACTTTCTGGTTGGAAGGAATGCATGTGTTTCCCCTCTCATTTCTTTTTCTCCTCTTTTCAGTTTTTTTTCCTCATAAAAATCTAGATAAACAAAAGCCCTAGGATATTGGATGGTTCCTTGCATATTGTTTTAAAAGAAGAAACAACAACAACAGCAACCACCGTGGTGAGGAGGAGAGCCTGCAATTGACGCTGCACAGCCCCTGTTTTTCTCCGTTTGCAGGAGCTCTTCTCACCCTTGCTGTGTCCCGCAAAATGTCCATCCCTATGTCCTGTCCCAGGACAGGATAAGGCACCTTCCCATTGCTCCATGCCTTCCCACTCTTCCCACAGCCACAGCGGCACTCTGTCCATGGGTTGCATGTATAACTAACTGTGGCAAATTGGATTTACATTCCTCCCTCTCTCCTCAGCTTCACAGGCAATTCACTTCCTGCCTCCTTATAGACAGATAACTGTAAACAGAAGAGAGGAAAAGATACCCCTCTGGACACTCTTGCCTACCATGACTAGTTCATGAACTCTGCAAGGCAGGGACTTCCCACTGCCATGCACAAGGAGCCCACAGGCCTGCAAGACACCTCCTGGAAGATCACCCCCACACGTTCTCATTCACGATAGCCACCAACATTCACCCACTTTCTAAAATGCTTTGCCCAAAAAGCATGAGTGTTGCCAGCTTGCAGCTTCAAAAATGTTGTGTGTGGCCCTAGAACAGAATGATATAGGTTTCAAAATAATATGATTTAACCAACCCAAAAGTATTTGGAGTATTTTTCATCTGTTTTCTTATTTGGACCCTCGAGGCTTCATATTTTCAAGTGAAGTTGTTTTCTTCCAGGATCAAGAGAGCTGGAAATGCTAGTCTGAAAAAATAAAAATAAATAGAAAGCTGAGAATCTCATTCAGTCTCTTGATTCCAACAGCTCAAATGAAGACCACAAGTCTCAAAAAAAATCCACAGACATCATAAGCTTCATGATGATATTCAACAAGAGATGCCAATGTTTAGAAGCATTAAATGATAATTCCCACCTCACTGGATCTGGTTTTATTTTCTTTTTCTCACCTTAAATTCAATGACTGTTTTTCTGTTCCTATAGGAACTCTATTTCTAGAAAAACAAATCAATTTCTTACCATACATCAAAGGGTGTAATCCTATCTGTCTGCTAATTGCTTTTGAAATTCTTTAGTCCTTGATGCTTCATGAAAACAAACAATTCAACTGAAGGAAAAAAACCCAAGTAATAGTCTTAATAAAAAAAATTGCATCAAGAATCCCACAATTATCCTTTCTGTTAGTTTGTTACTGCTCAGTCAGCCCTTGTGTGCCCCTGGGTTGCTCTCTCCTGAGCCAACAGAAGACGGATATAGGGACAGGGTACTGGAGGGCAAAATCCTAGGGAAAAAACAAAGAGAGCTTGAGTGGAAGAAACTCCAAGCTCTTATGCCCTCCCTACCTTTGGGGGCTCAGAAGAAGACTGTGGTTTAAGCAGCAAGCTTCAGGGTTCCCAGCTCTGCCCAAAAGATTTTTTTCTTTTCTATTTTTTTGTCCAACTATCACAGATAAGGAAAAAAAAACCCAAAATAATTCACATTTAGAACAACAAACTTCCTGGTTTTTCTGTCATCCGAGTAGCAAAAGCTCTCTCTTAGTACAAGAATTAGAAAAATGGTGATCCCTGCTTTCTTTATACATTTGCTGCAAACACACTCTAAAATCATGCTGTGTTCCTTTGGGGCACATTTGGCAGTATACAGATAGAGGACCTCCATTGAGAGAGACAGAGACACACTTCAGCTGGGTGACTGTATGTAGACATATCATCACTGCCTTCTAGAGGTGAAACCAAGAAAAGATAGCACTGTGACACACTGTCTCCAACTATTCAAGCTTCAACTGCTCACAAAAGGTGTTGATCCAAAGAAAACATGAAATAGAAGTCAATGCATCTGAGTGGAAAATATTATAGCAGTCAAACAGGCTGCTCCAATAACACTACCTCTACCCACAGGTATGTTTGAAGGGGATGGGGAGAGAAGGGGAAAAGAGAGAAGGTTCTGTACTGAAGATCTGAGAAGTTTGGGCTTGTTTGGGGATGAGGTTTTTTCCTGCAGAAATCCCTACCGCTGCTAGGGAGCTGCGCAAGTCCCAGAATGCCAGAGGCTAATGGGAAATGGAAATATCTATCATGAACTGCTATAAGCAGCCACAGGACCTTCCCATAAACCACTGCAAGCTCAAAGTAGAGTCATTAACATATAACAAGGTCACGGCACAATCATTTCTGAATGCTCATGGCAGAGCTGTGATGGGTAAATTCATGCAGCATCACACTCCACCACTGGTTATCTATGCCCATCAATCCCCAGTCTCCTGCCAAGGAGTATGCCTCTGGGTAAAACAGTCATGTGCAAAAACTTGTTCCACAAGCAAATCAGAACAAATTTTAGGCCTAAAAATTAGTTTACAGGCTCTCTCACTCCAGGGAGCAACAAAATCAGTTTTGCAACCAGTAGAAGCCATCCTCTTACTAATATCTTCACACACATGCACAGAGACATCCACACTAAGCCAGACAGCCCCCAGCACGTGCCATGTGTTTGCATGAAGACATCCAGAAAACAACTCTGCAACAACCTCCTGGATCCATTGGCCAGCAGAGATGGCTGAGACATTTCACAAGAAGAAAGGATCTGCTTGTGCAGCAAGGAAGCACAGCTGCTGTGGCAATGGCATTTTAGCAGGTCGGATTAGAGTCTGGAAAGCAACATTCCATCTTGACTCATCCCCGCCTGGAGGGTTAGCAGTTCACAAGAGGCCTGGTAGCACGAGGCTGCAATAGTCATACAGCACATCTGCTCTGTTATCTCAACACATGGACAGCTCCCACTAGTATGATCCACCCCTTATTTTTATATCCACCAAAATACATCAAATTCCTTCCTAGCCCCTTAGAAATCCAGTGCTGGCCTAGCTCACCACCTTGTTGGACAGCTCAGTCACTCCAAATTTATCCCGCCAATGCTGGTGAGAGATGAAACCAGATCCTGGAGCTCCACAGCCAAAAGCTGGTCCCCCTCCATGTCCCTGAGAAATCCTTTGCGGTCACAGGGACGTCACTGCTGAGGTGGGATCTACCTCAGACTGAGGAGGCTGCCTCTGGTTGTTATTAGCTGTACTAAAGATTCAAAGGACACAGAGGCATCAAGCCAGCTTCTACTCCAAAATGCAGAGATCCTACATTTGTAGAACATGCATCTGGCCTTCATTAATTCTTAAATGGTCCAACGTGGAATCAGAGTGGGGGGCAGGGAGGGAGCTAACACACTCTACACTGAACAGGGGACATTCAGGCAACAGGATGTTTTGCTTTGAAGATGTTTCTGATCGGGGAGTGTCTTATCCAACAAGTACACGCTGCAGCGTCAGTAGGACCATATACGGCCCTGGGTGCTTATGTAGGACAGATAGCTTCCAGCAAGGGCTTGGCCTCAAAATTTGTCATGGTGGTCATCACACACCTTAGGATGGTTGCCAGTGGGGCAGGCCAAGCAAGGAGGTTGGAAATTCAGCCATGAAAATGTGATGAGATGGTCTTTCACCCTGCCAAAAGGAGGACAGGACTCAAACACATTGCCAACCCTTCAAAAGCAGACCTCGAACCATGGGTAGGCTGAAGAAATGAGGTGTCAACATTAATCCTTTCCCACCACATGGCTGGAAGCATGACCATCTTTTCCCCAAGGCCCCAAGAATAAACAGGTAATTAATTAAACAAACACACTACAAAGATCTATGTTTCCTTCAAGAGGGAAGAGCATCCCCTGTCTGGAAGGCACAGGGGTGGCAGATTGAATGAGAGTTTCAGTGTAGCTCACAAGAATCAGAGTCCATCTGCAAGCGTGGCTATGAGTGTACATGGAAGGGTGATTCAGCACATATGAATATCTACACAGGTGGGTCGCTGAGCACGCAGCTGAGCGTGCTTGTGTGGGCAGCAAAGCACATGGCAGAATATCAGGACACAAGCAGTCTGTGGATAAACACGTGTGTCAGAAGTGAAAGGACACAGCAGAGCAAGGGGCGTATTTGGAGGAAGAAGTCAAGAACTGTATTAACTTATGTCTTCCATTAAATCTGGAACACACCCTCACTTTGCTGTGACACAACAGCCTACAGGGAGAAGTGGCCACTAGCCTGTATCTCATTGGTGGCATTGGATGGTGACACTTGCACTGATTTGGTGCTCAGAAATGGGGCAGACCTTGGGTTGACCTGACATCTAAATGAGCAGAATGGGAGCTGTGGGATATGACACTGTAAACAGGAAGGTGTGAGATAAATAAGAGATAGGGATGGAAGAGATACATTTAAAGTGGCAGCTGCTTTTTAGCTTCATTTCACCTCTTCTGCTCAGCTAGAAATGAAGGCCCCTACCCTTTTCTGCTCTCCTATCAGAACAACATCCACTTACAACTCTTCCCTAGCTGATGCAAAGCTTGCTGCATGCCCGTGTTAACACCACAGCTGATGTTGTCCAGGAAACTGGGGAGAACACGTCTATCATGCTCCAACAACTTGAAGAAGACTGGGTACAAGGTTTCCAGCTAGCTCCTGTCTTAGGAGAGCCAAAGCTCTTATATGCAACGTGACAATGCCCAGTGATCTCCTTTCCACCTCCTCCAGCTGAGGTTGTGCTTGGTGCTGGACAATCATGTGATGTAAGATGGTGCCTCCTCCTAAACATCTAGGGCAGTTAGAGGCAACAAAATACATCTGGGAGGAGTGACCAACTTCAAGTGATGTACTCTAGTGGAACAGAGGGAGAAAGAGAGAATAAGTTCTCTTCTAGCTCCATCCAGGGTTAGGTGTCTTATGAACTGAACCTTGCTCAGCATCAGTCCAACCTCAACTGCTGCAATCTGTGCCTTTTAGGGACAATACTCTGCCCTGGTGGTCTCAGAAGAGAGATCAGTCTTTAGTTTCTGCATCCTGATGCAGCTCTAATTTTAAGCCACTTTTAACATAGCAAATCTACCTTTAGATATTAGACATCCACAGTTCTGTGTTCCCACTCCCAGGTCAAAAACATACTTTTTCCATTCTGATAACCTAACAACCAGTGAAAAAGGATGGGGAACCTTTTGATCAGCCTAAGCATTTTTGTTTCCTCCTCAGAACTGGATGTTCCTTGACTAGAACAAGATTTTAGCCCTGCAATTTCTGATCACTCCTGCTGGCAACTGCCTTTCCCTTTGCTCAGCTCTCCCCTTTTCTCTTCCATTAAGGAGGTGGCAGAAGGCTGTGCCCTACATTTCCAGGGCAAAATACAGAACTATCACAGGACAGTGTAGAAGGGATCAGCCCCATTTATCTGGAGCGAAAAAAAAAAGAGCCAAACCCAACCAACTCAGCCCTATTACAGAAACCCAGTTAAGTACACAAGCTAAACAAAACACAATTAGGTTTCCTTTGGCCAGCCTGGAACATATGGTATTCGTCAGCCAGTCGTGTTCCTCTCTCAATTCTGGCAGGAGATAGCTAACTTGTTCCAAGCACTGAGAAAGCTCCTGGAAAGTCAGCATGCTGAGCAAACTTTTGGAGGGGGGCTAGCTGGGGATATAATAGCTCACACAGACACAGATTTGACAGCATTTCTTCCACATTGTTCAGTGCAGCCCTAGGTTACAATGCCTCTGGCTTTAGTACATTCCTGTTCCACATTGTTCCCAGCGGTATTGCATCTTAAGTCCTCATTTGCTAAGCACACACACAGTTTGGGGGTTGAGGGCTCCTATCAAGTAGGAAGACATAGGTGTGGAAGGAAGAGAGATTCCCGTGGATCTGGGCTCTTTAAAAAATCCTAAAATGACAAATTGTTTCAATGAACAGCACAGCAAGACCTTTTTTACACTACCTTTCCAATGTAGGCTGAAAATGGCTGCTGCCATCCCAGAATGGATTGGTGAGCAAGAAAATGACAGTAAGTACTGTGGTGTCACAGAGATTGGTGCCGGAAGAAAGGAATAGCCTCTGAATTTGGTCATCAACCAGAAAACTGCTTGAGGAGTCTGGCTCTGTGCTAGGAATAGTCCGCTCTGCTGCAGTTTATAAAGCAGTTAGCAAAGAGCTGATTCACAGAGAAATGAGCCCATGTTTTCATACAAGGAACTGGAAACCGTGCTGCAGTACAGTAATATCTGCAAAGCAACTGCCACAGCAAAATCAGTTATGTCTATGGGAAAAGGAAGCTGATAAAGGACTACTGATTTATTCCAGTTTCAGACTGGAAGTGATCAGAGTGCTTCCCACTGCACAGTCTAGGCCTGCATGAGAGTTTCAGCTGCTTTTTCTGTCCTCATAGTTCAGCCTCATCATTGCCAGGGCTGGTCTGACGCCTTTTGCATAGGTTTGCTTGGTCTGCTGGAGGCCTTTTGTCAGCAAGGACACCAATTTATTCCCTCCAATGCAGTTACAAGCCAGCATTGTCTCCAAGTTTCTGCACTACCTTTTATCTTCCCATACAGTATTGGCCTTACAGCATATCTGTTTCTCCTCTAACCCTGTTGATGGACAGCCTGGTTGGCTCAGGTCACTACAGCCTTAGCCTAGTTTTCTTCAGGCATTGAAAAAGTGGGAAATGTGTAAAGTAGAGCAAGAACATTTCTTCTGATCATTTCAGTGCACTTTGGCCCACCTGTTTGCTGCCAGAGTCTTCCTCGTTTACCTGCTAGGCACAGCCATTCTTATTCCTTCGTTGCAGAAGACCAGGGTACTTCAGCTGCCTAACACATGGCTTTTCAGTGACATTCTTGCCGCATCAGGAGCACTTCAGAATTACACAAGCTTTTTTACCTGCTCCTTGTAATTCTATACTCTTTGTAGCAGGAGGGATTCCCTCACTTCCATTTCCAGCTTTTTGCCATCCAAGATCTGGCTTAGGCAATAAACTTCTCTATGTCCTCACTGCATTCACCATTGACACACTTATCAAGTTTACTGGAATTAAATGCATTGGGAAAGCATTTTCCACCCTTCTGGGTTGCTATTACGAACCAGCCACACTTGCCATAATCACCATTTACGTGCTGGGGCACATCAAGTACTGAAGTGTTTGCAGAAAATCTTGCATCTGTTTCTCTTAGAAGATTGCTTAGCCCCATCACATTCACAATTTTTGCTGCAACTCACAGCTCCAGTGTGGCATTTCTTTGGGATTATCCATGCGCCTTTGGTCAGCTCATCTCTTCCACACTCTGGCCTAACAGATGTGTAGCTCTTGCTCTACCTTAATAACAACAGGAGCAATTCTCCACTGAGGCTGATGGGTATAGCACACTGCTCACAATCATTTCTGGCACAAGCTTCACCAATGCAGCCAGACAAGCCACCTGCCCTTTGCAGGGAGGGACCAACTGAGTTATGGTCTCAGGAACTAAAGAATCTACTGCAGCTTCATCCTTCAAGAACATCATCTATTACCCCCTGAGGAGCTCTGTGGAGTGAAGCAACAGTGCATCACCATCCCCTCCCCACAGCAAGGAGACGAGTGTGGCTGGCTTTTGTTCTTATCCACATCACAGACTTCAGTGGAGCCTGGTCACTAAGGGCCATTCATCTCTTTTGCTCTCAGGTCCTGCTCTGCAATACCCTCCTGGGCTTTCCTCGTCCATCATTACTGGCAATTTCATCTCTGTCTCTTGCTGGGCACTTCCTCCCCTTGCCTTTGAATCAGAGGGGTTTTTTTCCCCTTCCTGAAAGGAGCTTATAACATTTACTGCATGGTATTGGAATCTCTGGACTGAACAGAGTCACAGTTCAGCAAAATTAGACTGTTTTCAGCTTCCTCACAGTAGGAAACTGGTCGTACTGCAGCAGTCTCCGTTTTCCTGTTTAAACTATCACATCTTCCTAAGACTCTGTCCTCAGTGGCAGAGTAGCTGAGGCACATGGCTTCTGAAAGAGGAGATGGCAGTTGCCAAGATTGTTTGCAAAGCCATTCAAAGCAAGAGGGGATTTCACAGTGTTTCCAATCAGTGAGCAGAGTTCTAGCATTTGGCTTCTTCCTGCAGTCTCCCAGTATCTCTCATTAACACTGGTTTACTACCGCTCCTCCGGGAGCCGAGTGAAATTTCACTGGCTTCCAGGATGGAGCTTTCTAATGCAAACCTGGTGCAATGTCCCTGCATGCCCTATTCCAGGCTCTATGACTTCACCAGAGCCACAGCAGACCACAGCACCCCCTTGGTGTGCTACTTTCAGCACCACAGGACTCCTTGTATTATTTAGGTTATCTCACATGTTGGAAAGTATCACACGGTGTTTTACAGGTCTCCAAAACTGTTCAACAGACAAACGATGAAACCACGCATACACAGAGATCTCATAGGGCTCTGTTACGTTGCCTAAGCCTGTGCTGACAGTTTTCAGCCTGCCATGCATCCAGAATTCCTCCCCTTGCCTGTTAGCTCATTGAAGCCACACAATTTTACATGAAAGAGCATGGTGCCAAATATTCAGGGCTGCCCAGCACAGGTTGCTCTTTGGCACGATCCAGATAGGCACAGCAGACAAGCTGCTCTTTCATGCAGCAGTGAGGCGAGTTCTCAAAGACGGACATGTGCAAATATATGCCACGTTTGTTTTCTTATACTGGCATTACTCAGTAGTATCTGCTACGGGGGAAGCGCTTCTATGCTGTGAAAACACCTAAGCACGAACATTACTTTTATGTACATGAACAGAAGGATTTGAGAGCCTGTGTTAGCCACTTGTAAATGAGTGTGCCCACCTCGCTTGAAAAGCTGGCGCAGCATGCAAGTAAACGTAAGCATAATAAAATATAATAGGAAACAGACAGGCAATAGAATTAAGAGCAGCAGCCAGCTGGGATCTTCTAACCAGTGACATCAAGGGATTGCTGAGGTAATACACTGATGGGTTTTAAATTAACTGTAACCACTCAGGAAAAAGATCTAGGCGTCACTGCGGACAGCTCAATGAAAACATCTGCTCTGTGCACACAGGCCATCAGGAAAAAAAGAACCAAAAACTGTTAGGTTGAATAGGATAAAGAACAATACCAAAAATGTTATAAATGCCACCACATAAATCAATGACACATTCGCACTTTGAGAATGAGCTGAAGCCTGCTCGCCTATTTCAGAGCAGGGATAACAGGAACAGAGGCCAGAGAAGGATGCCAAAAAATGGTTAGAGGCACAAAAAGATTTCCAAGGTCTTTAGGAGGAAAGATTAAGGTCCAAATGGTTCAATAGCTTGCACTAGATGTGTATAAAATGATGAGTGAGACAGGGCGAATGGGAAAACCTTCACTTTTTTTTGCTAAAGAAATCGTGGCCACTTAAAAGCACTCCAAAAACATTATTACAACAGGAGAAAGAAAGTCCATCAATATTTTGCAGATTGCCCAGTTAACATGTGGAGCTTGATGCCACAAGGCGCCAGAGAGTTAAGCTCTCGCCACACTGCCATCACACAACAGTGAATGAAATATGTAAGATACACACGTGCTGCCTGGCTTGAGTGCCTGGGCAGGCACTGGACTCCTGGGCTAGGAAGAGACAGAGAAACCAATGGCAATGAAGAAAGCCAGGGAGGAACTTGATACTGCCAGGACTGCAAGAAGAAGGTGAAGGAGAAAAAGGTGCCTGGAAAAGGAAAATGGGAGATAAACATCAAGTAACAATCTGGAAAAAGGTAAGGGAGATGTTTTTGTGGGATTTCATCCTTCACTCTCCAAGTGATAGACGGGGAATTTTTTAAAGGTACTGGTAGGCTGCATCAGAGCATATGCCCCAGTCCTCTGAAAAAAGAAGAAATGGAAGATGCTGACCACAGGTGAATGTTTACAACTGCACCCAGCTGGGCTGCAGACAGAGCAGCCAAGCCATGAAGAGCTGCCTCATTCAACCCTGCTGTGCTGTGCTCCAAACACCAACATCCTGGTCCATCCCCAAGTACTGCATTCCCTTTGCATCCCAGTTCACCATTCAAACTTCCAAAATAAACAACTGAATATCCTGCAGATGGGGAATTTCAGGCTGTGTTGAACATTTTCAGTCTATGGTTTGATTTAGACTGGCATAGAGAGACTCAGCTGTAGTTGTGCACATTTCGAGCAGCCTGAGGAAAAAATATTTTTTCCTAGGTTATCCACTGTGTCTCCAGCTCCACCATCCTGGAGCCTCACAGTCTAAGTGTATCTAATAAGTAGAGAGCTGGGGTTTTCTCCACCAGGGACTTAGGACAGCACAAAGCCTCATTGGGTGCCCTGCAACTCAGAAAATACCTCTGCTATGGCAAAGCTTGCACATCACTGTGCACAATCAGAGCAGGTACTTAACTACAACGGCCAACAAAGCTCTTCAGACAGTATGTTTGTTATAAGGGTCATCCTGATCTGCACATGGCTCTAATTTCCTTTTCAAGAGTGAGCATATAGACAAGGACAGCAGAAATAGACTCTTACGGCCATGGAAATAGAGCAATTTTTCCTTCATGCTCAGGGATTTCATTCAAGTTCTCCCCAGCTGCAGTAACAAGAGCAGTTGGGGTGGTAATGTGAACACATGGGAAGCATTAAAGCACAACACCACACAGCAATTAGGCCCATCCAGACTGCTCACGTATTACAGAGCATGAGGTCACCTGCTCCTCTGTCCACCAATGTGCCCATGGGATGCCTACTGCAGGGCTTTCCTCTGCTTATGCAGGCCTGACACTGGGGTTTTTTGCTCCACTGTGCACGGCTGGTGGCATGGATTACTAGTGAGGCACACCACCATGGGCCTGAACTGGAAATGTGTCACCAGGCAAGCCATCACACAGCTTTATGGTAGCGGATGTACCGGCACATGCACATCAAGCAGCAGTCCTAGTCCTGGAATGAGACCATCCATCCCCAAAGGCATGGCTCTTGCCAACATTTAAGCCTTGGAAACAGCAGATGGGTAAGAACTTGCCCTATAGTCCCTCTAGTTCAGGAACAGTGGCACTTTTTTCCTCCTTCCCCTCCCATGTGTTCCCCTCCACCTACCCTTCTCCCAGGAAGCACAGAACATCACAACCAGAAATAAAATCAACAATGAAGCAAAACACCCAGATAATCCCATGGCTACTCGCACAGCCTTTGACATCAAGCAGCCTGCTCCTGGCTTCCCTTTCCAGCCTGGGAAGCAGGAGTCCCAGCACAACAACCACAGCACATATCACCCATTGCTCAGTTGCTTTCCTCCACACCTCCTACTCCTAATCCCACCCGCCCTCCTTCCCCACCACTGCTCTGCCAGTGGGGAACCCCACCACCAACATACTGTGCACACAACATAATAAAGCAACAGAGTCCAGTGTTAAGCAAGGCTTTTATGTGCAGCCAGCATTTCAAAAGGCACAGTACATGCTGTATGCTCGGTGCCGTCAGACTCCAAGACTGAATTCTCCAGTGTTTTAGGAAAAAGGTAAGGCAGGAGGAGAGTGTGAGAGGGGGGAACAGACCAAGCTTTGTGGAATTCTTTTTAAGAGTGTATGCATGTATAAAAGGACATTTTTCCTGACCTCAAAGAGACAATATTATTTCACACAGACCTGTTTCCAAGAGCAGCCAAGCTATTTCTACATGAACCAGTGCCTGGCTGAGGCAGTGACTGTGAAGGGGAAACCCTCTCTCCAAGTACGACATGGAAATTCCTTGACCTCAGCTGCGAAGCCAATCAACACGTGTGCAATGGGCCAATGAAAAAGAAATTAAAATACCAGAGTGGCCACCACAGATGAAAGCAAGTGTGTAAGGGAGAAGGCACAGCCTGCTTTTTCCAGTCAAAAGGCCTAACAAAAAGGAAAAAAAAACCAAAAAAACAGGGACATGCCAGGCTGGGAAGAAGAGGAAAGCAGGGCAAAACCAAGGACATTGAGACATTGGTTAGAAAACCAAAGATGTAAAATGCCAGGCAAACAGGTTCTGAATCACATTCTACAGCCTGAAAGTAGAAAGGCAGGGCAAACAGGCATGGAAGGTAGAAATAAATATTTATTTTAGGCCATGCTATCATTTGCTGTGCTTTACGGAAAAGTTTGGGTGTCCACGATGAGCCCAGACAGAGCCAAATAAGTTCATCATCAGTCTAGACCTGGTCACACCAAGTAGTGACTACACCACAGACCTGTACCCTACTCTAAAGCTGTGTTTGCTTCCTCCAGGCCACTGGAGAAAACACCTTCAGAGTGAAATTATTTTTCCTGACTGACATTAAGGACACACCAACATACTGTCTAAAGCAAGAGTCCCACAAACAAGTCACCACTGGATAAAGAGCTGAACAGCAACAACTGACCCATGTTAGCTTTCAAGTCAAGGGAGACACAGTCCTTTGCTTCTTTCTTGGAGAGCTGGATATCTAGAATTAAAGCATCTGAACCCTAGAAAACGCTTGTGATCCGGGCTGAATCCTTTAGGATAGGCAAAGCAGCATTTCCCCCCACAGCAAAAAACTGATGTGTACCACACACACCCCTCCATGGCTCTGCAATGGGATTTAACATGCTCCACAGTCAGGTCACTCAGTGTGAACGTGAGCTCACGGCACTCCTGTAACACACCAGATGCACAGTCTGCTCTCTCCATGGGATAGATGTCAGTCAGAAGGGATCTCCCACTGCCAGAATAATTTGTCTTTTCCATGGCCCACTCCCAAGTTAACAGCGGGAAAGATGACTGCAAGATCTGCACCACAGACCTTCCAAGCAACCTGCATGAAGCAGAACAGCAAACACAAAAAGTACTAGTGGCACCCATTGGTCAGTTTGGGTACACACACAGGGACAGGGATGCACAGCTGTGTCAGGCCCATGAGCCTCTTCTAAGACCAGCCATGGATACAAACCACAGCTACAAGCCTTATTACAACCGTGTCTGTATTTAGGAGAAGTAAGTAAGAGCAGTCCATATACTTTCATCCTTTTCAGAGTCCCAAGAAACTCCACTTAACAAAAAACAGTCACTCCTTACAGCAAGAGTGACGTGTAATGCAGGCAACAAGTTTGCTGGTGCTTAGATACTCTGCATTAAAGATAAAAGCAATCAGGTCCAAATGAGCCCTGTGCTCCAAGACCTAAAACTGTGTCAAAACCCAGAATTCTCAATGAGTTCTCAGAGACCCCACCAAACTGCTGTAGTTTCCGTACCTGCTGGGTTTTTCCAGGGAAAGACAAGCTTTTGAAAAACAAGAGTGACATCCAAGGAACTTGATTCTTACTGAATCTCCAACACAGGCTTCTTTGAACACAACACCAGTTTGGAATATATGCCCTTTCCTACTGGACATCTAGAGGAATCGTGGATACCGAGGATAGTCTCTCCTCTTCTCTCCTGGTCACCTGCCCCTCTCCTTCTGGCGTCAAACTTTCCAAGGTCTCCCAGTGCTCGTGGTCTAGGACAGAAACGTATTTATTAGGTCAAAATTAACAGAGTGTGCATGAATTAGAAAATGAGACCAGTCTCTTCAGCTAGGGTTGGGCAAGCTTGTTTTGCCTGATTTAGAGGCCATTCAAACATTGTGGGTTTGAACATTACTGCATTAGTGTTTCACTTAGGAAAAACTGTGAAAAAAAAAAAAAAAAAGAAAGGTGAAGAGAAAGGGAAAAAATCCAATGGAAACATAAATAGCATATAATGTATATGGGGTCTCCACTTGTGCCAGCACAGATCTTCTACGCCCTACACATTGCATAGGCTTCCCGTCAGCTAGAAGTTCCTTTGGTGTACACAAAAACAACAACAAAAAAAATCCTGAATCACCATAAAGAGGTGGAACAGGTCAAATGAGATGGATATACATGCCAACGACAGCTGGTCCTAAACTCTGACCAGTCTTCATTCAGACTTCAAAATCAAGATCATGTAGATCAAGAATAGAGAATTAATTTGTAAAGCTCCGAGTCCCTCAGACCACCTTGGGTGAATCACAACTGCCTTCTGCATCAATAGGACATGCTGCAAACTCTCCACCGCTCCTGCAGTCGGTTCATTAGCTTTCTCCATCCCTCAGCTGCACTTGGCTGCATGTAGGACCCCAACAGCCCAGCTTTCTGGAGATAATTAGCACTGGTCATTTTACATCCTGCTGGGGACGGGACCCCCTGAGAGGCGCCATTATATTCATGCCCATCAGCTAAAGAACAAGGCCTTCAGGTTCAACAGCTAACCCCATCTAAGAGGACAGCTGGTCTCTTCCCAAACTTCACCTCAACAGCAGTAGAGGGGAAAGGTGTGAGACATCCTTAGTGCAGGGACTAAAAGCAAGCAGAGGACACATGATGAAAGAAAAAAATGGGCACCAGGGAAGAAACTTAAGGTACGGAAGGAACAAGGGTCTCCTTGCCAATATGACCACTTTAAAGCACCTTCTCTGTCACCTTCTCTTCTGAAATCTCCATTTCAAAAGAAAAAACCTACAAGGAATCAAGTAGAAACCAAACCAAGAATAGCCTACCTCTAGAGGCATTGTCTCCACATCCTAAAGGTTGATTTAGGTGAAAACAGAGACAAGAAACAAAGAGGCGTGAGGCTGGCAGTGGACACTTCTTACCTGCCTATGAGCAAGATCCAATGGCAGAAAGCATGGCCTGACTGAGCAATTCTCCCACCACCAGCAACCTGCAGCCCTCATCATGAGATCTGCCAGTCCCAGAGCCCTCACTCAGGTGATTAACTCCACCTAAAACACCATCCTTTCCTCCTCCCCCTTCTCCACCAAGCACTTTAAAGCCCCACAGCTGTATGGGTTCATCCTCTGCTCCCATTTGCAGGAATGGGCTACACTCATCCTCACTAGCAGGTCCGATAAGCTGCATCAATGTGAAAGAAGTTGTGTTTGTACTAAGAAACCACAGAGAAGGTACCACCACCACCACCATGTTGGGCTATATTTTCACCCTGGCTCTGGGCCCCTTGTGCCCAGAGGATACTTTCAAGACAAGCACAGTTACACAGATGTCAGTGGGACTGCCCCAGCCCTGCCCTTGCCTGCAGTGCAGAGGAAGATGCCGTGAGCCCTATATGGCAATGACCCCACACAGGAGGAATCCCTTTTCTTCTCCATAACATCTCTGACTTCCCCCCCACCTAATCTATATTTTTTTTCCGGCCCATGTATACTTTCCAGCTCGTTTCCTCTTGCGGTTCTCATTTCCCGCTCCTAGGAGGTGAGCTCATGCGTTTCTCAATTACCAGCCAAAGAAAGAGAGAGGGAGTAAGCAATCTTACGGAAACAGATGAAGTCATGCCTGTATAAGGCCACATTACAGCTTGTGCTCACAGAGCCATGATGCAGACATTGCTGCCCCCCAACCCTGGCAGGGCAGCTCAGCTTCTCAGTCCATAGCTGAAGTCATTCTCCTTGTGCCGAGGGAAGATGCTCCGCCAACATCCAGGGAGTGCGGAGCATGTTTATCTCACTGTCTCTTCCCTCTCGTCCCCCCTTCACCCCTGCTTTCGATCCTACCGCCCTTTTGTCCACCCCCAGTGATCCCCATGGATCTTTGACTCATTCACAGCACGCCACTGAGTCAATAGTGAGCCCACAGACCATGTGCAAGGCTCCCAGCACTGCATGCTCTGCCTACGGCTATGCGGACGCCGGAGAAGTTACACTAGGGAAATCTAAAGGCAATTAAAAGCATAATACAAGTGGTTGTTTAGAAAAGGTGGTGGGGAGGAGAGAATAAAATTAAAATAAATAAAGGAATGTTTTAATGAGTGCAGCAGTGAAAGCAGGATTAGAGGTGCCTGAATGGCATCTCTATATTTCCCGTATGGAAGGGAGGGCTGCCCAGCGCAACCAGAGCTGACAAAAAAAATTAGCTGGGCCTCAGGCTCAGAGAAACATTTGGCTAGAAAGGAAAGAAGGTAATTGCTGCAAATGTAGACTAATTCAGGAAGCAGCCAGCCCTACACGGGGCCGGTTCTTGTGCCGTTATGAGTGCTGGCCTGAGGGGTGGAGAAAAAGCACTAGGAAATACCAGGAAAAAACAAAACAAAACAAAACAAGACAGAAAACAACAAATTTCTCCTTCCCACAGTTCACACGTGCTTAGTGTTTTTCTTCCCTTGCCTCTCGCTCCCTAAGGACACTTGGAATCTTCTGGGGGTCCCACTCAGCATTGCCTTCACTATCCTATCCTTGCCTATCCTATCGCCATGGAGGGAGCGATCTGAGTGGCTCCCAAAGCATGGACCATACCCCTCCCTTCCCCCTGCCCCAGGAGAAGAGCGGGCTGGAAGGTGAGGCGCAGGGCACGGAGGATGTGTTTACTCTCATAACACCCCTGTGAGGTGGGGAAGTCATAGCCTCATCTGACAGATGAGGAACAGAGGCAAAGTGAGATTAAAGGATTAGCCCAAGGTCACACAGGAAAAGTTTGTAGCAGAAGTGGAAATTAAACCCAGGTCTCTTGGTCCAAAATCAGTGCCTTAAGCGCAAGACCAGACTTTCCTAGAGCTGGTCCACCTTTTATATTTGATAGTTTAATTTCAAACAGAAAAACAGTTTATTTTCTAAATACATATTTTCATAGAAAAGGGAGATGGAGGAGCTCATTTCCTGGAGGCAGGAGCTGCTTAAGATCTTATTTATTTCTGTTTAATTTAATTTCTTTTAGGTTTTAGCATTTCTGATGGTGAAAAAAATGCAGAAATTTCAAAGCACAGGAACACATTTCTTTTAATTTATAATTCATCATGGGAAATATTTTCCACTTTCCAGCCAGTTCTGCCCTGCCTCTCATTGCCTTACCAGGTTTTTAATACCTTTTTATTATTTTTTCATAGCCTTGACTAGCTTAGAAAGCCCACATCTAAACAGAGGCCTTTTTTGGACAACAACACCATCACTAAAACCCTGTTGTTCAGAAACGTACTTTACAAATGAATACAGGCAACAGGTCCATGCCCAGACATATGTAAGCTGCAGGACAAATTTGAGTTAGACCCTAGCTGCTGCTGACTCTGCTCATCCAGTCCCTGCCCAGTCCATGCCTCCCTCTGCTTCTGGCTCTGAAACTCCCTATTTTCTTCCTTTTTATTGTGCTGCCAAGTCCAGTCCTTCCAAAACACATCTTCCTCTTGGCTCTGAAAGCCCCTTGGCAGGGGAAGGCAGTCCCACGCCTCCTCACACATGGGCCAGCTGAGGTCCATGGAGGAGCAACTACTTGTCCACAATCAACTAGGAGACCATCAGCAGAGCTGGGGAAAGTAGATGGGTTTCATTAACACAGAGCCTCTCTCCATTTAGACATGAAAAATTCAGCCCTCAGAGAGGCCCCTAGGAATTTACCATCACAATCCAAAAGGGGAGGTTTTTCACCCCGAGACACTAAACAGCAAGAAAGCTACATGAAACAAACATGACCTGAGGCTGGCATATTTAAAGGTGACTTAAGGACCCAGACATTCAATCCCCATGAAAACAAATGAGAATCAGTAGGCAGAAAAGGGCTGTCTTATATTCATGCCAACCAAACGGTTAAAATTAGTTACAATTGGTAAAGCATTTTGAAGAAAATGTGGAACACTTATATAAAAGCTGAATGTTGCTCAGAAACAAAGATCTCTTTTCCTGTAATTGTGTTTAATGATCTCTGAAGAACAAGCAGACAATCCGCAAGGATGACTACCACCATCACATATGTTCCTGTGACAATGAGGGAATTAGGCTGAAACAAAGACTAATGTGCTATCCTTACAAGGCAGTTTTCACTTCTCGTTTGGCTCCCTCTTCACTTAAATACTTACTTACACAAGCAGGCAAACTTTGTGCATCAATGACTAAGTATTTCACCAGCAGAAAAGAAAATGTATTATGACTGGTATCAGTCCAGTTTGCCCTGAAGATATCTAAACACCTACCTACCACACACAAAAAGATTTCAGTCCCCTCCCTGACTCCCAGCTGGGCTGTGTCTGGTCCATAGTATGTATCCACATCTCAGAGCTGAGGCAGGCCAACATTAGAGCAGAGCTTCAGCAGCATTGCAAGGGTAGGTCCTGGATTATTTAACTGTACTTCATGCACTGAAAACTCAGCTTTGAGCTCTTTTTTGACTTGTTTCAGTCCCAAGGAAGGACAGTTTGTCCCCTCTGGGACAAGCTCCTTGAGGCTGGCTGACTTCTGCAGCAGTCCAGAGCATCCTGCACTGCCAAATGAAAAGCTCAGTCAGAAATTTTGACTCACCTCAGTCAGTGCAGGTAACAAGAGCAGCATAGACCAGCATGTGCTACCCAAGACTTGTTCAAGACCACCAGGATATTTTTGCTTTTGGGCTGTTACTGCATCCTCTCTTTTTTTCACTGCTTCCCCCATTATCACCTTAGTTAACAGTGGGTGAGAAACTAAATTTACTTGTAAGTTCATGTGCTCACATACAGGTAGCACAAGGGCAGGGTCCTTCGGCAGCTCGGTTGATTTGGTGTGGTCTGTGCCCCATGGTCAATGTTTGTTGGCTTCCTGAGGATATGACCACAGGGAAGAGGTGCAGAGAGGCCTGAACTCTCAGGGCTGGAAGCTTTGGGTGCAACTGGTCCAGAGAAGAAAGGCAGGTGCTAATGAACCGGTCTTCATCCTATTTTGCAGGTCCTGTCTGGCTCTAGGAGAGAAATACCCAGAGGAAAACTTCTCTAGACTGCAGCTAACATTATACAGGCAGAATGTGGTTTTCACTTCTTTGTCCCAAGTTCTGGGTAAGGTGAAGTGAATTCCTGGAAACTGAAGGGTTTGGACATGAGAGTTGTAGGCTTGGAAAAATACTACTTCTGGCTACGATGATTTATTTATAGTTGCAATTAAAGACAAAAAGCCTCTTCAGAGAGGGAGGATGAAGTGGAAACAAGGCCAGGCCTAGAAACCTAAGACTACAGGGATTCCCAGAGTAAAATTAATCAGGGAACTGAGTTGTTTTCTATTTAGTTTCTTTCCTAAAGGGTTATCTCTTTATTTTGCTTATCTGGCCCACAGCTTTGCAACAAACACATTTCTGGACCTTCCCCATGAGCTTTGGAGACAGGCCAAACACTAGAATTGAGACTGGGGGTGGGTCTCAAACTCACAAGGACTTGGGAGCCTTCAGGCACAAAGGTCATCCTACACCTTACCCCTGGTGCTTTTCTCCACCCAGCCACAGCAAAGGTAGTGATGGCTTTGGGATGTGGCAGTGGAGGGAAAGAGGAGAGCCCCAAAATCACCAACTGCATGGAAGATCAAGGAAGTACAAGAAGGCAAGAAAGAGGCCAAAAGTTCTAACATCTACAAGAAAAAAATGTAGATGAAAAACATGTAAAAAGAAATGTGTGTGGTAGAATTTTCTCTGTGCTGGCCTTTGATTTACAGCCTGCTAGGGTATATATTATTCCAGCTCTTAAAAGAGTGGGTGTGGTGCAAACCCCCGGACAACCTTTTGAGATGGAGTTCTGTAGATGTCTCTTCATTTCTTTTAGATCCCGTTTTTGGCCCTGCAAAAATCCCCTGATGAATAAAAGATCTGGCTCCAGCCACCATGATTTGGATAACAAATGAGGTGGGGAACTGCAGATCAATTCAAACAGCAAGACAAGTCAAAGGAGGTGCTTCTTTGCTGTCCCAGTGCCTCACAACCCCTTCTGACCGGGGGCTCCAGTTGAGACTCCCAGGCTAGATAGGACCTCTGATCACTGCAGCAATCAGAAAAGTGCCCAGGCAGACCAAAACTAGGGACAATCTCTCACACAGAAAAGCCAGGGCTGCTTTATTGTAGGAGACACTGAAGTCAGCTCTGTCTGTTCATTCCCCAGACGGGACTCTCAGGCCTCAACTTCCCTCTCTGGAATGGAGCAAGAGGCCTAGACGGCCTCATGTGCCATTACCATGTGTAAGCACCTCCAGCTAAAAGGCTGCTACAGGTTTCCCCTTCAACCTGCATTGCCCTGCTTACATACTGCATTCCAGCCTGGAAGAAGAGGCCGCTACTCCCTGTTTATATACACTTTGCTCCAAGAGATGTTTTTCAGTCTCTTAGAGCTGCCTGACATCCACACTGTGACAAGAAGCTGCACTGCACCACGTCTCTGCTACTTTTCATGCAACTTTCCCCACACACTGCACCCACTGAAACGTGTGCAGCAGCAGTTCTCTCTAGACAGGTACAAGGCACACTGCTAAAACTCATGGCAGAGAAGTAGTACCTCTCCCTGAAATGGGGAAGAAGCAAGACTGGATGGCCTTTAACTCACAGGATTTATAGGACTGGCTGAAACAATTAGCAATTACCTATGTATCTCTTATCAAGCATGTCTGAAGTGCATGACAGAGAGAACAAAGCAAACTTTATGCCTAAAATTAAGTAAGCCTGTGGATTGCAAAAGGAAGAAAAGTTGGGCTAGCTACAATTCCCAGGGAAAAAAGTCTGAAACATAAATAAATAATGAATAAATACGAAAAGTATTCATAAGCACAGAAGATAACAAAGCAAAGTCTTAGGCTAATATGGATTTAATCAGAAACAATTTGGATCCAACTAAGCTAATTTCCCTCTATGACAGACTGCATGGATAGCAGAGAGGCCGTTACATGTCTTGACTTATAAAGCTTCAGATGCATAACATCCTCCTAAGAGATGAAATAAATGGTCTCAAATAAACTTTCACAGAGCAGATGCAAAAGTGACTGGAAATACGATACTTGGATGCTAACTATCAGGGGGTCACTGTCAAAATGGAGGGATTAACCCAGAAGAGCTGTACTGTGTTTGTTGTGTGTCCAGATTTCTTCAAAGTTTTCTCTAACAACTTGGGCCATTAGATAGATTGCACGCTTGTAAAACACACAGCTGCTATGTAGCTGGGAAGAACTGCCTGAAGACAAGGCTTGAATTCTGATCTTGACAGTTGGGGAAATGTCTGAAAAAAAATTGGACCCCATTCAGTACAGATAAAGATAGGGAAAAACTGTCCACAATTCCCCAGAAAATTATGGAGAGTTTTGAGATGGACCATGAGGTTAATAGGAGTCAGCCATGTCTCATGGCTACAGACAAAAGACAAATGTTGTCCTGAGTTGTACAAACATAAGTCCAGCCTGTAAAACACGTGGAGAAACCCTTCTGCTGTGGTCCACATGGCAAGGCCTTAGCCAGAGCGTTCCATCTCGTCTCAGGACAGTGAATGCCAAAAAGATGTACATTGACTGGAAATACTCTGGAGGAAAGCAAAAGGAACAATCAAAGACTTAACCTTACCTGCATGGAGAGCTTTGAACAAAGCAGAGCTGTCCTTCACAAAAGAGAAACCCATCAGGAGAAAATATACAACAAGAGTTTTCAGATTCCTGAAAGTCTCACCTGCCTTTCTAAGCCCAGGCACTGGACACTCTCCACCTCAGAAACATGGAGCAGGTAATCAATACACACTTTAGGAAAATATGGCATGTGATGGAGGGTCCAGTGAAGACGACAGTGCAAGCAAGAACTTCTGGCCCACAAAGTGCAGGAGCTACTGAATACCCTTTGCCTCTAACAGCCCACCCAAAAGGCATCGCAATGGAAGGCAGTTCCTGCATCCTGCGAGAGCAGCTGGGCCAGAGTGCGTGTGAGACCTTGATTAAAAACACACTGCTGTTCACATTTCAGCTCTGCTTCTGGCGATCTGTGAGAACTTCCTCATTCCTAGAGGGTCTCCTCATCCCAGATGAGGGAGCTGGTGTCTGGGGAAGACCTTTAGTACTCATTACAAAAATGTTTCAATCCTCTTGTCGATCTCTCCTCACTTCACCAAAGCATGCAGACAGTCTTATTTTTCAGACGCACCCACCAGCTCTCCCTTGACTGGCTGCTACACAAATGCCTGACACACCCCTACTGCTGCCAATGGAAAAGGCTTCCATTGATGTAAAGCACTCCACAGGTTTCAGTGGAACCTGTACAGGACCCCAAAGCAATGGTACCAATATGTGAGGAGCCCACAGGTTCCACAAGTGACTCATGAGACTGAGGAGCAGGGGGAAACCCTGAAACACGAGTGAAGAGCATTACACTGGACAAGAATCGTACAGAAGGCACAGCAAGATCAAGCCACACAGCTCTGTGGGTTTGGGAGTGATCTCCCCTCCCCAGGCACACCAAAATGCAGAGGCTACATGGCTGCTCTCCTGGGGAAAGGATGGAATGCCAGTCCTTGTTGGAGCTGCAGGTTCCCATCCCCACTCGCAGCAGATGAAATATGCCATGCTCCCAGCTAGAGGGCGAGAAGCATCCCCAAACACTGAGGGAGGGGCATCTCTAGTGCGTAAAAAGCCTAGAGGAAGGTCCAGACAACAAGAACAGCAAACAGCAACCAAAGCTCTGTGAAATATGAAAGGGAGAAATAAGTAAAAGCAGATGTAGTTGTGCCACAGAGGGCTTTTCCCTTGCATCTCCAGCATTCAAAAAACGGTCACCTCCCCTGCCCAGATGGTCTCTGTCCTCACTGAACTGGGCAACTCTGCTCTCAGCTCTGTCTGGCAGCCCTTGTCCATGGGGAACGCTAAACCTCAGAGACCTAACACACACATTGCAGACAAATTTTTAACCGCTTCCCTTGCTCCAAAGCAAAGCCAATTGCGTTGGAGTCTCAGCACAATGAAAGCATAACACAGGTTAAAAACTTCATAACACAGGCCAAAAACCTTTGAAATTTCATAACGTTTGTTATCTCCATTGCTTTTCCAGGTAGGTTCAAACACGGAGACACGTATTCTGGTCTAACCATTAATTTAAACATCACTTAATGCAGAAGTTCACATTGGTTCAGTTACATCAGGGCAAAGACCAATCCAAGCAGGCTCCATTTGGCCTGAACCATTTCCTGATTCATTCACAGAGTATTACTCAGGGATGTAACTGAGTTCTTTAATAATAACTCCCACTTAACAAATACAAGTTTTTGTATGGGTCAATTCTAACCAGTGCCTGGTCTGGACTGGAAAAGTCTCTGTATGTTGTATGTTGCTGTAGATGTGTTTCTAGTACAAAAACAACATCCCAAGCACACACAGACCACGCCTGTACTCTCAATGAAATACTGGTGTTACTGCATCATGACAAGAAGTTATATTGCTTTAAAGGCAGCAGCCCAGAGCAGTATAAATTTTTTTGCACAAACTCTCAGATCTTTCCCTGAAAGCAGGGGACAGCAATTTTTCCTGAACTAAAACAACCATGCAACAGTGGCAGTGAATGATTTGATTTGTTTTCTGGAAAATGTTGTGTTCAAGCCAGGCCAATAAAAATGATCCATTATCCAAGGCATTTTTGCCATTTGTTAAAAATGCCAAATTGTCCTTCCAGCTAATTTACTAGCATAAAATCCCGCACATTTTAATTGCTGACTAATTTGCAGAGACCTTACTGGGCCTGTGTCTTAGGTCTGCTCTGAAGAAAGAAACTATCATAAGCGTCTCAGAAAGACCAACATGGCCTGCAGCCATCAAGGAAACACCTCACCAGCATGAGAAGTTTGGCTGTGTCTCATTGGCAGCTGATGGAAGTCCATGTAGAAGCAAGTGCACTTATAAATGTAACTCCACACAAGTCATTGCCCAGTTGAAGGTGAGGAAACTCCGCTGTCCGTTGCAGAGCTGAGGGTCTTCCTCAAAGACTAGACACACATCATTCCCCGGCTGAGCATTTTATATGCACACACAGCATTGCAAAGTCCACCATTATAATTTGGTTTCTGTAAAAACAATGGCTTCTAAGGGATATAGATGTGGGCTCAACAAAAAACACTAAGCACTCCTCCATGTCTATTAATCATCTTTAGTAGATTTTAGGCAAAGATTCTTCCAATCATGACTTAACACGCCCCTTTTACCAAATGTCTGGCTAGCACCAATTGCTGTTGTTCCACTGCCTTTGGTGCTCATCCCTGCTAACCATCAATACAGCACAATGCTTTTATGTAGCTGCCCTAAGCAAGTAGCTGCCTTAGATTTAAACAAAGTTTGCAAAATAGGCATACAGAGAAATTTCAGGAACAATTTATGGTTATCATGAGGGTAAAGGGAATTGACACCTCCAATGTTGCTCACTGCTATGCAGATGTGGAAGAGACGAGTCCAGGTTCATCAAGTCTAGCGTATATATGTGTCTGGAAGACAAAGCCAAGAAATAAACAGCCCAGGAGAATCACCTACCACCTTCTGGCCACCAGGGATTTATATGCTCAGCTCACAGGAGCAACAATTCCTCACGGAGATTCCCTGAGCTGACTCCAAACAAGCTGGCACATGAAGCCAGAGTGGTAGAGGCCTGTGTGGAGAGACCAGATTATTCTGAAGAGCAAGGAAAGCCACATGAGCATGGCCCACAGTCAAGCCCAGCCAGTCTCCTGAGCTGCCTGGCTCAGCTGTGGTATCACACTGACACAACTACAGCCCTCCAAGGGCTGGAGACACCTTGGGTGCTGCTCAGAGGGATCACATCTAACAGACAAAGGGCAGGAAAGGGAACAGAGACTTGGAGTCACTTATCTGAGGTTACAGAGCTGATCAGCCACTGAGACAGGTACTGCACCCAAATCCAGCCTGCTGTCCACTTGCCCATGCTGTCAGTCTGCCAGTGGAGAGTTCAAAGCACAGTTTCAGCTGCTCACACACATATGGTTGCTGGCACGTGGCTCGGGAGGAGGAAGATAATAACAGATCATCTAAGGATAACATAACACTGTATATCAGATATGCTGAAAGGGGCCCAAGCCAAGTAAGCTTTTTTTCCCCTCTTCAGTGGAATTTCCTCGTGTATGCATGTTTTATTCTGAAGATGACATTTGTTTGCCTAGAAGAGGGGATTATTCTGCAGACTGTTTTCTCTGAAGAAAAGAAATAAAGAGTCTTCCAGGTCACTAGAAAAATTTACAAGTTTTGTTTAAAGGAGAGACCAAATGCAAGAAAGGCACACTGTGAGCATAAAGTGAAATAACAGAAATAACAGTAATAAATTAATCTTTTAGGTTTGCAGTTTACCCATACATTTTCTCAGCCATGCTTAATTCATGTATTGTTTAATACCCTGGTTCTTTTCTGAATCTAGGTCCACCTGGCACTGCCAGAGAAGTTCCTTCCACACTTCCCCTGAACAGAAACATGAGTGAGCAGTTTTCGTGGGTTTTATATTTTCAGCCAAAAGCACACTTTCTACTCTTTCATCTCTATTCCCTGTCCCCATAGTCAAATAAAAAACTCGACAGGGATAGACATGTCCATGGGAAAAAATATAAGACATAAGAACAGTCTCCCCCACAGCACTTTACTAAGGTCATTTCAGCTGCTTGTTCACAGTTTCTCAGCCTGAAGATTCCTACTCTTTGTCTCAGCATTTTTTGACTGCTAAAGGTTCTTACAGTAGATACATCTTCTGCAAATGGAAATTCACAGACAATATATTTACTTTTCTTACCAAACTTTTACCACTGGACTGTAGGCTTTTCAAACATTGGACAGAAAATACTTATCTAGTTTCTGTCCCTCACATCTTTCCAGCACTCAAGCAATTTATTCCTATTCATCATGCTTGTCAACCATGTCTGAACGTCGTATAACTTTGCAGTTAAATACTATTTTTAGTCTCATCACATTCTTCCCCTACACCTCAAAAAGTGGTACACCTTAGTATCAGACACCATTTCAAGTCACAAACGACCTCTTGAAATCATCCTATTTGAAGCAGGGCCAATTAAGAACAGTGTGTGCTAGACCTAGTCCATTCAGGTTCTGAACATCCCCAAGGATATCAATCCCACAACGCCTGTTGGCTCCTACTCGTGCTCCACAATCCTCAAAGTGATGGGCTTTTCTTTCCTAGCATCTAATAGAAATTGCCATTTTTGGAACTTGTGTCCACTGCCAACACTATCACTGTCCACCTCTGAATCAAACAGCCTGGTTCTCCAGGCTCCTTTTGGGTACTTCTCAGGAGTATAATGCTCACACAGCAATTTCAGTCTCAGAGTTGGACTTTGACTAGGAAATGAGAGCAGTTCCTTCCACATCAGCAAAGGAAGGCTGAATGCTAGAAGGACAATGAAAAAGAATTCCTAGCCAAAATTTAGTGAACTGGGAGTCTTCGTTCCACAGTCAATAAGCTTGGAGTTAAATCCGGGAAGTGGACAGATAGCACAGTGAGAAAAGGTTTCTCACTGTGCATTTTCTTAATAGCTTAAGGCAAACTGGTTTTAAAATTTGTCCCTGCGTGCATGGATTGCGTATCAGATCCCTTTTTAATTCCTACTTGCAAAAGTAAGAAATAAAAAAATTTCTCACAAAACTGTCATTTGGTACTCAAAGAATGCTTGGCATAAGTTGGAGAGGATATGGCAGAATTTTTAATGACTAATAAATGTTTAAGTCATGCTTGAAGTGCAAAGTCCAATTCAATTTTAATTAGAGAGGCGTCACTAAAGCTCTTACTATGATTTTATAGGACACAGAGGAGATCAGATCAAATTCTCGGGTTACACTGAACAGGGCAGAAAAGGCAAAGAAGAGATCACATGCAGGACAATTCAGCTCATCAACACTCTGCTATTTATGTGTTCCAATTATAATCTACCTGATCCAGAAAAGACTCCTTTTTAAGTATCCCTGGTACAGGCTGTAACACTGCTATACAGCAGGGATTCAAAAGCACTATTCCCTGGCCTACAGCATGCCACGGACTAAATCTTTGGGAGAAGCTGGGGCATGTTGAGCAAACTCTGCTCAGATACCTTTCCAGCTGCAGCAGCATCAGCTTTGCCATAGCCTAAGGCTGTTGGTACATGTGCCTCTTTTTTTTTTTTTTTAATCCTCTCCCCAAAATAAAAAGGACACATCTGCAGAGTAAAGCCAAAAACAGTTGAGATGGTCCTCCAGTGTGCAGAGTCAGAATCCCAGCAACTGCTGTCATGGAAAAGATATAGAAAATATATCACAATATACTATGTGGATTGTTGGTTGAGATTAGGAGACAATATTTCTGTTTAAAAATAAACTGCTGGGACCACAGGAACACAGCTGCAGGTATGATATCTCTGGTGACCCCCAGAACATGTGTGTTAGAAGGAGATGAGGTTCTACCATTTTTTCTTTTTTTCTGCCACTTAAGGCAATAATTAATTGCTTAACACAGGCTGAAGACGCATGATTTTATGGGAAACACAAATCAAGACACTGTGGGTTTTAAAGGCTGACAGGATTACTTTTTTCTAAATATTAAACAGTTTTATTTTGAAAATATTTGCAGCAAAATGGCCATGTAGCCACATCAAGTCCTGCAATAATTTTTGTTCACTTTTTTGCATGTGGTGTAAGAATAGCTGGAGTATAGGAAAAAAAAAAGAAAAAGAAAGCAGAGAAACATACAGTAAATCATAGAAAAGAGCAGAAAAATGATGGTACAGAAAATACACCAGTAGGTGTAAATGTGATCTAGTCAGGCCAGATAGGATAAGAAACCATATCTTGGACATGTCCCATTAAAAACAGATAGGTTCATGTTGCACAGGCCTATTCTGCAATTCTTGAGAAGTCAAGCAGCAAAGTGGGCTCTCCCTGGCTCCTGGGCTCCAACAACATGCAATAGGACAGCTGAAACAAAACAAAGATTGAAGGAAGGGAAGACTGGGAAAAAAAAAAAGAGAGAAAAAACCCCCACACTCTCTTTGCTATTAATGCATTACAAGGCACTGCATTAACAGATGGAATCATCCACAGGTAAATCAGGGAATGACAGATTAAAACTCTTCCCTTCGTGGTAAGTAAGGGCAGACTACTGGCAGTACCATAGCCATGGAGTCTAGAGAGCAAGGTGTGGGATGGGATACAAGTACTTTATTTTGCATTTAGGTCCAACCTGCACAATTATGTCCACTATCTTTACTTTGAAGAAGCCATCTACAAGGAGAAGACACTGAAGAGCATTACCATACCAGCAAGGATGTTTCCTTTCAGTTATTCCTCCTTTCTCATCATGTGCCTTCGCAGCTAGTGTTTGCTCAGCAGCAGGAACCCTAGCAAGTAAATATTGACAGCAATGTAGATCAGGAAGGTTATTCCCACCAAGATTTACCTTGAAAGAAGCTGGTCCCTATGCTGGAGTTACCTTGTCCCATTCCACACACAGAAAGAGGTATGCATGTTCCGCATACTTCCTTGGCAAACTAAGATCTGCAAATTTTGCCACCAAAATAGCTTCTAAGGCACCAAATACTATCAAGCATCAGAGCCAGGAAGAGAACTTGGAGCTTTGATCCATCTCACCCACCTAGACCCCGTTGCAACTTACCACACTTTGTGGTGCCTTCCTTCTCCCACCACACATCCTGTTTTCTGCCTGGTTAAATGCTGTGCTCCTACATCCCCTCTCTGTTGCTTAAACGAGAACCAACTAGTTAAAGCAATGCACTGAAACAATTAGGCAACTTGCTCACCTAATCCAGGAGAGTTGGCTAGTTAAAGAGAACTACTGAAAGCTTTGCAGACAGTCAGATATGTAAGAAAGATCAGTGTTTCTTACCCAATCTTTCTCCTGGGATCAGAGAGTATGGTTGTGAAATATATCAGAATTCTGTTTTCTTCTTTCCTTTCCTAAGTTTCTGTCTGAGGGCTTAATTTTTATTGGGATGGTGTTGCAAACAAGACAGCCAGGGGCTTCAGAAAATGTCTCTATCCCTGATCCTTCACAAGTGAGTCCAAACATTCTCCAGTTGGTCTTTGGAAATTATCTGAAGCAAAGGGGCTCTAATGCTGATGTGGACATGGTTAAAAGCTGAAAGAAGCTCCCTGGGCTGGAATGGCACCTACAGGCTTAACATATTTACATTAATCAAGATTCAATCAAAGGCTTATTGGCACTCTCGGTCTGTATGCCTGCATTACAAATAGCAATACAGATTTCTGGGAAGGTTTAGTCAAGGCCTTAGCATAACTTGCAGCTACAGTACAAAAATACATAAACCATATAAGGTTACACAGTTCATTAAATGTTAGCAATATGCTTAAAACTAAAACTAAGGCATGCACTTTATATACAATTTTGATTGTCTATAATCCGTGTCAACACAGCTGTGCTACAGACCTCCTAAGTCACTGTTAGCAAGTCCATCTGCTTCACTGAGCTGTGTCTAGTTTTCAAATAATGGCAATTTCTTTAACATTTTATGATTCCTGACTGTGAAAACTGCCTCTTGCGTGAGCCCGTGTCAAAATCTGACTAATGTTGCAAACTGTGTGGTGCAATGAGATTTTGTTGGCAGTTGGAGAAACATAAAATGTTAAGACACTTTGCAAAAGTTTCACAAAGGAGTCACTGAATAAATCTTTTAATCTCAAGTAGCACGTACTTCATTACATCAGCATTTTTCAAGGAATGTTCCTATTGTCAATGAAAATTAGTTCCAATAATCTGAAAGCAGGAGGACTTAACAAGGGAACCAGAATCCCAGAATTATGGCTTGTATGTCAAGCACTATATAAAAAAACAGACTTCTGAAAAGCTGGCTTTTCCGCTTTACAAACACAGGCCTTTACTACCCCAATAAGAACACAGCAGAAAATCTTTACAGGAAGATTTTTGATAGTTCTCAGTTAGAGAAATGTCATCATTCCCATCTGTTTTGCTGTGTACTATATCCACAGAAACTTCCCATCACTGGTCACAGGACTAGCTCTGGGACCTTAACTCCCAGGCTAGATTCCCTACATGCCCTACAAGGGTAAGTGTTTATAATGGTGCTCAGATTTTTGTATTTTCCTCAACAGTAGTTGCTATCCAAGTTATTGAGGAGATTTAACTATGCAAAAACTTTGAACAGCTGATGATATATCGTCTCTGAGTAGAATAAACACCTTTATCAGATTCCTAAATCAGAATAATTTTTCATAACTTAGTGACCAAAGAGCTATTTTCTTCCCTCCCCTGACTTCATTCAAGTGTTATCATTTGCCTTCAGAATGGTCTTGCAAGTCTAAAATCAAACCTAGTTTTCCCAAGGATAGAGAAAAGCTGTAACAGAACATTGCATAGAAGCAGGTTGCAACTTGCCTTACAGGAAAGTCAGCATTTCCCCCTAACAACAAGGTCTTTAAATAATTCAGTCACATAAAACAAGAGTCCACGTAGCTGCCACCTCTTAAAAATCCCTTTACGTGGCAAACAAAACAACAAATCCAACCTATTTGCAGACTCAGCAATGGCTGTGGACGTTCCTTCTGCCTGACGTATGGGCCCTAGTCAGTGCTGTAGGTGTGCTCTCAGAGAGTCTGTTGCACATTTACCGTATGCCTTTTGGACTTCATCTGTTCCTTACAGGAAGCTTATACATTTATACCTTCAGTAGACATCTCAAATAAAATGAATAATATCTGGCCAGCTCACTGCTGAAATGAGAGAACCAAGAAAAGCGATGTGAGTGAGTCAGCAGCTACAGCTATTGCTCATATGTGGATATCGAGTCTACGCCTGAGCCCAGGGTAACGCACGCATGGAGGGAGGTCTGACTCTCTGTGCCATGTGCATGGTGGGCTGATCATTACCAAAAAGGCTTTTCTCCTTGCCAAGGACTAACTTGCAGGGTGACAGAAGTTCTCTAGGTGTGAAGGCCAAGACGATGCTGCAAGAGCTTCACATCTTGGCAGGAGGTACCACCAAACACAGAGCAACTCTGGGGAGAGGGTGTTTCAGTCACCCCTCCACTCTCTCCCCACTTCCTTGTTCTAAATAGAAAGACTCCATTGCTCAACCATTTCATGAAAAAGAGCTCCTCCCACCTGGCCCTCTGCTTTCCTCCTTGGTAACAGAGGGGCACCACAGGCACCCTCTTCTCTCCTGCACCCACCTGACTCACCGCCAGGAGATATCCTACCCTTCAAGCTGTGCTGGGACCAGCCTTGTGCTCAGAGCAGGAGAGCAGAGGGAGCTACTCACCTGCTTCCTTTCTGGCACAGCTGTCAGGTGTGCCAACACAGCTTTTCACTACATCTGCTTCGTTGCACCCTAGTTTCTTCCCTGAGTGCACACAAAGACAAGGTAGACCATTAAAATGGGATCATTCAGAGAACAAATTATTTAAATGTCCACCTCTCTTCTGCTCTTCTACTTTCTCCACCCTTTTCCCATGGGAATAAATCTATCTATAATTTCCCCTACCCTGACACTTTGGATACCCAAGGCAAACATCTCCTGGGAAATCCCAGCACAACTGGGTGCTGAGAAAACATCAAGCACCCAACTCCGTCACAAGCCATAAAACCACCTCACCAAATGGCTTTTGCGGTTCTCAGAAAGGGGACGTGCTTTGAGTAACTGGAAAGACCTTGACCTGGATGCAATGGCCCAGTGGTACTGCTCAGGCTGGGATCAGAGAGAGGCAGAGGCAGCGCTCCAAGAGGACTGTGCTGCAAGCCAAGATACACACTGAGACTTGGGACCTGTTTTAATTATTGTTTCATTTCTTTCACTGCTCAGGAACATGTAACAAGCTGAAATGTGCGTTGTGCCTGTAAACATTTACTTTCCTTTGGTCTTGTGCAATGCTATGTCTCATTCTCTTGGATGGTGCCTGGAATGCAGGAATAGCCATAACAGATCGGCTGAATGACTGTCAGCTCAACCGTCCATCTCTGACAGTGACCAGCACAAGCTGCTTTGAAGGAAGTTGCTAGAAACCCCACATCAGGCAGTTGTGGATCAAGTTGCCTCCAAGGGAAGTTTCTCCTTTCTACCATGAGATTCATGTTTGACTCATGCTCTAAAAAAATCAGGAAAATCTGCCTGCCCATCCAAGAACTACTTTTTTCCCATGCCAATTCATGCACTCTCAGGGTGCTTTCCACTGGTGTGCCTGCCAGCTCCTTTTGGTGGAGCACGACACAGGGTTGTGCAGGTTAATCACGCCCCGTACGTCGAACTGCGGACCTCGCGCGGTCAGACACGTGGGGCTGTAGTTGCCGTAAGCCTGATGGCTCACAGACACAGAAATCTGAGTCAGTGTCGGCACACTCTCTGCAGATGCACTCTGGCCCTTTGTACTCACAGCCTGTGAGCATGAGGCGTTTGGGGATCCTGCCCCTCTTGCTTGCAAGAGCAGTTGTTTTTGAACAGCGCAAGAGAAGGGGCATGCACGCCATCAACAACTTGTGATCTTCCCCAGGCCTTTGGCAGAGAAATCATCTTGCAATTTGGCAAACCTCACCAGATGCACAAGAGGCCAGCTGGGGCCACAGCAAAGAGTAGGCCAGTCCGGGAGCACCAGCCTCCCCCAGCCCTCCAGCAGGGCTGTCTGCCTTGCACTGAAAAGGAAAAGAACCTTTGCCCCTTCTTCTGGGTCCAAAGGAGCATCTGCAGGACTGAAACCAATCAAAGCCAGCTGTGAAAAATGAAGGGGAGAAGGCAGGGAAACACTGATTATTATGACTAGGAAAAACGCTAGTAAAAAAAAATAAAGAAAAGGGAAAAACTGATCCCATATGGGAGGCAAATGAAATACAAATTCAAAACAGGCCATTACGCAGTGTCTCTTGTAAGGCTGCTGCGCTGGGGGCTTTGTTCACATGTCAAGATGCAGTGCCCCTGGGACCTCTGGAGACACCCCTCTGCTCTGCAGCAGGGTTAGTGTTTCCTTGGAGCATCCTGGGCTGTGACTGGCATGGGATTGTTGATCAGACAGCCCCTGCAGAATAACCATGGAGTTATTCAACTTCCCTGCAGACACACACATGGAATAACCTCAGGTTTAAACATTCCACCAACCCTTTTCTGCCTCAGCCTCATATTCCAGGCAACTTTGTTGCTGGCTTCTTGCTCCTTTTGAGATGAGTTCTTCGCCTCCTCCACTCCCATGGGGTCAACCACACGGCTGCCATTTTGTCACTCCTCTTCTCATTCTACACTTCCCCTTCTTCAGAAGATCATCTCCATCACCCGCTCCATCTGCCTACCCAACATGTGCCCTTCAAGCTGTTTCTGAGCCACCACCAAGCCCCTGAAGCCAGGCTCTTGGGGGCAAAATGTCTTCACTGACAAAGGAGGCTTTTGGGGTGCAGTCCAAGCTCAATCCCCTTTTACACTCCCAGGAGGGAGGCAAATGCCCACCCTATACCAGGTGTATTGTGAGGGTCATTCACAATGTTACTGGACCAAGGGGGCCAAAAGCTAGCTCTCTTTTTCTTCTCAGGTGTTTCTTCCACTGCTCTTGAAGCACAAGGAGATTCAGCACAATGGGGGCTCATTTCTTTTGGTAGAGGTGGTGACAATCATTCACCCACAGAAGGAAAACTGGAGGACAGCAACTTGACTTCCCTTGTCTCTGGGCTGTGCTCTTCAGAGATAAAAGACTCTCCAGATCTTGAGGGACAGATGGTTAAAGGGCGGGTTGCTCAGTCTGCCCTGCTCTTGTGATTCTGTCAAAGACAGAAAATATTTGGTACTTACTTCTTTTTTTTTTATTTCAAGAGGCCCCTGCTCATAAGTGAGTCTCAGTGTCTATTTAAAAGACGAAGAAAGTAATTTCTTGCATACTGTAATGAAGAGAAAATATACAAAAATGTGAGCTTCAGAGTTCAAACCACAGAAAGATAAATTAATCCCTTTAAGAAAACTCATAGGAAACCCTCCCACTATAAGCCAATCTCACATTTTTGGAGTCCAGCTCAGATGGAGTAAAATCCCCATGTCTCCTAATATGAGGATAGGAGGCAGTACACCTATTTAGAGGCACAGCTCTACAGACCTTCCCAGTCCTGGCTTCTTTGCCCAGCCTGTCCCAGGGTCTGGGAAACATGGACCTGCTTTTTGAGAGCCATTTCTCTGGTGTCTGGATCTGGGGGAGAAGCAGGAAGAGAGAGGGCCCTGAAGGCACTCCTTTTCTCAGTACTAGAGTGCTCCACAACATACACAGGGCCACGGCCAAATGCATTAGACCACAGCACTCCCAGATCCTACTCAAGAGTCTTCATAATTCCTCTTCTCAAGCCAAGAAAAACAGCAAGCAGAAAACAAATAACAGTGGGCAAGCAGGAGTATTTGTCCCTTACTACAATGGCCTTAAGCAATCAGAGAGGTAGGGCTGATGAACCTTTAATTACTTGTGCAATAATGACCTCTGTTTCCAGCATTCCTTGGCAGACAGGAAGTGGCTGGAGAAGTCAGGGACCTGTTATGCTCTCTTCTCCACAGGCTTGAAATTGATACGAAGGCCCCTCACCCAGCTGGTCACAAGTTTCAAGATACGCTCCACACAGAGGTTGTTTATAGCTATTAAAAGCAGTGAAAACACAATAAAAACAAAACAGCTCTTTTACTGAAGAGTTGTTACTGAATACCATGGGTCTACAGCTAAGGTGTTCAAAGCTCCTCTGCTATTTTTTCCAGATAGCTAAAGGTGTGAATTAAAAAAAAAGCAAATTATGAAACCAGCTTTCAACCTCAGTACATCAATATTTTCTGTAGTGTGTTATACTCCACCAAAAAGGGAAAGGAGGGGGCAGCTTTGACTAAGGATGCCTAGATATTAGCTAGAAAGACAAGTGGGGTCCAGAGGAGAGTGATCACCACTAGATAATTTCTGTGACACAAAATGAAGGCAGAAAGAAACATTATGGAATTGACCCAAGCTCAGCTGAATTCAGTTTGGGAATTCACTCTCCTGATTCCCAGGCCACAGAAATGAGCTTTCTTTTGGGGGTGGGGGGAAATTGAGACATTCTGAACTGGCAGCTGAAGAATGCAGAAGGATGCTCTACCTCCCCACAGGGTCTACCACACAACTAGACGTACTGTAGCTGAGACAGCTGCCAAAGCTGATGTCTTTCCCAAGGTCCATCTCGGCTGGGATTCTGCAACACGACAGAGGCTGATCCAAAGGTCAGAAGAAGAAACCCTGCAAGAGACAGCTCACAGGCTACTTCACTTCCGAAACAAGTCTCTTCCTATCCCCATCTCCATCTGCTAGAGTCAGCTTGTGCCTTGACGCATGTGGCACTGACAACTTCCCAAGACTCTTGTTCTTTTAGTATTACCATTAGCTCTCTGATATCTTGGTAATCCACAGAAACAGCCAGAGTGTGTCTGCATCCAGCAAAGTTCTTGGCCCTGATATTTTGTGGCAAAGAATTGCACAACACTAATCTAATCCACTGTTGAGTGAAAACATTTTATGTCAGTTTCTATCTTGCCTTCTTTTCTGTTTCTCTGACAGTCCCCATTCCCATATATCATAAAAGGGGGTACTTATGCATAGTCCACCTCTCAATTATGTTGCTTCTCTTTTCTCCCTCTTCTAGAATTAGTATTTTACAGGCTTTTCAATATCTTTTCACAAGGAGTCTTGCTACCATCACAGCTGGCTCCTTCACTCTCCCTCATCTTGGACACAAAGTGGTCATAACAACTGCAACACAGAAAGATGCCCTGGGATTGCTGAGCAGCATTCCCATCAATTAAAACAGGGAACATGGAGATAAAAGGAGTCAGCTCCTTCTGTCAATTGAAATTTCTCTGTTCTGCGATGCATTAGGGCAATACAGAACTGACTTGGGTTAGAAAATAGCTGCTTGGAACACCAGACTGAGGCTATAGGCAGACCCATCAGTCCCTGTCCTCTTTCATCAGTCAAAAAGCATAAGAAAACTCCAAATGGCAGAACACCACTTAGCTCCAAAGTCTGCTCCAGAGGAATTATCCATTGCTTTCATTAGCCATTCCCTCGCCCTGCCTCACACTGCAGAACTTTGCCTCCCACATGCCACTGCTCTCACTGCCCAGAACCTAGAGGAATGCATATGCAAGAACTAACACCAAGGATGTGCCCATTTGTTAACCTAAAGACATTCACCCCTCTTGTGTCACCCTTAGTGTCCTTTCTAGTTGTTTCAGCACCATAAGATACAAAGAAGATCCAGCTGAACAAAGCTGCCTCATCCACAGAGATGCCAGCAAGCAAAAGTAATACAGATCTCCACTTTCCCTCCTCTGTTGGATCTCCAGTCAGGTCACAATCACTATTAAGCCCATCTGGAGAAACTGAAGCATTCAGAAGTTCACTGAGTCATCAAAAGCAACAAACAGCAGCAGCAGCGGGCTGCCACACAGCTCTGGAAAAGTCCCCTTCAAAACACAATCTCTGGAATGAAGGGCTGCCTTGGCTCATCCATGAGATTATTTTAATGGCACGTTTATGAATTCATCCCAAACTTCATTCAGAAGAGTCGACAGGGAGGTGCTGGGAGAGAGGAGCACCATCTCCAGTTTGAAAGCAACCTACCAGGAGAGATCCCATAGGCAGAGTGGGGGCACCACAGTGTTAGAGAGCTACTCAGAGTTTCAACACCAAGTCTTAGGGCTTCTTAGGCCTCCTCACACTGATCCTGTAAAGATTTGCCTGAACAGCCCTTAACAACCAGACCCATCTTTGAAGTCCAGGGACCAGCTATGACTGCACAAGCAGTAGCAGCATCAGGCTCAACATATATTAGGCAAAGAAGCAAAAGAAACAGCCCACCTCTGTTTTAAAGGGCTTAAAAGTTCCTGCCCTTCTCTTCCTCTAGCCCCTTCCATAAAAACTTTGCATGCAGAGCAGTGTCTCTTGGGTCCCTCATTCTCTTGAGTAAAGAAAACAGACCTCCCGTGCAGTGACAAATGAACAAACAGAGGGAGAAGAAAAAAAAAATCTTGCTGCCAACTCAATTTTTTTTCTTTGCATATTTAATAAAAAAAAAAAGAAATGTGCAAGCTATGCCCCAAGGGTGATGCTTCATACAGTTTTGGCAGCTCCAATGTCTGCCATTTTCCCCTCACATCACCACAGGCACCCCATCTCTTCCTGCGCTCTTACCCTGATGCACGCACACACACACACACATACAGAGCCCTAAGAATCCTGGCACCCAGACGGCTTTTTCTTTTTCAAGCATGCCAAAATAAGCTCAGCTCCTAAATCCCTTCTAGAATTTGGGCTTGTGTGGAAATGTGTTTGCCTCCATCCTATGTTTATTTTCTTTTGTTTTCAGGTTTGTTAGCCCAAGGGCAAATGTTGTTCCTAGCACCAGTTTTGGGGTTGGGTTTTGTTTTGGTTTTTTTTTTTTCGGTATTTATCTTTCAATCAAGTGTTCCTCCTTGCAAGGATAAACAGGATGTTTAGAGACTCAGGGTATGACGACCAGTCTTTGACAGCTGTTGTGAGACACCACACACTGGGCTTGCCATGTGTGCAAGCGCTGGCACGGCTCAATCTGCAGCAGGCTCTCTTCATGACCTAAGAAACCTTCAACAGCTCTGTGTTTTCAGTGCAGGTTCACGAGTAATGCACCACACAGACATGATCCAGAACAACTCCCTGGCTTCTCCCTCCATTTAGGAGGATAACACCTGCCCGCTCCATAGCCATTCCCTTCCTAGTCTGTTCATTTCACTTGTTTAGCTACACTAAGCTATGCTCTGCCTCTGAGAAATTTTACTTTTCCAGATACATACAGAGAGACAAGAGTCAAAATACTTCTAAATCACAAATCAACAAAGGGAGTTTCCCCAGCCTTTTTTTAGGAACAGAAGTTTTCCAAGCCTTGAATCACTGACATTGGTCTGACTCCTAAATCAAGAACTTTGGAAAATGAAACAGAGATCCCAAGCAAGACCTACCTGTCTAGGACACCGTGTGTGACATCTCCAACATTCCAGTCAACACAGAAGAAAATGCACTGCCTAATTTTACACTGCACAAGTTCTCCAAAATCTTAATCACTTTTTATTTGCAGCATTTTCTAACAGCAGAAGGCAGGAAAGGTTAAGAGACTGATAATTAGTCCTGTTTTGTAATTAAAAACAATTAGTTTTGCACCAGGCCCTAGTTACTGTTAATTAAGCCACAGAATAAGTGACTGTGATATATTTCCCAAATTCTGCAAGATGGGTGTGTGCACGATAGCAGCACACACTTTGATAAGCCATACTATACACAAAGAGCTAAATGCTGTCTAAACAGTCATAAATCACTTGAGAAGAAATGGCTCAACCACTATGTCATCTTATCTAGTCTAAAACTTTTTGCATTCAAAGAAAATAATATTGAAAAGATTATAATACAGAAATTACCTCTCTTCTCTACAAACGCATGATTCCTGAGCAGTGACACTCAGCTTTCCCCATTACAACTACTTTGCATAATTCACAGGACAAATGACAACGTGTTGGTGATTTTCATGCTGTTTGGGCCCAGCTTATTCAAGGAAAATTACTTGGTCCTGCAATGCTTGTCAAGTTCAAGCCTTGAAATCTATTCCAGGTAACATTCAACCACAAGCTTCTGCCCTATGCACAGAAAGTACAGCATGAAATTTTATCGTGTGTGTCATTCAGGGGGTCAAAAGGGATTATCACAATGTTCCTTTTCAGCCATGGTACCTATGAGCCTTGGCATCTAAGCTACCCTGGAGAGCCATGCTCAGACAACTGCTTTAAATTGGACTCTGAGCAGTCCTTGAACTCTGCTTCAGGAGAAAGCAGCGTTGTCAGGATAACGGTTTTACAGCTTTCAGTCCTCCCAGGAAAAATAGTGCTTGCTTTGTGTACCTTGCCCTGTTGCACACACTAAGCGGACGTCGCCTATCCAACCCTCACTGCTCTGCGAGCCGTTCCACAAACACGCTGGAGCTGAAGAAGCAATAGTCTGTCCTACAACCTGGAAATTCAAATGAGTAAAATAGTTTTCCTGAAATAAAAACCCCAGCTTTGATGTCATTGGGATAACCTGGATGGAGTAGGAATTCCCCAGCTGTGAAGACATTTTCCACAGCAAATCCACCTTGGATAACGTAAGCCAAATTTTCCTACTGCTTCATTCATTCAGCACTGCTAATGGCAGTGAGTCAACAGTGGATCAAATCATTGAATATGTTTTTCTGTCACCCGATGCATAATTCGGGGGTCCCAGTGTGGGAGCAGGTATCAGAAACTCTAGATTACCCATTCTCAGGCATGTTCAGCCATGAAAGCCAGCCATCTACCTTCCTGGAGCTTCACCCTTCCTTAAGGAATATTTGTTAAAGGGATTAGCATACACCTTTTCTGGACTCTACCACAGGGTTGTACTCAGTTCTTTCCTGTAATTTAGCCTTTTCTCTTTTAACCACCAGTAGCCTGACAAAAAGGGAATGATGGCCAGCACTGTAAAACTGATGCCACCGATGTGCAGGTCACACCTGGTCTTTAACATAGTGATGTCCCTCGGGGGGCCATACTGGGACCGCTTCTGTTCAATGTCTTCATCAGTGACATAAACAGTGGCACCAAGTGCACCCGTGGCCAGTTTGCAGAACAACACCAAGCTGCGTGATGCATTGACACACCTGAGGGATGGGATGCCATTCAGAGGGACCTGGACAAGATCAAGGAGTGGGCTCATGGCAACCTTGTGAGACTCAGGAAGGCCAGGTGCAAGGTCCTGCTCCTGAGTTGGGGCGTGAAGATGATTAGAGGGATGGAACACTTCTGTGAGGAAAGGCTGAGAGAGCTGGGGTTGTTCAGCCTGGAGAAGACTCTGTGGAGACCTTATTGCAGTTTTTCACTACTGAAAGGGGACCTATAAGAAAGATGGGGACACATTTTTTTAGCAGGGTCTGTTGCGATAGGATCAGGGATAATGGTTTGAAACTTAAAGAGGGTCAATGTAGATTAGATATAAGGAAGAAGATTTTTGCAATGTGGAAGGTAAAACACTGAAACCGGTTTCCCAGAGAGGTGGTAGACGCCCCATTCCTAGAAACATTTAAGGACAGGCTGGACTGGGCTCTGAGCAACCTGATCTAGTTGAAGACATCCCTGCTCATTACAAGATTGTTGGACTAGATGATTTTTAAAGGTGCCTTCCAATTCAAACCATTCTATGATTCTATAGTTTGGGTAACACAAGATGAAGCTACCAGAGTTTTATGTCTAACCACTTGCCAGCTGAGCTGCACCCTCTGAGGTCACATATCAAGGCTCAGGTGGTGACAAATGGCTACAAGACTCAGTAATTTTGTTATCTGCAGGAACCTGTCCCTAGCACCCACCAGAGCACCACCTACAACACAAAACTCATTTCTAAGGTGTAATGTTAGGGGAGTCAGATAGTCACCTCTGCACTGTCTCTGCAATTAATTTTGGTTTGTTTAAAAATAAACAGAAGCAATTGTGTGTTCCCTCTGAAGTGTCCTGGTATTGCTGGGACAGCGCTCATCATAGCTGGATGGTATTGCTGGGATAGCACTCTGGATGATATTGCTGGAATAGCACTTAGCATAGCCAGATGCCTTTCTCCACCAGACGAGCCAGCACAGCCAACTGCACATCCACCAGCTGTTCCTGCACTTTACTCTCTTTGGGGGATTGCACACATTCAGAGAGGAAAGAAACTACATTCAGCATCTCCCTCGCACGTCAGAGAAACCAGCAGCTGCAGAGCTGTGCACGCCAAGTGCAGGACGTGGCTTCTCCTGTACCACAGTGAACATCAGTCTCTTCAACCAAGTCATTACTCTGGTCCTTGGAGAAGTTGTTCACATCTATATCCATATCCTTGGCCCACAGGTACGGCTGCTGACATAGCCAAGGACAGCTCGACACCTCTGACAGCAGGGCTAGATGGGACTTCACAGGAGCTGCTGATCCTTTACATCACCCAAAACAAACATCAGAATGTGCTGGAAGAAGCACAGCACATTAAACAAAACTCAGGAAAAACTCTTGAGTCCCTGTCCTAGTTTCAGCAGTCGTTTGCTGTACTTCTCTCTGGTACATCTGACACAACCTGTGCCTTCATATCAAAGTATCATCTCTGTTATCTTTTAGCCCACTTGTACAGCTTGGGGGATGGGATTTGTGAAGCACTGAAGCACCAGATCATATTAACCACTAGCAGTTCCTCAAAAACACTGCTCAAAAAGGGACTGGGAAAGACTCAAGATCTTTTTAATCCCACGTCTACGGCAATCGGGAGTATTAAAGCAAAATGTTGAGTCAGAGACCATTTTTTTTTAATCTTACCTTAATTTCACAGGAATAATGTTTTAGCGGTAGCTGCCCAATAACAGAGGCTTGGAACTAGGTGATCTTTTAGGTCCCTTCTAACTCAAATCCTTCTATAGGTTTCCATGATTGCTCTTAGGCAGCTTGAGTATCTGCCAGAATTTGGTTACAGTGACTTCACAGACATGTGTGTATTTGTATCTGCTTCTTCCTCTGTGTGCCACTCTAGACAGAAATCTGCCTTGAACATGAGCTAGAAATTAATTGCCCATGGAGAAATCACAGAGTAGCAAAGCATGGTAGACCCACACAGGGGCTTTTGACACTGAGCCTAGAGCACATTTGGGACTGCAAATAAATTCCACTCCTCTTGGGTCAACACCAGTGAAGAAGTTGACTCCTTCTGACCATTAACAGGGAAGGCAGAGGGTGATGGTTAAATCTATCTCTGCCGTTACGCCTAACACATCTAACAGAGCCTAATTTATCCGGGACTAACATACCTGACTGTGTGCTTGCTCAAGGCTGACCAACCAGTTAGGAAGACATAACGCAGCACTAGATGAGCTCTTTCTATCTTCACCATAGTGAAAAAGATGGAGTTACCTACATTGGAGATAACCACAAATGGAAGTGAAGAAAAACCAGCAAACTCCATAATATTATATTGAAGGAACAAAACCCAAGTTGCAATATAGGTCATCTCCATACTGATCTGTGAGTTTAAGAAACAGCCCCTCTAAAAAATGTATTAAACAAAGGAGGGGAAGGAGAAGGCTGTGTACAGCAGAGGAGAGACCCTTGCACCTAGATAATTCAGTCACCCTACTTTAAAACTGCAGGCCAACACCCGATTTAACCTGGAGTTTCACATCACTACAAAACTCTTGAAGTGTTGCCTTTGCAGATATGCCAAACATAGGAACTGTTTTCAGTGAAGTCAGTATTTTTCCACATCTACTATTGTAATTCTGCTGGCAGGCTGGGAATAGCAAATCCTCCCTTATCTCCCTCTTCTCTAAGAGCATCTCTGTTTAAGTACCAACTAACTTAGATCATACATGATCCCCCTTGGAAAGTGGACAAAGAGGGGGGTGCAAGCAATAAACCACAGAAGGAAATGGACTGTTGTGCACAAGGGAAGTAGCAGGGAGAAAGAGGTGACTAATGAACAGAAGGGGGTGCATAAAATCCTACTTGGATTGACTCTCTGGAGAACAGCTGTTTCCTTGTAAACATCTTGCTAGCTGTCCAAACAAGAAGTTCAGACACAGAACAATAAAGGAGAGCACCCGGGTAGAAGCGTTGAAGGCCTGGGCTCATTCACTACCCTGCCAATTGCTCCAAGTGCCAGAATTCAAAAGCCAGGGAAACATTAGCTATACATTTAACCCTGTGTGTGCTGTGTTGTAGCAAACAGCCTGCAAAAATATCCTTCTCCATCAGTGGTGAAGTCCTTCCTAGCCTTCCTTTTCCCCCACTATTTCTGACACCACAGCAGAGCACATTACTTGACAGAGGAAAAGAGGAAATATCTTCATCAGAGCAAGGAGAAACAGCCACAGAGCCAAGAAATGAAAACACTGAACGTGGCAGCCCAGAAGGCCTAGAAAAGTTCTACCACTGCCCTGGCATCAGCAACTTGGAAGTAGAGGGAGTTACACCAGAAAAAGTAAAAAGAGTCTTTTTATTAGTCCTGAGCACAAAACAGGCTACACTAGCAGAAGCATTTCTATGCCAATACAACTGTGTCTACACAGGACACTTGCCAGCACTGCAAGGTAGCTGCGGAGAGGGGAAGGAATACCAGCATAACCATGCCAGTAAACATTCCTAAGGCAGGCTGGTCACAGAAGGCAGCTACCTGCACTGCACAACAGCACGCAGAGATGTGCACCACCTTTGCCTGTTCCTTGATGCTTAAGGGGATCAAACACATACGTGCCCAATCACAAACCTGTCCTATAAACCCTGTCCCCAAAATCCCACACAACTCTTAAAAGAATACAGTAAGATCACGTGCACTTCTCCAGGAAAGGAGGAGTCACTGCAAAGAAGGCAACAGGATTGTAGGACACAGTAGGTGACAATAAGGGAATCCTATATCCTTAGCCTATACAGTTATCTACACTTTGGTGTCCACCTCTAACTAACCTGTCTTGACTTTCATACATTCTATTCAATACAAACTGCATGTATCCTAGGGAGTTAAATGCCACCTATTTCTACTCAAAACAACCCGTAGTAGCACAAAGCAGGTAAACACAATGACACTCTCATAGTTAGAAATGACAACCAAGGATTTCCACATTTTAGAAGTAGTCCACAAGTTCACAGAAAAGACCTGATGCAGTCAGATTTATTTTACCTTTTTATTTCTTCAGGGCCATTTTGTTGTACTCATGCACAAGCCAGAAAAAAGACACGCTAGCAAGGGCTGCTCAAGAATAAACATTCAGTCATTACGAGAAGTGAAGAGTGCAAGTTGTGCTAATCAAAATCCCTCTGAGTCTAAAGGAAGGCAGCTGGCTTGTTGCATCAAAGTCCAAACCAATCAGGGACTCCACCTCGTCTGGGGTCACCTTCCTGCTTCTGCTTCTCTTTCTCCATATATTTATCCCTGAAGTCATCGAAAGAGCGAGTTTCTGTGTCTTGTTCTTTCTCTGGAAATAGGTTGGGAAACTGAAAGGTTTGTCCTTGGCCCTAAAGAGAAAACAAATGGTCAGAGAGACATTCCAGCCCTTCTGCAGTAGCTATGATGCATACACTTACAGTGAAAGACCACCCTGAATTTTCAGCTAGTGCAAAGTGGTACCTTGTGAGCTCCCAAGATCTCTTTCCACCCGTGTCCCCCAGATACACGTACTTCTCTTACTCCCAAAAGCTAACTTTCAGCCTCTCCTCTTCTGTGTGCTACTTAAGACACTGACATATTTTTTTTCACAGATGAATGATCAGGAGATGGACATATCTTCAAAGACTTTGAACCAGCTCAGAGATACTGTGTGAGACATACAGTGAAAGCAAGATGCACAAAGTAAGTGATTTTGTTAAAGTAACACCACCAGGGAAACACACAGTGGAGCAGGCATTCATTATGTTAACACTCAGGATATGAGTAGTGGTTGTAGTTGTTTAGATCTCAGCTAAGGATAAGAGAAAACAGTCCTAGCAGCTGTTATTGTAGGGTGTAATGTGGGAATACAGAATAACAGATATCAGAGGTCTCTTATCAACAGACATAAAGACTATGGTGTAAAATAATTACAGTGGGAACAATCTGTCTAATATATCACTAATGAGATTAAAGTGATTACATCTGCATCAGTCATTCTGCCTAACAGACAAGTCATTTTAGTGAAACATCATCATCAGATCTATGTCTCCCACTTGGAAAATAAACATTTGCTTGGTCTCTGGTTTTTATCTAACAGCAGGGAACCATTTTTCTGTGGAAATGTACTATCCCATTAACATTACCTACTTATTTTTAGTGGCGTTTGCTCTAAGCACAACTTCATTAAACTCAACAATAATAGCCCATGCATTCTATATAGGACCTTGAAAAATAAAACTTATAACTGGTCACCCAGAACTCTAAAATTACTCTCCAAAATACTTACAAATGTTACCATACATTAATTTCTTTGACAGCATTCTGCATACAGAAATCTCAAGAAAAGCATTTAACTGCTTCAGATGAAAACAGGTGGGTTTAGTTTTTTTTCCAGTCAGTCAGTCTTTAAATTTATGCAATAAATATAACCAAACAAGAGGCTCAGTTATGAAATGGTTCCACAAAGGACATGAAAGGAGCTTTCCCCAGCATACCTACTCTGCATTTTGGGATCAAAAATATGACATAAATAAATCCAATAGAACCGTCACCGCGTCCCTGACCCAGCTGAATGTGTGCTATGTTTCATTTAATCATATACACTCGACCTGGCAAATAACAGGTGTGAAAAAATCTAAACCTCATATGCTTTGGAGAGAAAAAAGCATCACTTATCCCAGATGAGATTATCCAGACTGGAATCTACAAAATACCAACTCTACCCAGCAATGCTCCAGTTGTTTTTGTAGTGCATACTTCTTGGGGGTTTCCTAAGAGCCCGACCATACTACAAAAACAACAAGGGAGCTGCTGTGTACATTGCTCTTTCCTTGATTCTAGCCTGGACAAGCTCAACTGGAACATATCAAGGTTTTCCTTTCCACTGGTGCACACTCTGGGGTTTCAGCTCTTTTGTACCTTTAAATTACCAACAGGTATCCTTGTAATAACCGTCCTTTGACAGCTAAAGCACAGTCCCATTTCACAGCACAGAAACTGGCCTTACCAGTGTCCTTGAGCAAGCCCAAAGCCGCAGCCTACTGAACCTCTTCCTGTAGTAGGGTCAGCAACAAGCACCCTTGAGGCCAAGCACTGCCCAGGATTTTAGCACATTGAAGCATTTGGAAAAAAAATTTGCTAATATTACAAAAAATTGCTGTATTTTAACTGCGCTCTGGGCAGGTCACTCAGCCCTGTGGTACCTATAGAACAGACAGGGCCCATACTAAAGACCTGTCTGCCCTGGAGAGGAAGCCATTTTAGTTAAACAAGTCAGAAAACAACTCAGGCTAACATGGTAGGCACACCACTTCCACTGAAAATCTGAGAACTATTTATATTGGTAACAGTGTAGTAAGGGACTATTCTTGTTATGCAGCATTTTCATTCTGGTATGCTTCCAGGACTAATGCATTTCCCTTATTGGAGAATGAAGGAAAGCTGTCCCTAAAGCATACCAACAACATCCACGGTAATTCACTAAGCATTGCAAAACAATTATTATTTTAAAAAGAGGGAAGAAAACAAAAAAGATACACACAGAGGCTGCAGCAAAACCAGACAAACCTTTAAGCTGTTTATCAAAGTGCTTACAGTTCCCAATTCAAGGCTGGTGAAAGTCAAATATTGAACTGAAAACATCAATCTGTATCTGGAGTCTTTTAACAAATCAAAATCAGCACAGACAAGTTGGCTCTTTCCAGCTCTTGTTTTGTGAAGAAATTCTGATTTTGGCTGGCAGCCAAACACGATTCAAAACAGCCAAAACATTACACCCTGAGAACTGAAGGTTGATAAATCTTAAGTAACAATACTCTGCAGCAATACTGCACTGTAAGGCTCTGGAGTGATGAAAGCTGTATGAAAAATAGCTGTTGTGCATGCTCAGTAGCTAGTTTTCAGAAGAAGCCTGTATCTCGGGTATTTCAAAATTTCAAAAATACCAAAAGGCATCAACTTACATAAAGGATTGTGAGGCTGTCCAGGCATATTTACACTCAGTGCATCTTCCACATAATGCCAGTGGCTACTGAGGTTCAAGATCATATGCCACCATCTCAAAAAAATGCCTAACAAAGGAACAGAGGGACTGTCACTCCTTTACACAGTGCTGCTTTTTCTTACACTTTTTCTTTGCAAAAGTTTTCTCTTCTATACAACAACCATTTGACAGCCATATGATAAATGCATCCTCAGAATGAAATCCTCAATGGAATAAAGCAAACAATTTTTACCAAGTTCATCAGTGTTTATCTAGTTTACAAACTGCTAGAACATGAAGTGCTGGCATATTCAACTGGAAAGGAAGATTCTGGCTTATTTGAAAACCTTGCATTTGTTCACAGTTTTACCTTTTGCAAGCTATTTATCCACGGTATTCCTTTCAATTGCTGAATTATTGAAATTCTCATAAGCTGAAGTAATATCTAAAAAGGCTAGAACTTGCTTCTACTTTAGAACTTCTGCCAGCATCATTACCTTAGAAACACAGAGAAAGGGAAAGAAAATAACACCACCTTTCTACTCAACATAGCTGTGCTCAAAGAAAATCCTGTGAAGAAGACAGACACTGGAAAAAAAAATTTCGCTTGGATAACTTAGTCTGTCTTGGAACTGGGTGGTGCACTGGGTGGTGCACAGCAAAAGATCTTTTTCACCAATGTGAAGTGATCCCCTGATACTCTGGAATTTGTCAGAATAAGCTCTACCACCATGTGCTCACCTCACTCTTAAGTGAGGTCTGACAGTACTGAAAAAAAAGAACAAAAACCCCCAAACGAAGCAAGCCAGAGAAGCAGCATTGAACACCTAAAAAAAATAAAGGCAACATGATGATTTTACACATTACTCTCCTCCATTTAGGGTCTTCCCAGAGACCTCCCTTTTTCTTACAAATTCTAAGATTATGCAGAAGTGAGATGTGTGGTCCAGTGCTCAGATAACAGAAATGGGACCCATTAAACTTCTACTCTTGACCAACTCTAATCCTCAATTCAGCATTATCCAAATGTAAAAGTGAGTTATAGACAAGGCCTTATGAGGATTCATTTGTTAAATGCTAATAACATCCTTCACAATAAAAAGTGACCTAAGCATCAAACATTTATTTTCCCTTTAGATTTCAAGCTTTTATCTTTAGAAAGAGTAAAAACACACCTTGTTCTTGGAGTCTGTCTAAGGAGTTATCACATGGAGCAGTACAAATTGCCTCCATTCATTTTAATGAGAGGTTAAGTGACCATAATTAAGCCTAGGAAGTCAAGTGCTGGCCTTTCCACTGCTGAGCCTCACGTCAGAAAACTGCTGGAAGGATTATCCAGCACAAATTCACTTATACTTCTCTGACCTTTGCATCCCTCGAAAAGTTTAGAAATGGAAGGTCAGCACAGATATTACTGTTCAGCAATGATGCAGCAAACACCGATCATGTAAACAACTGTGAGATCTTCTGGTTATTTGGATAATTGAAGCACTTACTACTGTCCTTCAGAATTAGCAGAAAACTGATGTTTATTGTATCATTAACTACAAAAATGTTGGACTCCCAAAAGCATGGGATTCCGTCCAGCAGTAGCAGCAAATGCAGCTAAGTTTAATAATCCAGTGCATTTGAACAGTGCCGTGGTAACATCTGATGCTAAAACATATGGCAAAAAAGCACAGAAAACAACTTCAAAAATCCATTCAGGAACGATACTGCATATGGATCACCCAAGTCTCCTCTGAATTCAAAAGAAAACTGCTGTCACATCTGATGTGCAAATAGGTTAATTACTATGAATGTACAGGATACTCTAAACAGGGGTTGAGGAGAAAGCATTTGCAAAAATGTTCCCACTGGTGCCATCATTCAAGCAGCTAAAGAGGTGTTAGTCCTAATGCTGACAAGGTCAGATTCCTTTTTATAGCCATCTCCACCAGATTTCTCAAAACAGGTTTAATTAAAAATAGGCCTGGATTCCAGAGGCTTGTCTACAGTTGTGCTCCCACGGGTACTAACACCTGTTAAGCTAAACCAGTGAGAACACTGAAGGAGGAGAAGGAGGGGATGCTGTTGTTTTTTTTTAATTTCCCTGATGTTAATGCAACTGCAAAGTTTCCCACTGGCTTTCTTTTCTTCTTTTTTTTTTCTTTTCATTGTGATAATTATAGTTGTACTGGAGTAAGGAGAAAGGCTGCTGTATTACAGTTATTTTATCTAGTCTGCAAAGATATAAAACTTGTTTTTAATTAAAAAAACAGAACAGTGTAGAAAAGTAGCATTTGATACACAGGGCCATAAGTCTCTAACGTAAACCTTTCTCACCACATTCCAAAAGGGGAAAAAAGGCAGGCAGGCTCTGGAATGGCAAGATATTGTTGATCCACAGCCTTCTATGATTTGAGGTATTTTTTTAGTGTGAAAATATTATGCTTGGATAGATCACGTATTTGTCCAGTTACCGCCTGAGAATAAAGTAAACAGCTCAGAATCTCCAAGAAATAGTATTTGGAAAAGAAAAGGACAACAATTCTTACATGTAGAACAGCTGGGGCACTAGTCTGACACCTAAGGGCAGGTTGACTATGACTCATATACCTTCCACCTTTGAGACACTTGCTGTAAGTCCATGGATATGTGTGTTGCACTGGGACACATAAGGTGATGCTTTATGAAGCAGGGAAATGTAACTGGTCATGAGAATAAACTCAATTTCATTCAGGTAAACTGCACCACAGCTGCCAACAAGTCATGCTAGAAAGACCAATACTTCCACCTAGTGGACAACAGAAAGATCAACCCAAGACCTTCCAAAAACATAATCCATATTTTTCCAGTCATAAGCAGTTTTAACTTGAAACTGGATTAATGAGAGAAAACACAGCTGGTAAAAATGGTGGGAAAGCCCAGCTACTCTGACTCACGGCAGATGCAAACTAATTCTCATGAAAATAAGGATTTTACAGTGGTTACCAAAGACTTTCCTAAATTAGGCAGATATTAACAATGGACTGCATGGGGCCTGTAATGGCCTGAATCGCACCATGAATGAGAACGAGGGCAAACCCTTTAAATTCAGAAATGAAATTGGTTTCTGGCTTCACCCACTGTTTAAAGCTGGTGTGAACACAGAGCTGAGAGCTCATTGTCTGAGACATCAGAGCTAGTGATGAAAAGCAACAAACAAAAGGAAAAAGAGAAAGGCAGAGGAATAAAGAAACCTAAATGTTAATAGAATTAACAGACCACAACAACAATAGGGAAAAAAAGAGACTAAAGAGACCAGGAATGAGGTGAAGAAAAAATAAAGAGACCAAGCTTCACTGGCAAGAGTTTAGCAAATGGCCAAGATTCCCTCCCTTGACATGAAAAACAACACCAAAAAATGGGCCCCTGACCCTGTTCATGGGAGAGATGGTATTCCTTAAGAACTTATTATGGTAACAACAGTATAAGGCAGTAAGGGACTCTTGCTGTCCCATATGCTAAGAAACCTCAGCCACAGTGCAACAGGGCTCCATGCATTGCCCAGAAGACAAAATGAGGCTGGAGGAATGACCAAACTACTCCTGTGCACCTGCCTCAAATATCAAGCTCCATTTAGGTAAATCCTTAAGCAACCTTTGAGGTAATGGCAACTATTCTAGGCTGAGAGGCTGAATGTGAAATAAATGCACAAAGGCACTGCCTTAAATAAGTGCCTTGCTCCAACAGAGCAGCAACATTCTGCTTCCCACTCCTTCCCCCTGAGTATCTATGGGTTGCAGACTACCTCCTTCTCAACTTAGAAGACAAAGGACACAAGATTGCATTACAGTGAAATAAAAGTTGAGAACTGACTACAGTTCACTAGACCCATGTCTGCTTCAGCCTTGAGAAACAAGTTTCTAAATGCAAAGAAGTCACTAGCAGGCGGCTGTGGCAATGGAAAGTGCCTGCAACTACCTACTATGGAACAACACTCAGAGAAAGCAACTTGTGAGCTACAACATTATCACTCCAAGCATTCAATTCCTAATTGTACAATCCTGATCTCTGGCAAACAAAAACCTAGGACAGGCAATCCAGGAGGAAGAATTTGCTCACCAAAGAAGGGACTCTTTCTTGAGAAAGGAATGTGCATTTTAGCCATCATAATGTAAAATCCTCACAGAGATGAAGTTGCGCTTAACTTCAGAATAATAAATCAAAGTTAGTCCTCATCTAAATACAACTTTCTAGTAACATTGTATTTTATACTGTTCTTTAAAATTAGGAAACAGCTGTCCAGAAAAAAACACATCATCCTTACTTTTCTTTCTACTCCCCTTCACAGAAGGGGCTTAGAAAAAAACTTCTAAGTGTATTTGAACTTTGAAGTATTAAAAATCAGATTTCCCATTGTTTGGGCCTCTTGAGTTTGACCCCAAGTCCATATGAAGTCTTAGCCAGTCTTTAAGATCACAGAGTGTTCCCCCAACACTGAACCCTTGTCCCAGGATGGAAAAACAGTGATGTTGTGTTGCCAACTGCAATTTTGAGCTTATGGTTTTACAACCATAAATAGCATTCCTTTAATGTAACTTTGGTATGTGAAGGGGTTTTCTGTCACTGGCTGAACTTCTTTTATGCGTCAAGACAGGTAAGCCCAAGAGAAGTCTTAACTACAATATACTCCTGTTATGAAAGAAACTTATAAGAACATGAAGCTCCTATTCCACCGGACAACCAATGTGTTTCAGAATCCAGTTCAGACACAAGGCACGCTTGTTTAGACATGACTAACGGCTCTCCAAGGAATAAGCCTTAGTCTTCTCTGAAATTCAAAGACCTTTAATAAGAAGTTCCCTACCCTCACAATATATTCTTTCACTTACTGGACATTTCAGCAATCAACCACACAAGTCGTGAACCTTCCAGCACACAGATTACAGGGTCAGCATGAAACTCTCTGGCAAAGCAGCACCCTATGACATCAGATCACAACCTACAGACAGACCTCAAACCAACACAGAACTTGAAAACTAACCATTTGCTTGAATTTGATCTTTAGACCAAATCATTTAAATCTCTTTACATGCTGGAATGTGTTAAAGAAACTGTCATTATTAGAGGATTGGCAGAAATATTCAGCCAACCAAGACAACTCACTGGACATTACTTTCAGCTTGACTGGTTAACAATCCCTTTGTCTTTCCTCACAAGCATCCATGTTAACTCACCAGCTGTACATAGGCGACCTTGTAATCTGGTTTCTTCACTCTCTGATTCCTGTGATTCCTCTTATTATTTGCACCTGCAGAAATTAAGAGAATCCCACTTTTTACTTCCCAGGACTTCTGAGTTCTTCAAAGCAAGGCAAAGCGGAAGGGGGGACTTGGCTAGCTCTGATTTATTGTTTAGAGAAATACTCTTCCTTCACTACCAGCACAGCACCACAATTATTAAAGTTTAATGAAACTGGTGGGCACTGCTCTTCGCATTTACAAGGCATCACCAGCCTGCTGCCATTGTGTCTTCACGTCACACACAAAGTCTGCAAAGAAGCAAGGAGAAAAGTCTCCCAGGGAGGGGCCAGGGGTGATAAACTGTCCTCCCAACATCCACAGCTTTAGAAGGACAAGCAGAAAATGACCACTAAACAGCCTTAAACTTGACAATTTTTACTACTCAGTTGATGAGCTGGATCTTCTGTTTATACATCAGGAAATTATACTCCACATGCAAACAAACCAAAGCACCTCAACCTTCTCCAAGTATGCTGGTCACACTGAGCAGGAAGTACGACTTACCCCCTGACATTAAAGCTCTCAAATTATTAGGCATTCTAACCCTCTTTTATCCCTCACTATACACCATGACTTAAAATTAGCAGTGAGGAACAAAATGGTTATAAGGACAAGCATGACTACTTTTTAGTGCTGTTTGGAACCACATGTGGTTGGTATTTAAGACTTCATTTAATTGTTTTTCACACAAGCATATTACAGATGATACTTCCAGGGTTTTTCTTCCTTTATATGTTCTGAGTTTTACGACATTATTTTGAAGCTTTTTCTTTCATCCTCCATTTTTCACTACTACAGGTCCTTTTTCCTATTCTTTTTAAATTCATCCCTAATCTTACCATTATAAACACATAATTCCTTTCAGAGAGTCACTACATGAAAAATGAAAAACCCAGCCATCAAAGATGTCCGACCAATAAGTCATTCTTCACTCGATAATTACACTGTCTGATGATCAAAAAGGTAAATTAACATGAAAAAAATATATATTCCTGACTTTGCACTGCATCCAAATTACAGTCAGAGAAGTTCTGGGGAAGGAAGCACTCATATGTAAAGGTGACATTATCTAAGTTTATCTTATTTCAGTTAGAGATGAGTCCCTCTACCTCCAAGTCAGAGTACAGCCTAAGTTAAACTAGGAATGTTTTTCTTTTTCTCTCGGGTTGGATTTCCGTTAAGTTTTTGGTGGGGTTTTGGATGTTCTTCTGTTGTTGTTTCTAGCTGTTGTACAGGAGAGAAACAACACAAATGGAAACATTCCAGTCTGAAGCAGAAATCTGGTAACAACAGGTGATAAAAACCTGAAAGTTTCTTAATATGTTTTTCTGACAGTATCTATTGATTCAACAGAATATTTTTCTCTTCTCCACAAACTTTGCCTTCTGTTAGACTGTAACACCTCTGAGTGCATGCAAGGTAATCTCAGTTCATTTTTTAAGTGTAGGCTATGGCTGAAATTGTTTAATTACTACTTATATTAAAACACATGAAGCAGTTCCTACTGAAGGGAGACACCCACTGGTCTTCAAGGAGAAACAAAACCAACTACAAAAGCACAAGCTAGATAACTGTTAGGATGATTAGGCTTTTTAAATTCAGATTTTTCTTTTTAGAATTAAACTTACATCATACTTTAATCGAAGCATTCCAATATGAAGTGCTGCATGTTCATTTGAAGGGATGAATAAACAACTAAGCTAACAGACGTCACCACTGCACCTGGAACCACTGGAGCCAAAGTCTGCGGAAATCTAACAGACCTTTTGAGAGGAAAAGTCTGCTCTGGCTGTGCAGGGATGCTGTATTCATCCCTTTGGATTACTGAACTGTACTTACCATACTGTATCCTCGTCCTCACAGCAGCTACCGGCACATTGTATATTCTTTCAAGGTAATTTCTGATATCCACTTTTGTCATTCTAGGCAAAGAAAAAACATTTTGGGGAAAGAAGAAGAAAAAGTGTAAATATCCAAATAAAATAAACCAGAGACTGTTTGATACTGTGGATTAAATACATCTTCTTCTTGTTTTAACCAAGACAGATTTACTAAATGAAAAGTATAAACTCAACCTAGACCACACACTGCTACAGCCATTTATGATCCATAAACTGTAACAAGTGTCAAATGTTTTATCCTCTGCAGCCTCAACATTCAAAATGCCAGGTATATTCTGTGTCCAGTAGACCTTCTCACTGCCCAACCTGAGCCGCCTTTCTTTAATCTGAGTAGGAGCTGCTCATTTTATCAGAACCTGCCACAGGCTTGTGCGCTCTAATGTGTGCCATCAGACTGATCAGGTTGACAGAGTCCTGACAAATAACAGGATACGACCTTTCTCACTCTGGATCAACTTCATAAGCACTTCCTTCTTCCTAAGCCCGTCCCTGCGAAGGCTGAGCCTCACTAACACCGGGGGAGAGGAGCCACGCAAAGCTCGTCATTAAATCAGTGCCCTCGTCGCCTTCTACAAGGTCTCCTTGATGCAGAAACCCCTTCCCTGCCCCGGCACTCGGCCCCTCCAGCCCTCAGCCAGCCAGCCCAGCTGCCGTGCCCGCACTCACTCCATGGAGACGCGGAACTGGACGGTGTCCTCGGGCTGGGGCACGCCGGGCCTCACCGCCAGCATGAAGAAGTTGGGACGGAAGATCCGCAGCTGCGGGCCGCCCCTCTGGAACAGCGGGTACCTGTCGGGA
>VZRN01002950.1:118333-247384 GCA_013397935.1 Dasyornis broadbenti
GGCGGCGACAGAGCGGCTCCGGCGCGGCGGCGGCGGCGGCTGCGCCCCCTGCTGGCGCGGAGGGGCGCGGCACCGGGAGGGGTCACCGGACCAGTAGGGGCCCCAGGGGGAGCTGCGAGGCCGGGGTAGACACCGGAAAGCGCCCGCAAAAGGCCGTGTTTGGAGTGCTGTGCCCAGCTCTGGGCTCCTCTGTACAAGAAAGACAAGGAGCTACCAGAGAGGGTCCAGCAGAGGGTCGCAAAGATGGTGAGGGTGCTGGAGCATCTCTCTTATGAGGAGAGACTGCGGGAGCTGGCCCTGTTTAGTGTGGAGAAGAGAAGACTCAGAGGGATCTCATCATTGCATACAAATATCTCAAAGGCAGGTGCCAAGAGGATGGTGCCAGACACTTTTCAGTGCTGCCCAGTGACAGGATGAGGAGCAGTGGTCATAAACTAAAACCCAAGAAGTTCTACCTCAACAGGAGGAAGAACATCTTTACATTGAGGGTGGCAGAGCTGGAACAGGCTGACCAGGGAGAATATAGAATCTCACTCTCTGGAGACATTTAAAACCCACCTGGACACATTCCTGTGTCGCCTGCTCTAAGTGACCCTGCCTTGGCAGGGGGGTTGGACTGCATGATCTCCAGCAGTCCCTTCCAACCTTAACGATTCTGTGGTTATGTGAAAATATCACCTCTGTGGGACTTTGCAGTGCTGTCTGCCTTTCACAGGCTCTTGTCCTGATGATAGCAGGAGGGAGGTGACTCTCCTGTTCTCCACGCTGGTGAGACCCCAGTGCAGTCCAGCCCAGGGATTCCCAGCACGACAGACATGGGGTTGAAGCTGGTCCAGAGGAGGCCACAGAGATGCTGGAATGGCTGGGATACCTCCCTTGTGAGGACAGGCACAGAGCTGGGCTTGTGCAGCCAGGAGAAGGGAAGGCTCTGGGAAGACCTTATTCTGACCTTTCAGTGTGTAAGGCGGCTTTATAAGAAAGAGACTTTTTACCAAGGTGTATAGTGACAGAACAAGGGCAACTGCTTTAAATGGAGGGAGGGCACGTTTAGATTAGACACTGGGAAGAAATTCTTTACTGGGAGGGTGGTGAGGTACTAGAAGAGGTTGCCCAGAGAAGCTGTGGATGCCCCATCCCTGGTAGTGTTCAAGGCCAGATTGGATGGTGTTCTGAGGAACCTGGTCTAGTGAGAGGTATCCCTGCCCATGGCAGGGGAGTTGGAACTGTATGATCTTTAAGGCCTCTTCATACCTAAACCACTCATGACTGACTCCATGACACCTCAGCATGTGCCAACAGAGAGCTGAAGGCACAAAGGCACCCGAAACAGACAGAAGTTTGGAGATAAGGGACAGACCCTGATGGACTTCCCTCCACCAGGGCAGTTCAAGGGTTGGCAAAGACAAGAGGTCCTACAGAATAGTTCACACCTCGAATTTAGTAGCAGCCACTTTCGTTTTGACATCACTGAGTTAACCAAGTAATTCACACTTCAGTATTGGGCTTTAATATTGTATGTAGGCTAACGGCCTCAATAAATATTTTAATGTAGTATGTGAATGAATCATTCTCTATTGCACTTGTCTGCATTTAATAAAAGCTATGTGCTGAAAACTACCACTTCTGGAGATTTGTTCCTTTATTCCCAATTCTTCAATTCACTTCATCACTCAAACTTAGAAGTCAATTTCAACTACATTTGGTAACCAGATTATGAACTCCCCATAGTCCCCAAGAACAGTCGGTTCTTGGTATCTGCCTGTATGATGGCTTAAAACAGGGCCCCAATCCTGAGTCTTTGCTGATGATACTGAGCCTATTGCCTGTTGTAGAGACAGATCAAATGACATTAAATAAGGGTTTGGACCAACTCCCAAATCCTTGGAAAATGGGAAGGCATTAAATAAAATATAAAACACCATTCCAGAGGGTTGTCATTGGAGTAGGTACTGGTTGTGCTTTATTTACAAAATCCAGAGATTTGTACACAGCAATCTACAGGACAGCACAGGGCTGGTATTAGGAGGATAAGGGACATGCTCAGCAGGAATTGAAGATGCCAGCAAGGAGTCATCCCAGTTCCACAGGGAACCTGCATCCCCTTGACTGAGGAAGCCACCAGACCCCTCCAGGAAGAAAAGCAGCAGCAATAGCCAATCCCGGCTGATGCAATTTTTGTTATCATTGAGGCATGAGAAGACAGGTGATCGGTGAAGGAGGAAAGAGGAGACCAGAAGGGGTTCAGCACACCACTAAAGGCCATCCTGCCTGGTTCTTTACTTCCAGCGCCCACCAACCTTGCCCTTGGCTCCTGCCTTCTTGCTGCTGCAATGCAAAAGGAAAGAAGAACCTGTCAGCATGATGGAAGCAGTGGGGCTCTGTGGACACTCTCCATTTATGACTCTTAGATTAGGTTTGAGCTGCTTTCACTTCTCACATATTGGGCACACCTGCCATACACCACATCCTGAGAAAAATATTGTTGATATTGTGGAAGAAGATTCCCCCTGGGGCTCTTAGTATGAAAGGCCAGGATGTGCATGCCTGAAAGTGGTGGACCCTTCCAGACTCCTGCGTTTCATCAGGGTAGAAATCCAGGTGGTCTCAAAACTAGTGACAGCCACAGATTTGATATTTTCTGAATTCAATTTTGCTATGATCTGGGTTTTAGGATTTAGAGCTCTATATAGAGAAATTTGCTCAGCATGAAAAAGCTCTGATCAAATTCTCCAGGTACTCTATTCAGCTTCATTTGCCTCCACTATTCAGTAGTGGAGGCAAAAAGCTGAACACTAATTTAAATACAACTAAGAACTGCTTTGCTCTAGCAAAGGCAGAGTGGCTTCTTATGTTCTGAGAGCAAGAGCTTCCAAAACAATGCAAAAAACTTTTTAGGCCTGCTCTCATATCAATATCCCTGTCTTGCTCATGGAGTGTGGGAGCAGTCCAGCTCGACTCCCCACTCAAAGCTCCTGAGGCAAACTCTCTCCAAGAGTTCTTTGCACACAGAAGGGCAATCCTACATGCAAGCCACTTACCTTCTGCCTGAGAAGCCTGGACTCAGAATGGGGCTAGGCAGGAAGTTAGTTGAGTTAGATTCTTCACTAGTTCCTGTTAGCAGCACCTTGGCTCGTGGGGCTTGGCACACCCCCAAACCTTTCCATCTCACACACACAATGAAAAGGCTGCTTCTTGAACCAAAGCACATGCAAAGAGGGGGCAGCTCTTTGACATGGCAGAGTGTGGGGTTGGGGACCAAGCACAAGGTGGTGGGGCCTTGCTGTCAACAGGACCCTTCTTCAGATCCACCAGTTCCTCCAGGAAAGAGAAAAACATGGGGACATCACATCTGGGGAGATTTTTGCTGTGCTGCCCCATGGATTGGTTCAAGAGCACCAGCCATATTTACAGAAGGGTGTAGCAGAGTGACAGAGACACACACATAGTGGATACTTTACCTTTGACCAAGATAGGCTTGGTCTATTTGAAAAAAAAAATGATGGTTTACATAAAAGAGAGCATGCACTTTTTGCTTATCTTAAATTAATCTCAATGTGCCTTTTGCCAGCCTTTCTGAAGGTTCAAAACCCGGCGGAGGAACTGCATAGCTCCTCAAACAAAGGCAGAGTCCTTTTATATCCACAAGCACCTGTGGTGTTTGATGTTACACCTAACCTTTAGTGTGTGCTTAAGGAGATTTAATAAAGTCTGAAGCAAGAGACTCGTTTGATCCTTGTATAACTGGCAGGCACTGCTTTGGAATGATACTGCCTAGTGTGGATAGAAATTTAAGCACACAGAAATCTCATTAGCTCTGGGCTTCTCAGTGCAATCTTTTCAAATGGTGTCCTGAGAGAGTATCATGTCTTTTGAGGGAACAAGCATGCAGTGGCCTGTGGTGGGTGGTGTAGTAGTGCCCTGCAAGAGCTGCAATGCCCAGAAAAATCATGGCATCCTTTTGCAGCTGCACATTCTGCTGAGGTTTATCAACCTACAGCTCTGTACAGAAAATACCACAGGAAGGTCAAGCCTTATGTTTGGCATTACAGACAACTGAACCCCCCGGTGTTACATTCGTTTGATCAGTCAGGATGTCTTGGGGAAGTGGGAAGGCAGTAACTGGTCACTCCTATCATCCAAAGATATGACCAAATGCCACTGCTTTATTCCTGGCATGACTTTGCCTAAAAGATACAGACTCACAGAGAAGATCAAACTCACCACTGGAGAGCTCTCCTCCCTTTCTTTCCTGCAGTTACTTCTCTGTGAGTGTTAGTTTTCTACGTGTCCTAACTCCCAAGCTTTGTCTCTGTCTCATAAATTCATTAAAATTCATTAAAAATACCCAGAATAAAGATACTGTACTCAAAAAAGTAGTGAAATAGTCTTGTGGTGAAGGGAAGTAGGACAGAGATGATGAGTGAAAGGAACTCACAACATCCCATTATGTTAGTGTAGTTACACACCATTCCTCATAATCTTAGCAACCACTTGTTTATCCTTCATAAACAATGGTTGTATTCCCTCAAGTATTCAAAGCACCTCAGTCAGGTGTTTAGAAAACCCAACAATAAGCAGAGGAAAATTTTGAAGATATGGTGTGAAGAAACATGATTTTTTTCCTTGTTAAGTGTTACATTCACTTCAGTTTCCATTTCATTTTCTCAACGTGAGGCAGGATGGGAGTGATCCTTCCATCTCTAGCCTCATTTCATTGCAACAAGAAAACATCAGTGTTGAAGCTGAAGTGACTCATTTGAACACTGAGAAGATATCCCCAAGCCAGGAGCTCGGAAGGGGATATAAATACTTACTGCTTCTGGGCCTGATCGATCCGGTTTCTGAGGGTGACAATCTGCAAACAACATACATGACCAGGGTTTTTAGAGACAAAGAAACCTTGTTCCCCCAAGGAGAGGGGAATTTTACCTGCTGAAGTGCTAGAAACAGGTGCCTGTAGTAGGAATTAATACTTCCTATGAAATAAAAGCTCACCCATGGCTGAAGGAGAAAAATGTTATTTCTTGGCAATAAATCTGCAAGCCACCTTCACATGTCAAGGGACAGAAGAGCTAAAATTTTATAACCCTTACTAGAAGAGTTTCTACTTACTGAAATTAATCTCCTATGAACTCACAGGTCAAACTGCAGGCAGGTGAACCTGAGTGAGTGTCACCTTGGCCAACTGGAAAGCACTTGGGTGCCTCCATCACCTGTATGTGTCAATTCACCTTCTCACTTTTCCCTTACTCCTATGCATCAGGAAATGTGTAAGCCCAAAGAGCTTCAGTGGTCTTTGGTGGGGACTTCAAGAATGGAAGGTGGGTATCACATCCTCCTGGAGTACCTTTTGCAGGAGGTGAGGAGCTTGCAGCAGTCACCACCTTCCCAGTCACTCATTCAATAAGCACTTTTTAACTGCCTGAAGAAGAAAATATTCAACGGGAGCTTCAGCCACAACAGAGGAAAAGGTTGACATGGGGGCTCCGAAGACCTTCACAAGCTCTATTGATGACTGCAAGCCTTTAGAGTGTCTGTCCCACAAGATGAAGCATCTATTTGTTTAGCCATGAGTAAACTGCATATTTCAACCTGATGCATAGGAAAGCAAACACCTACCTTGCACAGGATAAACACCTCATAGCCTGACTTAGCACTTCAGTCTGATTTGTAGGCCTGGACTCACTACTGAAATCCTGGGACTCAGCATACTGGAAAAGCCTACAAAACACTAGGGTGTGATACAGAGCCCTTTTGCCACTTCATCTTCTCATTTGTAACTGAGTCAGGGTTCTAGTTAGTTTTCCTAGACTGAAGGAATGCCTTTGCCAAGATGTATACTTTGCCTCTGCTTTTGGTGCAATTCAAAATTCTGCACTGACTCTGCCAGTCCAAGAGCCGGCAACCCAAATTTTGAATGTTTAAAGTCGTGCTTGACATTCCCCACGTGCAAAAAAAAAAAACCCCAAAAACCCCAGAAGTCATACATTCCAGTTGTCCCAAGAACTGGTAATTCCTGGCTCACATCTTTCCATGGCAAACAGAAACAAAATAAGAGATGAAACATTCCCAGGAACAGGACAACACAAGCAAGGAAAGATCAACAGATCACTTGCTTTTGTACTTACTCATGGAAGTTTTAGTGTTTGTCACAGCAGTTTAAATTGCTTTTTTCCAACCAAGTATTTTCCCCAAGTGTGGAAGAGAACCAGTTGGCTTCAGTTTGACCCAAGGACTTAAGACTTACCTTCAGTGATAATCTTATGGTGGTGACTATAACACTCACTCTCCAATGAAGCACCAAAGAGCAACAGACACTAGAGCTAAAGAATGGCTCTACTTCTGTGTGTCGCACTTCTTTCCTTTGTCTCTCCCTTGCATCCTTGCTTGTGTCTCCTTTCTCTTCCTGTTTTCACTTACCTTTCTCCTCAATTTTTTCTGTTATCATCTTCCCTTAATTCTTCCACTTCTCCCATCTTAGCTGTGTATTTTCCTTCTGTTTTGCTCATTCTTAGTACTTTGTTTTTCATCAGCAGGCACCCACCTCTTTGTTTATGCAGAGGTTTCATTACCATGTACCCATCCCTGGCACTGCCTTATTTCCTGTTTTTCCACACCCACTTGACCTGTTATCCTTAAGCTAACCCTCTACAATATTTTGGATCTAGATAACCATGTGCCACAAGGTGGAGATGGCTTTCCAAATCCCATACTATTCTCTATATACTGTAGTCCAAGTTATTACACATGTATCCCTAAACTTCTGCGTGTATCCCTGTGCATTAGGATGATGTCCCCATGCACACAATACCAGAGTTTTGGATAGGAAATTATTTTAGGGTGCTCTCAATAGATTGTGCTCTCACTGAGATTGCATGCTCAGTTCTGTAATCAAATCCCGGCAGGACTCTTGACTCTTTTCCTAAGTTACTACTTTATATCTTTTCAAAGAATGGAAAGGGAGAGAAAAAGGAAGTGAATGGAGAGACACAAGATCCATTTTTCTCTTTTCTCTCTGCACTTGGAGCCAAGTGCCAGCTCCTGTCTGGCGCCTGGCTCTGACCATGCGGCAGGCTCATGCATTTGGTAGCCTTTTCTGCTGCTGTTACACAGGCAAGTTCATTGTACTTACAACTTGGAAAGCTCCTGCAGCCTGCAACGCATTGTTAAAATCTAAGAGAGATCGAGATAGTTACATTGGTGTTGCTCACTCCCTGTCAGCATGTGTCTGTGTGATTGGGATTTAAAAGGAGAGCGAGACAGAGAGAGATCCATTAGGATTTCTCAGCCACTAAAACCTAACATGGGTGAGTGCAGCCCTATCCAGTGGCTATGTGGAGGAAACATGAACACTTTCTGTTACCGTATGACACTTCAGTCAGATGCTCCTGTCTGGAGACAGTTTTCAGTGACTCCAGAGAGCTCAATCCACAGGTAGTCTGTCTGGGATGGAATAAACCTTGCAACATTCAAGTTTGAAATCAAAGATGGATCTAAAAATATTATTTTGCAATGGAGGTGCATGAACTGAGAATTACTGAGTTTTCAGGCCACTGTTACCTATAGATAAACAAGGAAGAGCCAGATGTGTTTCAGCAGAGGGCAGGGAGCCCATTTTACATTGGGATTGTCTTTCCATGGGGCACTGAAATCCTTAAAAGTTATCTATTCAATTTCAGCCTAAAATGTGAAATCCAGTTCAAGTATGTATGTTAGGGGAGAGCAGTTCCAAGCATCTTGTTGCTTAAATATTGCTAAGGGGCATAGGAGGCCCAGGTAATGTCACAACATGACTTTCGTTAGAGGAATCACAAAGATTTTTACATTTTGGACCCAGTGCCATCAGTAAAATGGCCTCTCAACTCACCTCATACTTTTTCCTCTTGATCTGCTCTGTAAAGTCATACTTTTCAGTCTCCAGCTGATATAACCAGTCCCACAGTTCCTTAGCTTTGTCCCTGTGTGTTTATGGCGAAAAGAAGATGGAAGAAACACATGACATCAGAAATTTTCATTAATGGTTTTCACATTACTAGCAATGAATTTTATTTAATGCAGTTCACATGTATTCCTGTAAACCCTTTCGGTTCTCTGAAAGCTACTCATCATTTTCAAGGTCACATTTTTCTCACCTTCAAACCTTTTAGACTTGCAGTCTTGCATGTGTCACACGTTAACATAATTCCTTTAATTTTCCCCCTAACTCCTAATGAAAGATAAGACTGCAGTGGAATCAGACAAGAAGGAAGGAGGTCTCTGAAGGTCACCCAGATAAGCAGAGCAGTTGTCATTGTGTAATCTCATCTGTTATCCGGGTTAAGGTGAGCCAGCCTCATCTTTCAATCGTGTAAACTCCAACATGTGCTGTCCAGGCTGTCATCTGATGACTGCTCTGCACCAGAGCACTTAGCTTCCAAGCCTCCAGCCTTCATGGAGATCCATATTCATACCTTAGCAGCATTAGCTCAGCCTGGGAATGCTACAGATACCAGTCTGTAGGCTTGTCCAGCTAATCTCAGAGCTGGTCCTGTAAACGACTATTCCTATTTAGCAGGCGAGGCTAACAGAGCTATGCCAGGAGCACAGCTAGAGGGCCACCAAACCATTTCAACGCTTCCCTACAGCCCCATTTTTCCTCCATTCTCCAGGTTAAGCAAGGGCACAACTTAACAGTGTCCCATGATGAATTTCAAGGAAGGGCCCCTCCTTTACCTCCTTTAATCACTAGAGAAGACTCCAGGACAGTAAGACCAAATTTCAAGGGATTACGTTCCATAAATTAGGATAAGCATGTTACCTCAGCTTGTCTTCATTAAGGTGGTCAATGTTCAGGGGCTTGCGCCTCTCTGCCAGGACCTTCTTCTTCGTCTCTCTAGCTGTTTGCTTCTTTCCTCTCTTCTGGTCAGCCTATTTTCAGAACATCAATTAACATCAGACTGCAGAAATTAGGCCTGAGTGAAACAATTTCAGTCACAGAGCAAGTAAGACAAGCTGCTGGGGATCCAGAAGAACAAACATTGGGTCATTTTCTCAACTTCTAATGAATACTGTTCCCAATCTACCTAGTAGTTTAATGTTTTCATATTTCTTTCCTCAATCCCTGATTTTTACCTTAGCCAGATAACTGCTGTATGTTGCACCCATGGAGGACAGAGCCTTCTTCTTCTTCAGATCATCCTCAGCTTTTCTCTTGGCATCTTCTTCCTCTCTCCTTGCCTTTTCCTCCTGTGGAGGGCAACACACAGAACAAGTTACTCTAGGGGAGACTCCCAGCTTCCCCAGCAGCAAGTGTCAGTGCAGGGAGTATGATCAGAGAATTACATTGATGAGAATTAGCCACTCCTGTTTTCTGCCCTTGATTTTTCTGTCTCTAGAGATCTCTCCAGTTTGATGTAGAAACAAGGTGAGGGAAGCAAAGACACTTACCGCAAGCCTTGCCTGACGCTCCTTCTCCTTCTCAGCCCGGATTCTCTGCTGCTCTGCTCTTTCAGCTCTGCGCTTCTCCTGCAAGGAGCAGTAGCAGAGGCATTGGATCATCATTGTGGCTTTACCTGCCTCCACTATTACACCCCAGTACCAAGAGCTTTGTTTCATAGAGTGTGAGCCACCTTCTCTCTTTCTAGAACATGCAGAAGGGTCTCTTGTACAATTCTCAGATATAAAACAAGGGGCTAAGAGAGGGGACAGATGGGGGGAGAAGCCATTTGATGATGACTTGAGCAGTCACTTCTTTACGTGACAGCACAGATTTCTGTCAAAGTCTCGCAGTGGACTAATGGTTTCATCTTCTCATCTACAGATGATCCCTCCGTCTAGTACAGGGAAACGGCAGTACAAGGACTCACAATTCTCTCCTTGAGGGCAACCAGCTCTTCCTCTTCCTTTCTTCTGGCTTCAAAGTGGCTATCAATCAAGGCCTGCAGTTCAATCAGGTCTTTGTTCTGCCTTTTCTTTTGGATGTCCTAGAAAAGCAGGAAAATGCATTAAGTCCATATTGCTCTAGTATTATGTCCTGGACATTCCCAGCACCCTGCATACACAGAGGAACAAAAGAGGAAGTGTCTGTAGATACCCATGGAAATCTATGCAAGTAGCTCAAATGGCTGTTGGTGCAATCAGACACTCATTCAGGCAACAGTCAGAAGCCCAGAAGTGAAAAGAATCTAAATCTCCCATTCCCCTACACCATATTTTATCCCTGGCTTTGCTTACACACCTATCTTTGCATATACTTAGCTGCTTCCTCTTTGTTTTGTAATACAAATCTTTCCTAGAAAATATTCCTGCATTTTGGGCAAAGCAAATATTTCTGTTGAGTTTTTCAACACCAGAATGTCTTCATTTTTCCAGCAACTTTCTAGGAAGGTATTTAGATCTGTACTTATTATTGTAATTTTACCTAATGTTCTCAGCAACAGATGAGGGCCTGCAACTTTCAAGCCATTTACAACAATGGGACAGAGGACCTGAGATCTCCTAAAACACTTACTTTCTCCTCCTTATATTGGCTTCAAAGATTCAAGGAGACAAAAAAAGACAAAAAAAAAAAAAAAAAGGATCAGTGTTCACCCTTATACACAGGTAACNAGAAATACATGATTTTAGCTTAGTCACATTATCAACGAATGCATTCAGATAGCTTCAGGGATCTGAGAGTAGCCTTTTGCTGAAATCAAGTGGCAAAATCAACCATACTTTTGTCTTTGACTTTACCCTCAGCAATATCCAATACAGGAGTTATGTGGGTTTGCACTCATGTCTGTTATCAGGTACAAAGGACAAACACAGCCAGTCTCAGGAATACTTACATCAAAATCTACTTTTTCACCCTCTGGTATTTTAGGAGCAGTTAGTCTGCAGAGAGTCAAAAACAAAAACAAAAAAAAAAAAAGAAAAAGAAAGGATTTTCATCTTAAAGAATATGCAGCTTTTTAAATAGCCTCTCCCTCCCTGCCCTCAGGAACCATGCTGACAAGGAGGAATGTTGGTGGAGATACAGAGGGATGAAAGAGCACGCCAGTGGGAAACTACTCCAGAATAGTACTAAGGACCACTGTCCTTCCTGGAAAGTTATGTAGGGCAGGGAGTTACTCCTGATCCCCCCTTTTTATTCCCAAAACCTATGGTCATTCCCTACCACACGGAAAGATGTTGGTCTGTGAGTCTGTCTGTGCAGGGCTGTATAGTCCATCCTGGGCACCTGGCAGAGTGGGAAGGGAAGATGCTGGAGTCCAGAGCCAGAAGGTCCATAGAAAACCTTAGTTAAGCTCAACTCAGCCCAGCCCAACATTTGCCACCCTTCCTATTGTCAGCAATCCCGGATGGAAGGGCAGTTTCCCAGCCACGGTCTCCTACAGAGGATTTACTGTTGAGCTGCCTGTATTTTGGGGTACTGTGAGACCTCTGCGTCTCAGACAGTCCACGAGTTGTCTGACTCTACCAGGAACAGATCTTAAAAGCCAGGCCAATAACTGCCACTAAGGCATCCTCTGAAGGAAGCAGACATCCTAGAAAGGCATGCAGGAACAAACAGATGGATATTGCATGAGGGAGAGTTGGATAAAGGCTTCTAGTGGCCATCTGCCTAACAGAGAATCTGAGGGCTTCTGCTAGATTAGGAAAATTATCTCAGGGTTTTGAAACCCTGCCCATCATACTTACTTTATTCTGGGCTTCTCCTCTGTATTTGGAAGGATGTAGCAAAACAGGAAGGGAAAAAGAGGAAGAAAGTTAAAACAACAGAGATCACGCCAGCTGCTAAAGTAAAAGGAGGGAAGGGAAATTTAATCTTAGGGGAAACATCCAGAGAAACTGGTTAAATCTCAAGCACTTCCAAAAGAAATACACACACTCACACACCCCTTTTGCTAGGAGTGAATCTGTTTTTACCCTCGAAACAGAATTTGGCAGAAAAGAATCAAGAGACTTTGTAAAAGTCCCAAATGTAGCATCTGAAACACAATGGTTTTGTACAAGTGCAAAATTTTTTTTCTCAAACCATCCTGACCAAGGCTCTAAGGAGGACAGCTGGGCTGGAGGGTAGAAGAAAATTATGCCTTTTTCAATCAGCACCTTTTTGCTAAAGTTAAGTTGAAATCACAGTATTATATCTCAATGACAACTGGGCTTCACCTGTTTTGTACAAATGCCTCACATGGAGGCCAGGAGGGGAAAACCTTTATGACACACATTTTCTCCAGGTTCATTGGCTTCCAAGACAGCTTAGGGCACATGTCCCTGAGATACCTTGGTGCCATGAGGAAGATGTTTATTCTTCTGCACTGTGTGGTGCTCCTCAAACCCAGCTTGGAAAGGCCATCCTCTCTTAGCAAACATCCTCTCCTGCCGAGGTACATGCAGAATTCCCATGGGCATTAATGGGAATGATCTTTTCATCTCCAGGAGAGGCATAATGCCCTGATAGGCAGGCTAAACCATCACAGAGACTGCCAACCTGGGCCCTCTAGCAGTCAGAATTATCCCTTTGCATGTGCTGGCCTTATGAGTTACTTGCTTAACATTTGTGCTTGTGATCAACTCCCCTCCCTGCTATTCTTTTAAAACTTTAGTTATTAACTCCAGCATAATGTCAGCAAGTTCAGTGCTGTTACTCTCACAAAGAGAAATAAATTAAACCTATGTGTTTATTCTGGCCCATTCTCTCAGAGACCCAGGTAGACTTTCATAACCACACACCACATCTGAACTCTCAGGGTTCTGCGGTACAAGACTCTCCCTGTGTTGGCTCAGTGGGAGGAACTGAGGTAAAAAAGCTCACAGCCTACTGAATCTGGTTAACAAAAAAAAGAAAATTTGTAAAGTAAAAGTAAAAATAACCTCTTCAGTAGTGGGTGCATGAGCCCTATTGTCAATATTATAATATAGAAAGATATTATATTTTTTCAAATGCTTATTTGCATCCAGAAGTTTTGGGTCTGATGAAAGAAATTTGGAATAGCAAACAGGAAAAAGTAGGAAAAGATAAAATTAAATATTATAAGAGGGGAAAAATAGCAAAAAACTTACTGGAAAAAAATTATTGAGGCAATCAGATATAAAGGTGTTGGATAACAAAAATTGAGAGAGTGGTTGGAAATGGGTTATGGAGATAATCAAGAAAAAATAAGTGAGAGATGTGTAAAAGAAATCAGAAACTGACATTTCCTTTTTCTCACTCTTTCCCATACAAATTTCATTAATGACATTTTAGGGGGTAGACTTTTCTCATTTACTGCAAGAACACTGCCTGCCAAAACATATCTCAGTTGAGGCCTCCAGATGCCAGAGCAATGCTAAAAAAATAAACAGCATGTAGTTAGAAATGTGTTTTAGACTGTTCCACTACAAAGGAAGTCCCAAGTCACTCCTGAAGAAAAATACCATTAGCCACCAGCATGCTTCTGTATTTCTTCAGTTATTTTTTTTTTATTTGTTTTGCTTTTCAAATAGCCAGTGAGCTTCTTAACATGTTAGCGAAATTGCCTTTTACCTGGAGAGAGGAAAAGTAATCATGATTAACCAGTCTATCAGGTATGTTATTTGCACAGGATTCCCTTCCTTCACAACATACCCAGATCATTTTCATAGACATTCCTGTTTAGCTTAAAGCTGCCGGTTAGTAACACTTCAAAGAGAGGTGGGGAGAAAAGAGTAGACAGGAAATGACTGCTTTTGTTTGTTGACCTTGGTTGCCAGGATCGACACCTGTCTGTCAATAACTGTGTGAATTTGCTTTCAGCTGCCACCAAATCAGCACTCCAAAAAACAATTGTAAAAATAAAAAGAAAAAGTAAGGTTAGTTCTTCTTGAAATGAGAAACTGTAGTTAGAATTCATAAAGGTACCTCCATAAAACCAGAAAAAGGGGTATTTTATTAAAAAATAAACAGTAAAAAAATCAATCCTCTACAGTGCATGACCCAGCATTTGTCCATACTGTATGAACCAAAAGCAGCCCAGGGATGGGATTTATTTTGAAATGCCCCTTCTTTCAAGACACCGAGTCATGGAACTGGGCCAAACTTCACTGACAAACAGGAATTGTCATAGCAAATTCCTGTTCCTGTGGTGGATTTTGACTGACATTCTGGTCATTCTAACTATGAACCATGCAGCTGAGACAAAATCCCCACATACAACCCTGCCAAAAGAAGGCAAGGGACACTGGAAATCCAAGTTCACGGCCCTGGTGAATAAAGAGTCTTTAAGTTTCTGGTTTCCAAAAGGCTTAGCGTAGGGAGAGGATACACCACCAAAATACCACCACCCTTCTTTCTCCTGCCCAGTCTATAAGATATTCACACGGTGCTCTCCTTCTCTGGAAATCCATCTGAACTGCCTTCACTTCACTCATAAATCCCTAAACACCCTCCCTTAATCCCACTTCTCAGAAGCAACATATCTAACTCGCACTGTGTCCTTGGGAAAAAAAGGAAATCAATATGCTATTAAAAATAAAAGAATGAGAAGAAGAAAGACAGAGAGGGGCTCAGGAAAGTCCTCAGGGTATTTCCCTAAATTAAAAAAGAAGCCTGGAAAGCGAGCAAGAAAATTAAAACAAAAGAACAACAACAACAAAAAAATCTACAAAAGCAAAACAAAACAAAGAAACACAGAGAATGCAGCTTGTTTTCAAGTGACACTGGGCTTTGTCTTTTGAAGCAGCTGCCTGGGTGTTCCAGGGGCTGGGCAGTCAGGAAGAACCCATTTACTTCAACAGCCTCTAAAACTCCATGAGAACCTTTCCATACAGTTAAACTGGCCAGGGAAGGGCTAAGTTATATTGTACAAGAGCAACACTGACGCTGCACACATTTAGATTTGGTCCTTTCACACTGATTCTTGTCCCTACCTGTGTGCTCCAGCACCCACTCAATCAGGTATTACAACCAGACTATCTTTAGTCCATGGCCTGCTTCACCCATCTAAATAAACTGATTCACATGTTTAATGTTTAGCACAATTTTAAGTGCATGGCTTGAGCAGAAGTTTACATTTCTATAGATTCAAGCCTGGAATCCATGACCCTCTAAGGCTGAGTGAGGGATGCATGTCTGTGCAGGCTCAGCTCCATTTTCAAGTATGCCACTATGATTTAAGAGATTCTTTCATGATTTTTTGGGGATAGAGATATTTTGCTGGTGAGGGCTATGACACAATGGATTCTGGCTAAAAGACAAGTCCAGGGCAAGCTTCTAGAGCTTGATTTTCACTATCTACTATCCTAATGAGGATGTAGAGGCTTCTCAATACACTAATGACTCCCCAAGGGTCATTGGATATGCACAGTGTGCGATTCTTTGCGGCAGAGATGTTTTGGCCCAGTTCCTGAGTTTAAAATAAAGTGAGGAACAAAAACAGACACATAAAAGAGAGTGAGATGTTAGAAAGATGACTTTGTTGTTCTAAGACAACGCTAAGCTACCATCATTGTATTCGCCTTCTTCATGGGCTGTAGGTTGAAGGACAAAACAAAAAGAGAAGAAGCATAGTAGTCAATCCACAACCAGCACTGTTCTAAGAGCAACTATCCCCACTCCCTCCCTGTTATTCTGGGAACCTTGGACTCTCCAGAGATGGAACAAAAAGAGAAAACAAGTTTTTGGTGGTTTGATTTGGCTAACATATGGTCCTTTCTCCATGTTCATCAAAATCCATCTAGAGAGATCCTTTCCCTCCCATACTCTCTTTTCTCTTGAACAATGTCAGTGCTTTTGACACTGTTTCCCCAGCACTGAAAGAGAAAAAAGATGAGAGTCTGTAGGTTCATCACATACCTTCCTCATGAGCTTCCTCTGCTGGTATCATGGTGCAAGCAGTGATGGAAAAACAGGAAATAGAAAAAAAAAAAACAGAACAGTTATTTAAAGCTCTTGATATCCTGAGAAAGAGACCAGGGAATGCATGAAGGGGGGAAAAAAATAAAGGAATTAGTGAACTAAGGCAGCAAGAAAAGGTATCTGGAGAGAGTGTCAGGACTTAAAAATGCTGTAATGTTAAAGTAGCAGTAAGCATGGAGGTTAAAGGAGAAGATAGCTGCAAATGATCATTGTGGTTAATATTTGTTTCTCTTGTTTTCTTCTCTTCTACAAGCCCAGGACTCCTGTTCTCTCCCCCTCTCACACACATACACACTTTCATGTTGCACCTAGGTGGAGTAAACCAGAAGTCGTGTCACATACCTGGCTCATGAACTTCAGGTGTGAAGTGTCATGGAACAAGTTGCGATGGAAAACAAGAGAATGAGAACAAGAAACCTGTTATTTCACACACCAAAAGAGCTTTTGAGCCAAGGGTGATGAGGGGCAGAGAGGAACAGGGGAGCCAAGAGTGAAGTTAAGAAGTAAACAGGTAAAATAATTACATTTGAAATAACACATAAAGAGAAGTTGCAGAACAGGAAAGGAAAAAGAGGCAGTTTTATGATAATGGCACAGTGCTCAAAAAACACTTCTAATCATCATATGACATAAAGCACAACCTGACAGCACAGTGTACCAAGGTTTACCTTGACTGGAAATATGCACATGAACATAGCCAGCACTCTCAAAGCACTATTGGACCCATCCTTTACTACAGCAGTATTTCAGCCATTTGAAATAAACACAGTGTGGTTCAGAAACCTGCTGAAATACCTGCCATAACTCATCATCAACGTTCAGCTAACTTCCAAAGAAGCTCAGTTCCCTTCTAGATCTATGGCTCAGGCCATTTTCTTCCATGAAGTCAACTTTGATGTCTATATAAATGTTATAAACTGCTGCTCTTCAAATCCATTTGCAATGTAAAATTACAAACGGATTACTTCATAGGAAGAAAAGTTTCATTAGAAGTCTGTGCAGGTCTGCATATCATTATTCTGGGTTTTGGCAAAGCAAGAATAGATCAGCAATGTGAATTTGCAGGGCAGATTTTGCTTTTCAGCCATACACACACACACCACCAAATATTTTGCAAAGCAGGCATTAAAAAAACCCCACAAACTCTCACAGTGTTTATATGCCCTGTGTACAGTCAACGGGTAAAATTCTGCCCTGAGATTTGAAATAAATCCTTCCCTATAGGAAGAAACATTCATTCTCATATCACAGGGCAGAATTTAATGCATTCCACAAGGAGACTTTTTGCTGAATTACCCTTTCACAATAATATATGTGTGTTCCCCCAGTTTCTAGTAAATTTTTCATGCAACGAGTAAGTTTCCTCCTCCTTACTGCTGATTACACTTTACTGAGAAAAAAAAAATATTAAACTAAACTAGAACCACCCCAAAGGCATGCAAGTTATATTCCATCGTTAAGTGATAGGTTATCCCCTGTCAGCTTGTATTCACTTCTTACACACACCATCCCAGCAGCCACACACCAGGGAGTTTAGAAGTTAAATCACATACCTGGAGGGGGGGCTTCATTTAGTAGGAAGTGTCAAGGGAAAAACCACAGGAAAGGAAGATAAAATAATTAGAAATAAGTTATTCAGGAAAGGATCACCTCAAACTTCGGTAAGACTGGGTTGAGCAAGTAAAATTTGCAGACCAGGTTATAGGGATGGACTGTTAATCAGAGTGGAAAAGGAGTGTAATTACAGTGGAGTATGAAGTAGATAGGGAGGAGATGCCATAGAAACTCAAGATAAAGGGAATTTGAATGTTGATGATTTGCAACAGTTTAAATCATGCAAATATATAAACCATGGGCAGGTGTAGTAACGCTGGTGATCCTTAAATTTGAAACATTCCCAAGAAGAGAATTTTACAAGCATTTGGTGTTACCTAGGTTTCAGCTGCCCTTTTAGCTATCAGAGCTGGCATGAGGATGTGAAAGTTACTGAAGGAGGGACTGCTTTGTATGTATGCCTATGCCTTCCTCTGAAGCTCCACCATCTAAGAATCTCTGCTGGCAGATTCAGGGCTTAGCTCTGCAGAACTGGCAATATTTGTGCACAGAGCTTGTCTCTGCTGCAAAGGGCTAGAAACAGGGTTGAGTTTGTGTGCCAGGATCCTGCTGCAATCCACTCCCTGCAAGTGTAAGCAGCTTGGGTTTCTGCAGCTCCGCTACCTGCTTTCTGTCAGGGCTGTGGTGTAGTCACAGCCCTGAAAATTTGCAGGGGCAACAAAAAAGTTTGTTCTAAGCTTCATAGATGGTGATTCTTCAGTTACAAACAATATTCATACTTTTCTATAGGGAAAATAAATTTTAGGGAATTCCAAAAATGGATTGATTCTTCATGATTCTGGTATTCTTCAACACCTTCAAATTCCTATGTACAGGAACACTTCAGATTAATACACAGGAATTTAGATGTCACAAATATGAGCTTGGTTAGGTGTAAAGCGTCCACGAGGAAAAATGAAAGAATTAGAGCAAGAATCCCACAACAGCAACTACTGCGAACTTGTGCAGGCCAAAGCTGTGACTTAGAAGATGTGGTAGGCAAAGACAGCATTAATAACAGAGAAACTAAAAAATCATGCAGTTACATGAAAAGCTGGGACAATCTCCTTCTGACATAAAAGGTTATTGTTAAGCTTTTTATATGTACATTGTCTTTTGGTTTTGTTGCACTTTATGTTACAGGGAGAAGAAAGCATGGGGAGGCTGTAGCTATGGCGATATTGTTTATTATATTTAATACCTTGTGTTTTGCACAAATTTCAAGCTCATACATCTGTCAGTGCTAGAGAACCAACTCTCAAGTAGTGGGTAGCAGTTCAATAAATACCATGGAACAGAGGTACAGAGGCAGGCAAAGCAGCTGTGATGGAAGCAATGACCTTTAGTTTGTGCAAATCAAAGTCACAAAAACCTTATGTGCAGATTAAGAGACGAGAATGAATACAGTTAAAAAAAGATGAGAAGCATGTGAAACAAGAAGCGACGAGGAGAGATATGAAAAGCAGTGAAGAGATGAACGTTGAAGTATTAAGTCATGTAAAAATCAATCAGCTTTCACCTCGCTCCAGCCCTGGCAAAAGCATTGATCTGCTCCGAACTAAGAGGCTGGTCTCCCTCTGTGGACAGCAGAGTGAAATAGCTGGGGTGGGAGGCTGCTGAGAGGTGACCACTTTAATAAAGTTACTCCAAATGGCACAGAATAATTTTCATAGACAGTTTAGAGGACACTGCAGTTTCTGTTTTTCCAGGTAATAAACATTATAACATTCCCATACGCACTGTGAGGATGGCTCTGAGTCCAGTCAGCAGCTCTGTTATTACAGCTCATACATTGAGATGTTTGTCTACAAAAAATGTTACTACATTTTTCATGCAGCAGTTAGCTTTATCCTAATTATTATGAATCACAGAGTGATGAGGAAATTATGACTGGTCAAAGGTGTGAGGAAGCTGCAAGTTACAGTTTATCATTAATATTTGATTTTTATGTTTACTTCCACCGTTTTTGAATTCCTGAGTATAATACTAGAGTTACTGTTAAAACTTTCCAACATAAATCATAGTTTCAATTAAATTTCGATATTTCAGAACTCACATAGATTTAGCTGAGATTTTGGTTACAAAAATAGAAACCGTTTCACAACCATAAAGGTTGCAGAGACATTAACATCTCTGGAACAAAACTTTTTCACTTTTTGCCTTGTGGCAATCTCTCATTCCAGATTTGTTCTTGCATTACACGATATATATTCCACATTATCCATAAAGGAAATGCTTCAGAAGCATCTAAAATAGAATTTTCATTTCAAAATTTGGAAATCTTCCATAGAGAAAAGAGGAACAAAACCGTTGGAACAAAATGTTTTAACTAAATAAAAGCCATAATTTTCAATATTTCAATAGCTGTCAAACAATGTGTTCTCTTTTTTTCTCTCTCTCTCTTTTTTTTCCAGTTGGTTGAAAAGTGTCCATTTTGTCCCAATTCAGCACATGACCCAATTGTGAAATTGCCAACTAGAATTGAATTTCCAGCACACAATAACCCTTCAGATTGACGCAGAGGAATTCAGAAGTCACATACCTGGTTCATGGACTTCTTTAAAAGGGAAGTAGCAAGTAGCAGGGAAGGAGATGCAAAGAAAGATAAGAGAATTAGTGCAAGAAACAGAGGATAATTAAAAACCCTTACACTTTTCTTAGCCAAGGTGGTGGAGGGGGGTTAAACGGATAAAAACCATTAATAAGATTAAGTGAGAAATAGAGGGCACATATGAATGTCAATTAGAATTGTGGAGAGGAAGGGAAGGGTTGTTTGGATATAAAAGATGCAGATGACTAACACATATATATTCATAACGTTATAAATCTTTGGTTGACAAAAAGATCACTTGTATTTAAAGCAAGTCCATTACCCATAGGTTTGAATGTGCAAAAAGGGTGTAGACAACTTGCTCTTATTCATGTGCATAGAAATCCCAGCCACTGTGGAAATCAATGGTCTCTGAGGAGCTGGCATTGATTTCCTTGGCACCCAGGATTTCACCATGAGTGTGTAGGGCTGCACACCAGTGTGAGAGGGTGAGTATGAGCATGTTATGCTCTCCAACCTGCTGGATAAAGCATCCCCTGGAAGCCTGGTGGGCAAGCAGAGAGGGGCAGGCAGAAGGGCAATTGAAAGGTAAATGGGTTTGGGCTGCCAGGCTGATGCTTTAATAACTATGACCTTCTCTTTTGCCAATCACACAGATTGTCTTACCAGATCTGGACCTTAATTCCGGTTATAAAAAGTAAAAATGCAACCTTGCTACCTCTGCTTTTACATAGTGCACATTAGCCCAGAAACGTCCCAATAGTTACAGAAAAACACGCATTACACCTTTTCTCAAATATGCTCCAGCCAAAATGATTCCACTCGGTCCAATCCTTACCCCAACAGTAAAAACCAGGTATGACACGGTGTCACTTGTTGACACGCTCATGACTTTGGGTGCAAGTCTCCCCACATCTCCATACACTGCTGCAAAAGGGAGTTTTGTCTCTGTGCAGTGGCAGGGGCACAGGGGGAGGTGTACCCTACTGAGGGACACAGCATTGCCTCAGGACATGACTGTCCCACCTCTAACCCCAGGCCATGGCACAGAGGAAATGGTTTTGAGAACACTATCCCTGTACCAACTGGTGTCCATAGGAATAGCCTGGCTAGAGACATCAGGTGCTGGGGAGTACATAAGCAGTGCCCAGCCTGTGCTTCAGGCACTGTTTTCAAACAGCAGTTAGTACTTATTACTCATCACACTGCTTATCCTACAAGAGCAAAGCAACCGTGCAAAAGATATTTTTGCATCGGCTCATCTTCAGCCACCTCCAGAATTCCTGCACAAGTTACCGCTCCAGACAGAAACAGAGGAATTCACAAGTCATGGCACATACCTTCCTCATGAGCTTTAGCGTGTGGGAAGAGTCACAGAGCAAAATGCAAAGGAAGATGAGAGCATTAGAAACATCAGAACAGCTTTTCACTTGAGCAAAATGGAGGGGGAGGGAAAGATTGAGAATATGTTACAAGGAAATAAAATGAATACGGATATGAAGAGCAGTACTGGAAGTGAGGGTGCAAATGGTCTGAGATATTAAGACCATAAAGCTGATTTAAGCGGCCGTATCAGCTGACATTTGTGTTATACAGCCATTCCTGCAGTCCTGCATAAAGCCAGGAGCAGCATGCTGTTTCATAACCCTGATGCTTGGCCAAGTGGATTTACAACCTGAGGCCAGCAGGTTTTGGGTGGCTGCAAGTACTACCATGAAACAGTGGCCTAGAAACTCCATTATATGAATGAGAAAACCATCTTTAATCATTTGCAAAGCTAAAGCATCCAATTTATCACCATTTGCTCTATACCACAGGGTTTAAACTTAAAAAAGATGAGTGGAAAGGCTACTGTAAGAATGTCAGCCAATCATGAGTATTTGTTCATGTAATCTGGAGGCCAGATCCACCCCAAATGGTCCAAAATAAGCCTCCCAAGGAGACCCATCCAATCTCAGACTAAAGGCTTTTCAACATTCATCCTTTAAAGAGGTTTACATTTCTCAGCAGTTTTCAGGCTTTTTCTTCGTGCAACAATTACCACATACATCAACAGCGCTTTCAATGCAAGACAGAACATGAAGGCAGACAGTACAAAAACCAAAATGGTGGCAAGTTTTAGTCTATATTAATATGCCTCTTTGTAACTCCTATTTCCTTTTGCCGTCTTATGGTTTACTGGCTAAACCAGAGCTTACTCTGAAAGACAAGAATTCAGGAGTTGTGTCACATACCTTCCTCATGAGCTTCTTTAGGTGTGAAGAGCCACAGAACAGGATGCAAAGGAACATTAATAGAAATACATTGTTACATGAGCTGAAATAGACTGAAAACCTTTCATAGGCTGAATATTCTGCTCAGAGGGAAAAATTTTAGACCACTAAGGGATATGCTAATGGTCAGGAGGGAAAGGAATTTGAGGCACGTGTGGCTAGGAAACAACTTCACCGTGTGAAGAGAAGGGGCAAAAACATATCAGAGAGGGAAAATTTCACAGGAAGCTAAAATCTCACGTGCCGAAACTTCTCTCTACTTCCAGTTTTAGAGAAACAGCTCCTGCCCTTGCCCAGATGGGCTTCATGGTGAGCTCTGCACAGGGCAGGAATGGCAGGGTTACCACTGAGCTGACTGCCGGGCATTGCACTGAGATTTTGCCTTTGTGTTAGCCAGTGGCAGAGCCTGTCACAGAGGTGAGGTGGAAAGCAAAGACAGCAGAAGCAATAAGGCAAAGGAACTGGATCCTGCTCCTCTTGCACCACCCTTGAGTCCCCGCTACCACCACCAAGGAGACAGCAGGGAGCAGTTTGGAAGGTGATGGCACATACCTGCCGGAGGAGCTTCGTCAGGTGGGATGTGGCAGGAAGCAAAAGCAATGAGATGGAAAACAAGAACAGTTAGACTAAAGAGTGTGTGAATGCAACAGAGGGTTTAAAAAAAAAAAAAAAAGCACAGGATATATGAAATAAAGAAACAGAGGAGGAGATGAAATGAAGACAGGTGACCAAAGCACAGATACAAGAAATGTAAAACCGTCTGGACTTGGATGCTGTAAAAACTCTGCAAACTACTCAGAGTGGGTCTACTGTGGCTCTATAAAGAGGTTTATCCCTGTTTAAAATATGCCTATAGCACAAAGCTTTGCAAAGATGGAACCAACACATCCTTTGGCTCCTTGCACCTGGAGCACCACATCCCAAAACTCTCGAGGGCAAAGGGTGAGTTTCTGTTCCAGCCCCTCTTCTGCCCTGTCTGTCCCACCTTGCCAATGCTGTGTGCAATGTGGGGAGACAGTTGGGGTTACTTACCAGCATCTGCAGTGTTATAATTCTGCAATATTATGCATATTATATGTCACATGATATATTATAGCTTAAAAACATATAATATATATGTTATATATAATATTACATAATATAGCATATGTACTATATAACATAGGGCTAAGCACATATTTTACCACAGATAGATTTTGACTTCAAAATCCATCTGATCGTGGTCTGCCAAGCTACGTAAGACAAACCAGTTGACACCTGATAGAAACCTTTCTAGCCAGACCCTAGTTATTCCATGGCACACAACACCCAGGGATAAAAATCAGCCTTGGAGACTGCTGTGTCTTGGATGAAGGGATGCTATCCACATTTCCTCTGCTGCTCCCTCCCCAAAACTGGAGCAGAGGTGCCTTCACAGATACTCAAGAATGTGGGGTACCCTCAGTGAAACTTGCACAAGGGGCAAGAAAAGCCCTCTGCCTGCAGATAGTTTGTCCCAGCATCTTTTTCTTGTCTCTTGCTTTCTTCTATCACCTTGCAAAATTGAGGTGCACATCAGCACAAAGTCCTGCTGCAGGAACCAGCAGGGCTGAGATGCCGCTTCACTTACCTTCTTCCTGAGCCTCTTCTGTGGGAGGGAGATGTCACACAGCAAAAGAAATGGGAGGAGAAAATTAATACAGGAAATATGTTATTGGAACATTCCTGAGGTTTGCCAAGTTCCCAGGCCATCATGGGTAAGAATACACAATGATGGAATTACAGGGTGAGAGAGAATTAAAAATAACATTTTTATGGGCACATTAAGGGGTCATAAATGTTACTGAAATATGGGACTATGACCACAAGTGAAAACCACATAAAAAGGCATCCAATATGTTATTCTTTATTAGAGCTGGCTAAAATACCCTAAACCCAACTTTTGGTGAATTTTTAACCAAACATAAAACTGCTGCATTTCTTTTGTTTTACCTTTTTTTTTTTTCTGAAATGGTGAAAAATTTTCACCAACATTTATCAATTTTTGAATTTTCAAACAAATTCATTCCTGAATTTTACCAGATGAATATGAATTTCGCAGGGTGTCCCCCTCCCTTTAAAACATTCATTTTGACACCATTGTGCCAAAAATAAGTCAAGCAGTTCAGTAAAAAAGATAGAACAAAACAAATATACATGTTTGTTTTCATATACATATATGCATATACACACACATCTATATGTATATATTAAAAAATTATGTATGTGTATGTATTATATACATTATATATATATATAGATAGATGCACTTTACTTCTTTCACATATATAAATGTTTTGGTTTGGTTTTTTTTAAACAAATGAAACAGGCCAAATTTCCAGCTCAATAAACGACATCAATGTCCTCTATTGCATTGATGTCTGTGGCTCAAGACCTGGGCACTGGGTGTGAACCATTTGCTCTAGATGTCTTCAAACACATTCTCCCTCCACACTGAGAGAGAAAGAGAGCAGTAGCCATGTCACATACCTTCTTCCTGAGCTTCAGGTGGCAAGTGTCATGGAACAAGAAGCAACAGCAAGCAGGAAAATGAAAACAGAAAACTGTTAGAAACTGGTGGTGGGGTGAGCTAAGGCCTGGAGAAAAAACGGTGGTTAGAAAGTGATGGAGAAAAGTTACATGGAAAAGAAATGGATGACTTCAGAAAGAAACACAAAGGTCACACAGAAGTATGGAGCAAGGAGAAGATATACCTCAAGGAGTCAGTCATGCAGATTAAAATAAAATTGAAAGTCACCTGCCTATTAATTTCATATCAGTCATTAAATACTTGAAAACAAAAAGTAAGTGGTTAGGGAAAAAAGGAGAAAAGCAAGAAATGCTTCTCCTTTAAGAAAGGCTTGTCTGTAGGAGCAACACCCTTTGCTTGCTCTTTTGACATTTGACAAGACATGAAGGCTGGAGCATGAAGAACGCCTTCCCCTTCCTGGCTCTGCCACTTCATGCAGGACTAGAGAGACAGATGATGACTACAGGCAGCCCTACAACCTACTTGGTTGTCTCTGTTTTCTTTTTCTGAGCCCTTGGACGCTTCAGAAGCCATGCCAGGGGAAATAGTGATTTAAAGATAAAGTACCTTACAGCAGAAACTACTCTCAACATGGCCACAGTTGCACCTCTGTCCCCACCACCACTGATGGGAATTTGCCTGTTGCAGCAACTTGGAGGAATCCATGACTAAAAACAAAATAAAAATAAGCAGATGTGTATAAATCCCCAAGAGGGACATTTCTATACAGGGACAACTCTCTGTCCCCGAGCTGGTCTCATACCTTCCATGAGCAAATATTCCACCTCCAGTATAGGGTTTTCCTTTTGACCCCTTAAAAGATGCCTTAGACACTAAGAGCAGACCCTGGGAGAAATTCCGAGAGTTTGGCCCTTAATTCTGCTCCAGACACCTTGGGAAAATGAAGGATGACAACTGGCAGCTACACTTGCCTGAACTGAAGCCAGTGTGTCAAAAGTGCCCAGCAAAGACAGTGATACATCTCCAAAAACATCTCCCTGCTGTCTACAAAAGGTGAAACAACTTGGGTGAGAAGGGTTTTTCATGCTCCATCATTCCTGATCAGCACTCTGTCTCTCACAGCTTGTCAAATCATGTTTTGCCAGCTAAAGGCATGGTAAGAAACTTCATCTTTGCCAGTTGGTTATCTGCCTTGCCTTTTCTATCCTCAGCAGTGCCCTGTCAGCTGCTCCTCAGGAGCTGGACAACCTGCTCTTCTTTTCAATTTCAAAATTTAAACTCAAACTGTGGTCACTCCCAAAATGAGAATGGCAGGATTTCATCGATGGTGTGTTATATGGGCTCTGCACCAGTCCCTGCTCTAAAAGGTTCCAAGTTTATGGACAGGTAGCCCCCAGCTTTTTCACCATCCCCTCATACAAATACTTCATTTCACTGTAACATGAAGGCTCTGCACATCACAGCCCCAGCTTGACTGTTTCCAACTGGTGTACTGATCAAGTGTCTCAGATAGCCTTTAGCAGCAAGCACCAAAGAGAAGGGTGAAGTGTAGACAAGGGAAAAGCAGGACCAAGAATCAAAGAAAGATAAATTACATTCCACTTTTTTTGTTACCTTCTTCTTCGTACTCCTCTGCATTGAAATGGGAGAGGGGAAAAAAAGCAAACAAATCAACCATCAGCTTTGAAACATCAGTAGGACATTATCCATGGCAGAACCCTCTGTGCTCAGAGGGATGATGGGCAAGATGGTTCTGAGAGGCCATTTGCAAAAGAGCAAGTCAAATAACAGATTAAATGACTTTGAAAATAAAAAAGAGGAGTTATAAAAAGGGGAAGAAGATGATACAGTATTGAATTTTTCCTTGGGCGATGGGAACTCAGAGTTACATGGGCATTAGAAGGAAAAAGGTAGCAGAGAGGGCCTCTGAATACAAGAAAAGTATCTATGCATACTGCTTGTAAACATAGTGAGGATTTATGTTTTAAAGCAGAATATACTACATATACAAAAGCTTCAAAATAAATTGCCAGCAGATGGCGGTGCCCCTACAAAAACTAGAAGCATCCCCTCCCACCAGGGCATCAGTTTGGGGCTGAAACCCCACAGGCTGCCCGCAGCATGAACACGGCCAGGCTGCTACAGGTAGTGTAAAAATACCAGAAGCTAGTGACAGTCAGACACACAGAAGCACAAAAGAGAAACTTCAGATTTGTCTAACCGTACCAGCTGACACTGCTAGCAAATGTTGCAGGCTTGCACAGAAGCAATTACAGAGAGATTTAAGACTTACCCTCTCCTTGTTCCCTGTGAGGGAGGAAAAAAGGATATTGAAACTAGATAAGTATTTCTCCCGCTCTGTACTGATGTCAAGCTTTAAACTATAGACTGAAGCAACCCAGTGCAATGTTGTTTAAAGTTTGTTGTTTCTTCTTTCCCCCATTTTCTCTGCTCTTCCAGGAGATATTTGATTTTAAGAGCAGTAAAGTGTCTGGGTTTGGGGCCCTCAGACCCAATGTGCCAGGCAAGCCAGCCTGCAGCCAATGGTCCTCACCAACCCAGATGTGCTACCGTCTCCCTGAACCCTAGGGCCGTCTAATAAAAATTCGGCATAAAAGAGGTGCTGCTCCATGTTTGTTCCATGGCTGTAGCAACACAAGTCTTGTGGTCTGTTCCCGTTCCTTGCCCACACTTGCCAGCTTCTCTTGCTCCACCATCCCCTTGCATGAAACCCAAGCCCCATAGCAACTCTGGGGCCACATCCTTAAGGAAAGACATGTTAGTTGGGGATTGCCTGAAAAAGGTGCCAAATTTCATCGTTACAAAAAAAATTTAAGAGCTGGACAGAATGAAACAGGATGAGCTGAACTTGAGATAGCTAAGTGACCACTGCAGGTCTGTCCATGATTCTTCTGATCCTATGACTGCCCTAAATCTCCCATCTGTACCTACTGATGCAATAATGTCAAAAGACCCCATCAGGTTTCGTCACATTACTCTAGATTTGTTAAACCAGGGTGGAAACCACTGCACTGCAGATTTTATTCCCCCTCCTCCAGGTGCAGTGCCACAGCCATGGAGGGCAGGCTGAGCTGAGTGGAGGTGGTTGTGGGATGTCCTGTGTTGGACAGGGAGGGGATCTTGATATTCTAAGTCAAGATGCCCTTTCCCTGCTGCCTTGGGGGGCTTCAGGCTGAGCACAGAGCAGCGTCCTGCAGGAACGCCCTCCCTCTGCTGTGTGGAGCCAAGCTGAGCGGAAGAACACGCAGACAACTTGCTCTCTACTTACACTTCTTCGGTATCAGACATGTTGGCAATTAGTTTCTAGACAAAAGAGAAAGAGAAGGAAAGGAAAACAAACAAGAAAAAGAAGAAAAAATGTATTATTAATGAGTCCACCTCATAAAAAATACCAAGGCAGAAACAGATGGATTGACATTTGAGGACAAAAAAAGCCAAACACCTGCTTTCCCACACAGCAACCAGTTCCCCATCAACACTGACATTCTGGGAGAAGCACAAACCTTTGCCAGCCATGTCAGAAGCACAAGGGGAGGGGAGGAGAAAAAGATCATCTGGAAAGACATATCCCATCAACTCAGCTACTTCCCACAGGCAGACCCAGGGGTTGCATAGTCCCGGCTTTAAATTAAAAAATCCCCAGAGCTCGGGAAAACAGGCAAGGCCAGGGTGTCCTCCTGCACCCATCTGCTATTTCTGTTGCTCCAGCAAGACCAGAGAAATTTTTTCTTCTTTTGTGCTATCACAAGTGGGAAGGTGGCAGCTTCAAAGCCTCAGACAGAGTTAAAAAGATAACTGAAACTACCAATAGACCTAGAGATAAGTACTTATTTGTCAGCACCCAAAAGTGTGTCTGGTTTCTACAACTGATAAGTGAACAATAATTTGTTGATTAGTTTAAGATGAAAACCAGCCACATGCCTGGTTAGGCAGTTTGCACTGATATAACCATTTCTATGTAATGCAACACTCTGGCTTTCCTAAAAGCGTCAGCTGCCCTGAGGCCAGGGGAGAAGATGAGGAAAGGCCCCCCAAAATTTTCTCCAAATCCACAGTAGATCTTAAATTAGAAAGCCAGACTTCTTGCTGGCCTAAACCCCAACTTTCATGACTTCATTATTCAGCTGATATATGAGAGATGTCTTGAAGGAGCAGGTGGGCTGACTTAGGTTCAAAAGGAACAACTGCAGCTCAGCAGCTTTCTATTTCAGAGGAAGGCAGTAATCCCACAGGCTCCAACCCTGCCCTATAAGGGATTCTCTCCATTCCCCAGCAATGACCTTGGGCACTATATGTTAAACATCAACAGGATTTAAAACCCCCATGTTGCGCAGAGAAATAAACAGCCAACACTTTTTTCTTCTAGTTCCTTGTTTATTCCCTTTCTGAAATTCAGCATTGCCCTGGAAGTAGTGCCAGCAGTGGCTCTGTTATGATCTGACCTGGTGTGCTGGATGGAAGGGTAATCTACTGGCAGGACACATGAGATTTGAGTTCAGTGGTCTCTTGGTCCCAGGCTGTTTTTAACTTTGCAGCTGTGGTTGCCCGCTGCTTGAGTGCAACAGCCATCTCAAGGAGTACCCTGGGGACTCTAGTCCCACCATGCAGGAGGAATATGGGATTGGGGGTAAAATTTTGTGCTGGGGAGCAATTTCAGCTTTTTTTCTGCTGCACCAATTCACACTGCTTCTTGTGCTAATTACTTGAATGCTACAACATTGCTGGTCTCTTTTCGCTGGTCTTTTTAATATAGATTTCATAAAATCTTCAGGATGAAGACTTCTACTTGCTATCTGCTCAGTGGTTAGCATGTTAGCAGTCTGATTTCAGCCTCCAAAAATTACTCAAGCTATTAGTAATAACGCCTGACAGTATGTTGGTTTATGCAACAGGACATCAGAGCTTCTTCAGGCAAAAGCCTGCGGAGGGAACCTGCCTAATGCCCAGCTGTTGACTTTCCAAAATAACGTTCTGCAAAGACTCAGGGCAATGGCCAATCCTCCCATGGATTAAGCCTTTATAAATACAGCTTTCCCTCTTCCCAAGGTGGAGGATGAAAAAAAAAAAAAGAGGAATTTTAAAAGGCTGTGGGCTACACTCCTCTCTCATTCCAGTAAGAAGAAGAGTAATACCACTAAATGGTGAAGAAATCAGCTGGAGAACCCTGTGTGTGCACACAGGGAGCGTCTGTTCAGTGCAGGGCAGGCACACAGCACAGCACACGCTTGTTCTTTCCAAGGCAATTGAAGTCAACAGGAGCCTTTGCAATCAGGCTTTCCATTAGCAGTTATTGGAATGAGCTCATCTAGTCTCCAATTTAGCTCTAAGGACATCTTGCTGAGGGTTGTCACATTGCCTGCTCCCCTACCCCCTTCCATATTTGTTAATCCAAGCGCTGCAAATGCGAATGGGATTTTGCATGGCATCTGTCCGTGTGCTATAAAAGCGGAGCGAGAATGCCAGCATCTCTGACACCATAAGACCCCAACCCTGAGGGGATTTCTTGGCCCTAGATAAAATGAATTAATAACAAGTGCATTGGCAGACTCTGTACAAAGATGAGCCAGACACAGGACCCCCACAGGCGAGGGAACGGGGGACAAAAAAATCTAGGGGAAGATTACAGATTTCAGCCTTGCAAGGGGCAAACATTTGAACCAGGTTTGGTCCCTCCATCAGGAGAAGCTGGCATTTAAGGCAGTAGCTGACTACCGCTGCCCTGGCTAGAAAGGTAAAAAGGTTTAGCTTCAAGAAGAACAAGGTATCTGTCCACTTCATGGCATTCAAATGCCATCTGGTCCCTTAAAGCCAGGGGCAACACACAGACTGTCATAGCTACAGCCACCCAAGACAAGAAAGGCTCTTTGATGCCCAGCACTATCCACACAGCTAACGCTGTCATCAAAGCAGCCAGCAAAATTGAACTATATTTACATCCAAAAGGCAATAAAGAAAGCAATCTGTTAAGAGCGGCAGTTTTTGCAGTTAGGATTAAGTTCGCCCGAAGGCAATGGAAAGTCTCCAGCTGGCTCTGGATTACCCTTTGGTGGAAATTACTTTACACACAGCAAATGCAGCTCGGGATTAAGGCTGTTAGCACCTTCAGGCAATAATTGGGCTTTGTTTGTATAGTGGCAGAAAAATGGATTCTGGTCTTGACTGAGGTTTAAGGATGTAATAAAATCAATTAGTTAATACTGCCCACCCTTTGGAAGGAAATCAAAACACATGGGAAAGTTTCACCAGACAGAAAATTTCCTTCCTGCTCCCACCCATAAAAGGTGAAAGCACAGGTTATTTTTTGCATTTTTTTCAAGCCGAGCAGGTCACTGGAAGGACAAATACACTGATCCTTAGCCCCAGGTGGGCAGGAATACCACGTCCCTTTTGGCCTCGAATGCTCCTGGCCTCAGCTGAAAGAGCAGAGCCAGCACATCCCAAGAAGCCTCTTAGCAGCTGAGAATGCACCAGGGAGGGGGAATGGGCTGCCTTGCACCTCCAGGCCATCCCTGGAAATAACTCACCCATCAATCATCCCCTCCCAAGCCAGGCCATACAAGGTAGGCAAGGTAGCAAGAGCTGTACAGAAAGGGGGCAGGACACAAGTGGCCATGCATGGGCAGTGGGACCTGGCAGGGACAGCTCTCAGGCAAGGACTAGGGCTATGATCCACCAAGCACCACATGGCCACTCCTTCCCAGCAGGAGCTACTGCAAACCCGCTGCATGGATTTTTTAATAGACATACATATCTTTATTAAAAGATATGTGTATTGTATACATATAGAAAATACAGAAATATATGCATATACCTCTACTTTTTAAAATATATATTTCTTCCATCCCTTTGTTTCTGAACTGCTCAGTACTTTCAGCAAAAAGGGGTTGGAAAGTGAAGCACCCAGCACAGCACTGATGCTGAAACAGGGTAGCAGGACCCAAGCACTGCTTCAGGGTCCACTGACACATAGCAAAATCCCAATTCCCTGTCCCAAAATGTACCCTTTATCCTTGTCTTCTGGGGGGTATGAACTGTCTGGTCCCTGCAAGGGGTTCTCTAGGGATAACAAAGCTGAGACAGAGAACAAAAAGCCAATGCTTAGCTTATATCCCCTGCCTCTCCTTGGTCTTAGAATCACCAAGGTTGCAACACACCAAGATCATCCAGTCCAACCATCCACCTGGCACTACCACTGTAACCCCTAAACCACTCAGCCACATCACCCAGGTGCCTCTTGAACATCTCCTGGGGACTCCACCACCTCCCTGGGTCTTGCCCTGCTGAGGGAGGCTGCCTGTCCTGGCAGTCGCCTACAGCCTCACTGGAGCTCCTCCACACCTGTGGCACAGCTCGCACCCAAATTGCTGGCACCAGAGTCACCCATGCTGGTGTCTCTCCCACCTTTATAAGATACCCACCACCTGGCAGCAAGAAGCTGATCCAAGAAACATAAATATGGTCATGGAAAACTTCCTCCTTCCACAGAAAATGAGAAAATTGTGAGAAAAATTCCCTGTGTGCGTGGAGGGGCAGGAGAAGGGGGTTAAATTCAGTGATGATGGGATGCTCCCTGTATTCATGACTTCAAACTCCTTTACTTTGCTGGCCTGACCATGCAAAACTCACAATTTTCTTTTTTCCTGTGGGAGGAGGTAGTTTTCCATGACCACCTTTTTTTTTCTCTGATCTCCCTCTAGACCTACAGCCCACCTCACCCACCAGCAGTTCCCTGATGGTCCTGCCCTTCATGCCTCCTGCCTTTGCCGTCCCTTTCTCTGGGTGACAGGGGAGGGAAGGTCAGCACTTTCCTCCTGCTGCTGGAGGGAGCTTTCCCCAAATGCCCCAAGAGATGACACTTAATTTCCAGCCCCACATCTTGCTTTGGAAGGATCTATTCTCCCACTACTAATCCTTGAGAGTTCAAAGCACCCAAACCTCTGTGGGTGACATGAGACTTGTGAGATGCCCAACTAAAGCCAGGAGAGAGAAGTTTGCCTGAGCCTTTTGCTTAGGATTCTGTGCCAGATCCCAGAACCTGTGGATCCCTGCTGCTTCTCCATTCAAACCAAGGCTCATCCCTTCTGCAGTGTTACCCCGCAGCAGCATCCCTTGCCAGGGATCCCACTTACCTGGGAGGAGTGGAGAGAAGCACCAAGCTCCCTGTCGGAGGGGACGGGCAGGCTGGGATCTGCGAGCGTCCCAAGGTGATGCAGCTCTCAACTTATAGTGACATTTGATCGTCTGGAAGAGCCGATTGGCCCCAGACTCCCTGCACAGGGCAGGGAAGGGAAGGGAGCAGGGATGGAGTGGGGAGGGGATGAGATGGAGGGGGAGGCAAGGGGAAGGGGGGGAAAAAAAAGGTCATACCATGTATAGGAGCAGCTGGAGGAACAGCACAGATGATGCTAAGATGGGAGGGACATGTTTGGAGAAAAAACCTCCAGGGCTTATGCTTCTATATTTACAACCCAACAGGCAAGCAGAGCTCAAAGAGGGGTATCTGAGGCAAAGGCACCTCTGAAACAAATTGGGGAGCCCCTATAGCTCCATGGTGCATGATCACTGCTAAAAACCTGGTTGTGGCACCCTGGATCTCTCAGTCTCAACACACAGCAGCAACATCCACTCTCTCCTGTGGGCAGGGGCTCTACCCAGCTGCCCCTCCACATGCAAAGGGTTTTGGCTGTGCTGCAGAGCGAGAGTCTGGGGAAGGCCTGTGGATCTTCCACGTCCAAAGCTCTTTGAAACCAGCAGTCACAGGCACATGAGAAGGCAGAGGCACTTGGCACACGTGTTGCCTCAAGTGTGTCTGTGTGAGTGCTCTGTGTCACACGCCCACCTCTCACGGAGACTGCGGGGGTCTGCCACACACCAGGGCTTGAGGGGACTGGGAGCAAAAGGCAAGAGAACAGGAACACAGCAAAAGAGCTTGCAAGCCTTTCTTAGAATGATATGAAAGCATGATTAAGTAAGGACTTCTTGGGGAGGGCAAACCCCAGGTGGCTGGAGCCTGGGTGCCTGGAGTGGTTTTGCTGCCAGAACACTCTCCACAGTTGCATGACTATTCCAGCAGAGGATTGCAGTGCTTCGCACAACTGTCTGGTTCCCGGTTTCCATTTCACTAAATATCCCAGGCTTCAGCTTCCCATCCCTTCCCTCCCACCCCTTTCCCCTTGGCAGGGCCCTCTAGCAACACAGCATGTGCCCTCCTGTATGCCTGGCAGCTCCAGCACCCCCTTCCTCCCTGCCTGTGGGAGCAAAGAACTTCAGGAGCTGTAGGGCAGGCGATATTTTTGGCTCAGGTCACAGATTGATTCCTGCCCACTCTTTCCCTGCTGCTTGCAAGGAAGGGTCCCCATCTGAGGATGTAGAGACAAGCTTTTAAAGCCGTGGAGTGGGAGCACAGTGCTGCAGCCTCCCAGTCACCAGGTAACATGCACGAGCTAAAATCTCCTCTCCAGCTTGCCTTTTCGAGCTGTCCCCCAGCTTATCCCGTCACCTCCCTCCCACAACCCAGCTCTAGCCAATGCTTTTGTTACTTGTTGGGTGGGAGGGGGACAGTGTATCCATCCTCAGCACCCTGGCTTCACGTGGGAATTTGTTCAGTGAGGGAGACTGGGTGGGCGCCCCGGGCTGCTGAGGAGAGCAGCAGCTGCATGGGAACACTTGGCCAGCCCTGCTAACATCACCTCCACTCCCTGTTTCCAGCTCTGCCCAAAGCACTAACACAGCAAACCAGCTTTCACACTGTGCTTTCAGAACCACTGAGCATTTTTGCTATCTTCCACTGGCTTATTTCCCTCAAGCGCTCCACCAGCTGGGCACGCCTCCAAGAAATACCATATTTGCCCCAACCAGCAGCAGAATGAGGATGCATGGGAGGGGAGGCTCCCAGCTGTTTCTCCTTTCATGTTTGTGGGGGCCCAGTTTGGCATTAGCATTCACCAGCCTCCTGCGCCTGCTTGCCAGCTCTAGACTGTCCGTGCTGCTGATGGGACATTGCAAGCCAGGTCTGTCATGCCAGGGACTGGATCAATCAGTTCAAAAGAAAGCATGTGTGTGCAAGTGCATGTGAAGCCTGGGCTTCCAGCAGGGTGGTTCCCAGCAGCTGTGGGCCTGAACACTCCCATGGGCCCATCTGCTGCCAGCCATTTGGCAGGAGCAGCATGAGCATCTTGCAGGGTTGCACAGCCTGCACCAGAGCAGTGCTGCCTGTGCACACTGGTAGGGGAGTGCTTGCAGCACTCAGATTTCACTCTAAGCATCTCAACAAATGTGAGGTTGGTACAAGTGATGGCAGGGACAGGTAATCCAACTTCTCTCTGCTGCAGCTCCACTTTCAAATAGATGAGAAGCAAACCTTGCTGCCTGCAGTATCCTCTCAGTTCCTGCACTCAGTTCCTCACCCGGACATGTCAGGCAGCATCCATCTTTACACCATGTGTCATGTCTATGCTCTGTCTTCCCCATCACCGTGCCCTGGGAGCATGGCCTTTCTGCGTAGTACTCTCCCAAAGGAGATCTGTACATCCCATGGGCTGCCTCTGTCAGAGCACTCATGTCCATGTCATGCCATGTTGTTTCCAGTCCCCGCATGATCTGGATCCCTCTTCCGAAGGGACTGAGGGTCTTTCTCCATCCCTTGATGAAGAGGGCTTGTCTGATGCACACATCTTTCTTACATTTATTCTGCTGGCACCTGATTCACAACCAAGGCTCATTCCCCACAGCCCAATTTATGTTTGTCCTTTCTCTCCTTTGTGGGTCTCTCTATCCACTTCAGCATGTAACTACAGCCTTCTCTTTTTGTTTCATGCCTTAGCCACATACCCTGTGCTTTTCACACATTCTCTGAGTCCAGTCCTTATTTCACCTCTTGATTCCATCCCATAGCAGTTTCATTCACAACCTGCCACATTTTCATCATCTGCTTTGCCTCTCTTACTTTAGATGCTCCTGCTCTAGGATATATATTTTGTGCTGTCTTGGCATCATCTCTGCTCCCTAAACCAGCAGCAATGATACTGAGGCTCTCGTTTGAGCTGCCACAGCACAGTCACACCAGCCTAGAGAGTGAGCAAACCACCACCAAGTATCTCACACTCCCTCCTGATCACAGAGACCAGATGAGGGAGAGATGATCCCAGCTGTGCCTGCATAGCTACCTAAAGCTACCCAATTTCATTAGGGGAGGGTGCAACAAGCACACATCATGGGAGAAGCCCCTCTCTCCCACCAGCTGCTGGGTTAGGAGAGAGCACCAAGGCCAAAGAGCACACAGGCAGGTCACAGACATTAACCAGGGTCTCAAACCACAAAAAGTCCATCTGCCAGCTGACCTCAGGCCAGAGCCTGATCTGCTTTTACTGTGACAGCATCTCCACCTGGGAGAGGGTATAGCAAACCAGTGTCCCTCCTTGAACAGGAACTAGAGACTGGGACAGAGATCTAGACAATTTTCCAAAGGTAGCCTAGCCCAATGTTCTTGGTAGGTAGGAACACCCAGACTGGCTATTTGAGATGGGCCACAGGAATTTATTGCATTGCAGGGCCACTTGCAGGAAAGCTGTAATCAGCCCTTCTCATCTTTTCTGGCATTTGGTTGACCTATTGTAGCAGCCAGTACACTCAGGCGAGATGCTTTTACATTGTAAAATTATCAGGGCTAATGGGTGTGCAAACTGCATAAAGATGGGCACTTTGGTCAAATGCTTCTGTGTGTGTTTTATTTGTGTTTATTTTTTTTTAAATGTCCTTTCTCTGTGCTCATTGCACACCAGTCAGCAGGCAGCATTTTCATGGATCATTGCCTCCTATGGCCGGTTAATACTCAGCCAGTGAGCTGAAAAAGCACTGGAAAAGTTTATCTGAAAACCTCTACAGCCCTGGAAGTCTGAAATCCTACGCGTTCATTAAAGACTAGAGTTTGTAAATAAAATCAGCTACACTCTTCCCATAAAACTGGTACTCTTTCACAACCCAGGAGAGATCCTGTTTCTGAGATAAAGCAATACCTCTCTCTATCCACCCATTACCCTCCAGCACTGAACAAAGAGATCTACTTCCAAAGCAGACATTGCTTTGGCCCGTGATTTGGCCAAGAGAACCTCCTGAGGTCCTTCCTCACCCAGACTCACCCACGACTCTGCACTTACACCTTCATGGTAGAAGAACAGAGGAACTTTCACTTACACCTTCTGTCATTCAAAAATGGTTAAGCTATCCAAAGTGAATTTAATTATGAGGAAAATGTGTTTTACTTGAGTTGACAGTCTGGATGTTTCTTTACACCCCTCCTCTCCAAAGTCATGTTTGAATGCTTTGAAATCAACACTTTTTACTTTTTTGCATCATACAGATATTTTGGGTTTGGCATGTTTGTCTGCTTATACAGACATCAGCCTTGAAATAATTGAAGGTATCCAGAAAAATGTTTCAAGCTGACTGGAAAAGTGTGGGGATATGTTTTTCTGTTTTGTGACACTCAGTTATAAACCTTTTACCACGATTCAGAGCAGAGGGGAAATGGGAAGCACAAAAGCCATTTAAGAAGGCAAAGTAAATTTTTATCCAGTTCCCCCATGCCCTTTCTTCTCTTTCACCACCCCAGAGAAAGGAATTCTGGAGGGGGGTTTAAGCAGCAGTTCAAGGTTAGAGTAGATGCCCTATGTTCATTGAATACTCTTTCCAAGTTAATTGAAGTAGCTGTCAATAAAAAGGCACATCAGATAGTGGCTAAGTAAGTGTGCTCAGAGAAAGGACAATATAAATACATATATAATTAATTATTTTCTGTTCCTGGGCAAAATCCAATGACCTATTTTATGCGGCCAGTCAAGAAGAGATCAGAATAGCCTTCAACTTTATAACCAGCTCCTCTAAGTATCAGCAGACCACTGTTATTTTACTGGTGATAATGGGATTCTGGGGAATCTGAAACAAACCAAATGGGCTGAGCAAAGACCGTATTTCCTCCCTGGCTCCTTTAATATCATCTACTTGGCACTTGGGCTCAGTATCTCTGTCCTTGGCTGCCTCTCCTCTCCCCAGAATTGACCCGGTGCAGTGTTTGCCATGCACAGCAATGCAGCTCTTGCAGCAGTCACTCAGATACAGGGAGAGCGAGCAGTTGCCATGCTGTGGGCTCACCTACCTGGATCTTGGAAGGTAGCTGGGGAACTTCAAGGTGCCAACATCTTCTCCAAATGGTGGCTTCATGAAATCACAAAGGTTCAGAGGCATGGCAAAGAGAATAAAAGGCAACAAACAAGCATTCTCTTATTAGTGACCATGTTACCTATGTATGCCTCCACCCACTTATAGTGTTGTACTCCTTGCATCTGGGGGAGGGAGTCAAGTAACACTTCCATGGAGGTCTCTGGTGTGTTATTCATTTTGTGAAACCCAGTTGGCAGAAATATCTGCCCATCTTATCCCCTCTTTGTCTGTAAGAGCAGAAACTCTACATTTTCACATAACAGAAAGGGATCCGAACACTCCCTATGTCAGCATGTGCAAACACAAGCCAGCCCTTTGCAACATTCATACAGTGCATGCTGCAAATACATGAATTAGGCTGGTGTGGTTTTGGTGGTGACAGTGGCAGAGCAGGGCAAAATGTGTCCTTGGGCATTTCTAAAACCTGCTAAAATACTCTTATTCATAATATGAGGTTTAAGTTTCCAGTTGGGTTGTTATTTCCTGGTTTGTTTTTTTTTTCCAGCAACATCTTCAGTGCTGGGGACACACAAAGTCACTAGCACTCCTAAAAGACAAGGGCAGTTTTGAGACATTGAAGTCATCAGTCAAAGAGGAATTAATTGCATTAGGGTACTCACATGAAGGATCAAGCACCTATCCCAAATCCTTCCACAGGTCTGCACTGCAATAAAGAGCAGCGTGTCCTGCAGAGCCAGGCTAGATCTCACCAGTCATCAGTGAGGCAGAGGGGAAGAAAGCAAATGGAGAGCTCACCTCTGACATCTACCCCAAAACACCAGCACATACATCCCTTCCCACAAGAATCAGCCTCATCAGGTGGATGTAGGAAATGCTTCACTAACTTGATCCATGACAGAGTAACTCAAAGTCAGATTAGAGATATATTAGTGCATGGGGTCAATGAGCAACAAGGCTTAGCAGAGAGAAGTAGCAAGAATTTGCCTTCAGAGCTGGCTTTGTGGCATAGCTCACCAGCATCTCAAAAGCCAGATGAAACAGGCCAAGGCTAACCTGAGTGCAAACCTGCCTTGTAGATTTCCAGGAAACTGCTCTCAACATGCCCCATCTTCCTGGGAGCATGTTTAACCTCCCAGCTGCCATGGCATTCACGCTTAAAGGCTCCTGAAAGGCTGTGAAAAAGCAAATCTGGGAAGTCAGCTGGAAAAAGGGATGAAATGCTCTGAGGCCAAGAGGCAGTAAATACCTGCATGGTGTCTGGGCAGTTCACAGGTTGCCCAGGACAAAGCAAGGCATTGGTGCCATCCTTACCAGCTCACTTGAGCAGACTCAGCCAAGATGTGGGAGTCAAACTGCACATATGTCCCCAACCAAAATTCACCAAACTAACCGACTCCAAACCCCCTGCTCCCAGGACAGCATTATCTACACTTGCACCCTCTGCGCATAGCATGTGCCTCGCCAGGAATAAGTAAAGACAGAGCCAGAGTTTGCTTTCTTCCTCTCTTGGGAAGGTAGCAATCAAAGCACAGCTCCAAATTTGCATTTTGCAACCCTGACTTTTACAAAACAGTAAATCTTACCAGCCAACTTGAAAAGCCTCCAACTGGTTTCATGGCCTGGAGCTATTCTGCTAGAATAGCTGTCCTGGCAACACCACCATCCTCTGCCCTTCACCTCCCCGGTACTCAAGATGCCGAACTTCGCAGGGCCAAAGCTGGGAGCACGCAATGGTGTTACTCGATAGCCCCTCTTCACGCTAATTTTAGGTGATAGAACTTTTCATGCTTTTTAAAAGTCCTTTTATTTATTTTTGAGAAACCTCTTGTACTTACTGTCTACCATAAACACTCTTCTGCACCTGATGTTTTGAACTTACCCACAGGGCTCTAAAAGTCACAAGAAACCAGCACCTGACAGGACCTCAAAGGAACAATCACCTGTTAATTTTGTAAACTGGAATGAGTAACATGATGCACCCAACGTGCAAATGATTTCAGATGGAAACAAATTGCACTTCAGTAAGTAATGCATTTCTTTTTGTGGTTTTCTTCAGTTAATACTGATTTCTGATTTTTGTGGTAGACTGTTCTTCCATCTCTCATTTGTTTGCTTTGGCACTTGTCTTTGCTGCATCTGCTTTAGACAACTAAGGCGCAATCCCTGTGGGATTCAGGAGATCCTGCTTGGACACCCTAGATCTAGGCTAGGCATCTCTCCAAAGATAAGGGATTGGGTTTGACCATTCAAGATATGGTCCGGGTCTCATCCTCACACTATTTACACTTAAATGGATGAGACAGGCTGACAGCGAGGATGATGACTGAGCAACAGGATGGGAGTCAGGACCAATACCTGGAGCTGCTGTTTTGTGTCCCCAGAGGAAGTGAGCAAGGCAGGAGACCAGTCAAGGTGCTCACAGCAACTCAGTCACTCCACAACCTTGGGGAAGACCCACCTAGCCAACCAAGCACCTCCTTGAATAATTACACTCGCAATTTACTGCTTTTATGCCTTAAACTGCTCACTCGCATAAATGCCAATGACACCTTCCCCTTACTTTTCCTCAACCTTTCCCCATTCTTCTCACCATTCTCACAAGTCCCAAGTCCATGACACTGTCTTCTATTTATTTAATGCCTGTCTTTAGCATTGCTAAATCATTATGTCTGAGAGTTATCAGGAAGAGATGAAACACCTTTCTGAAAATCTGTGATCTAAATCAAACCATTCCACTGCAGCCAAAACCTTCAGGGGACGCAATGCAAAATCCCAGGTAAATCACCTGTGGTCTGTCTCATCATCAGGATCCTTGCAATGGGTCCATTTCTAAAGTAAATCCTAGCTCCAACTGCACTTTTATCTATGTGAGATCCATTCTTTATCTTTACCTAGTTACAAATAGATATATATATACACAGATATATATATATGCACACATACATGCAGCATCAGGGAAAGTGTCTCGAGCTGGCAAGGAGTTACCAACAGACCAATCTCAAAACCTTGTTCAGCAGCGTATCAGCTGCCACCTCAGTATTTATAGCCACCCTGCTCTTTGAGCTTGTTTATTTTCCTTCCCAAAGGTGGTGGTGGCAGGAGGCAAAGCTCTGACATTCAGGCTCAGGTATCCCCAAGGCTGACCTTTCCTTCAAAGAAGCTGCAGACACATTTCAAGGAACAAAGTCATTTGGAAACTCTAGACTCCTGTGTCCATTACCTCACTGGAGGCCCAGGGCAGAGCTGCAAGCAAGGGTTGAACAGAGATCTGTTAATTAGCATGCACACAACCACCTTAGGATGGACATAAAAGTGAGGCTATAATTATTATATTCCTGGAAAAAGAACCAGATGAAGGCCAGCCCCCAGTCTCGAGGCAGAACAAGCGCTACATAAGGACATAACACTCAAAACAGACTTGAGTTTTTCATTAAGCTTCCAAGTTTAAATAATGCCGGTTTATGGCATTGCAATGACCATGGACCACATTTTTCAATCCCATCTTGCATCATCTGAAGAATCATCTGTTAAACCATGTTGGCAAAAAAGTAGCCCTGAAGCCTGCCACAGAAAGACAAGCAGCACATTTCAGTATCACTGGAGACCCCCCAGATTTATTTCAGAACAGATACTGCCAAAAGGACATTCCCCTTCCACATAATCTAGACAAGATGGATAAAGAAGAAAGCGTAGTGAAGAAAGTGTGCCTCAAGGTATGCCCCAAGTTCAGAGCACTGAGAGCCCACACAGGGGTTCCAGCTCCTCTGTTTGGGCACTGCCACCCTGTCAAGGGGATGGCAATTTGGGGTGGCATGGCAGCACAGGGCATGCAGGCAGCCAGCAGATACAGGGACCAGGAAAACATCACTCTTCCCCACCAGGCTTCAAGGGTAAGCCTAATCCTGCAAGAAAAACTCACTCAGTGTGACAGTGTGTCCTTATTACGCTCAAAATGCAGCAGTCTCAGGAGAAGATAGAGCTAAGGTCTCATAGCAAAAGGCTCTGAGATGCCAGTGCTGCAAAAACCACAGTGCTGTGAAAAAAGAACAGAGGGAAGATATGGAGCAGTCAGCTACTAACACCAGAGCAGGAACTGCTGCAGAGTGGCACCAGCATGCTCTCCCTCACTCACAAAAGCAGCCACAAGTTCCTGCAATTTCCTGCTGAGGGAAGAGATGAGCCTCCACCCCCTCATCCCCTCTAAGCATTGCCCAAGATGCACATCCAGCAAATCTGGGCTGCAGTATCCCTTTTTTTCTTTTTGGGGAGGTAGGGGGAGGTTTCAACCATTCTGGTAACCCCACTGCCACTCCCACCACCAGGTGCACACCATAGTACTTTGGGAGGAGAAACAGCACATCATAAAGTTAATGTAACTGTGGAAACATTTCCCCTGGCAGCTGTAATAGCTCCTAAAGAGCTGCACACATTTGCTCCAAGCCAGTTCTTTTCCTTTGCTCCAAGCCTGTTTTTTCCCTGACTCCTGAGCACCACTAGAGAGCTCTGGTCTCCCATAACCTGCTCACTTCTCTGCTGTGACCAGAACCTGGAATTACAGCAGTTGTTTATCCAAATCATATCTAGGTCCCTGTGGGCTATAAGTGGAGAAAATATAATCTGCAAATTACCCCTCCTTAGAGAAGGAATCTCACACAAACAGCCTTTGGGGCCTTCTCTGCCCTCTCCAAACTGGCAGGGCACAGGAATAGTAACTGGAGAAGTTTTCAGCCATCATTTCCACCAGCCAGCCACAGAATTGTGTTGAAAAATTGGTGCAACCCTCTTGCACACACACAAAGGCAAAGAAGTGTTGTTTTCACCTCAAGCCAGGACATCTCTATACACTACACTCTGCTGCTCCAGCCTCACTTGAAACTCCCAGCACAGGAAAGGCTGAAGGGAGGAAAACAGGGCCAGATGGTGATGCTCCTCAGTGCTTTGAAGAACACAGGACTCCTTAAATTCCTACCTCCAGGAAATGAAGCAGAGGATGGAGAGAACAACTGTACTAGGTCAGCAGAAAGATAAGAGCAAGAAGTGATATTGGAATTAGGTTCTTCCTTACTTACATTTTCCTAAAGCGTTAGGATAGCAGAAACTCTTCATTGTCTCTACACCATAAAAGTGTTATTACTGGGAAGGTCACCCCCATAAAAAGGTTTTCCATTAAAAGGTAGATAGTTCCAGATAGAGTCATCAGCTCATTAGTGTGCTGTGTTCCAGGACAGACAGCTATACTGACCTTATCGAAGCCGGATTATAGCAGGATACAGAGGAATTTTTTTTTAATTTTTTTTATAGCTGACATCACCAGTGATTTTGGTTGAAGCCTGTGATATTGCTCAAGTCTATTACCTGGGGAGTTAAGCTCTGTGCTTCTAGCTGATCACTCCCTGGGAAGTTTCTGCAGGCTGTTCCATCACTCATCCAAACACCACTCCTTCCCCTTTTAGAGGCAATTACCCACAATGAAAAATGCAGCAAAATAACAAGGATCTAAATGGGGCAGGCAGAAAGTCCCTTTCCTGCATATGTCAAGCTCTTTTTCTTCTTGTCACTCAGCCTGATATTTCTTCTCCTCCACCTTACATTCATTCAAGCAGAGAGTTTCAAGGTCTTGGAAAACAGCTTTGCTGCAGAGACTCCTACATGAACAAAATTCTCAGAGCTGCCATGATTACAACATCATCTTCAAATTTTATTAAATGCTTACAAAAAAAAAAGAAAATCCAGGGGGCAGAAAATTTTAAGCAGAAAGCACACTGATGCAGGAGGAGTAACAAGTAGGTCTCCCTCCAGGAGGGTAGAAAGAAGTTGCAAAATTATGTTGACACAGGAAGAGGATAGGAATGAGACTTTAAAGAGGGGGTGGGGGACATGTTAACACCACAAAGTATGAAGGCATGGGAGAGTTCAGAAATAGCCCTAGGAGCTGCTTTGCAGACCAAAGTGCTACTCTTTAGTGACTCAGTTTCCCCAAGGTCACAGCAAGCCTTGGCCTCCACAAACAATTCACTAGGATGCCATTTCACCAAGACAGCTTCCAGCATCAGCCATTTCCCAGATATCCTGCTCAGCTTCAGGAACATAGCTGGCAAGTTATCCAGGTGCCACCACATCTGACTTTTAGAAGTGTTTCAGTCACTGGCACAGGAGCCCACAGGTTAGAGAATAAGCAAATCACTTTCCCAGAGAAGGGAAATAATACCAGTGGTCAGCACTCCTCACCTGGGAAAGGAGACCTTCAATCCATCACAGACAGGTAAAGGAAGGCGGCAGCTATTTGAAATAAAGCTGCTATAGCCCTGCTGAGACAGAAGAGTGGCAGGAACATTTTGGCACAGGTATGTAACTGTGATTAAAGGATGATCTGGGAACTAACGGGAGAAAAAATATATCAGACTAAGTTGAATGCAATTTGATGTACACAGAGACCAGTAGGTGGAAGTCCCACAAAGCAGATGTAGAGGGACAGAGGCTGCATCATAAACAGGGGAAGACTTTACCCACAGCTGGCACCAACAGGGTGACAAGCGGTCCTTGCACTCTCATCACACTCTCATTGCAGTCTTCTCACACTCAGGACCTGCCCACTGCCCTCCTTTCAAACACCGATTCTTCTACCAAATTTCTGTTGAGTTCCCTCTCTGCCACCTTCCAGCCACCAAGGGCCAAAAAAGGAGAAATTCTTAATCACGTAACAAAAGCCTTGCCTGCTCAGCAGGGCAGCGGATCCCTCTCTTCCAATGCTTAAGAAGAGAGGGAACAGAGCCATAGCCTCTCATCTCCATAGCAGAGACAGATTAAAGGAAAAAAAAAAAAAAGGCAAAAGAGTCACATAGAAAGTTAAAACAGGGATGAGTTTTTCCAGCTGATCTAGTTCCTTTCATCCATCTGGAGGCAGTGCGGGGTATTGTTCAAACCCCAAGAGGAGTCAGGCTGTAGCCAAAGCAGACTGACAGCAGTCAGGAGAAGAGAAACATCCTTCAATTATCTTCTGTGGAGCAGAGGAGATAGTGGCATGGAGGGTTGCATCGAGCCAGGACCAAGCTCAGCTGCAAGACAAGAAAACAAGGTTATGGATACCACTTGGCCTTTCATGAGCAATCCCTGAGCTGAACAGAGGCTGTATCTTCTCTAGCAATTACAGGTGGGTTTCTCCCACTCATTTTCACAAAGCCCTGTGAATCAGCCCATAAGGCTCCACCATAAGTGAACCACACTTGGAATGTCCACGCTCATGGCAGAGGAGATGCCAAGTGCTGCACACCCGGCAGAGGTCATGGCTGCACTCCTGCCGTGCTGTGTCCCACCCCAAGGAGATTAGCAGGTTTCCTCCCAAGCCCAAGCAAGTCACTAAAGCAGAAAGTCTTCCCACAGCCCCTGGCAGCCGCAGCTCTGTTTGGGACCATCTGCAGCGGTGTTGGGTTCCTGCAGCTCTCCATCTGCTCCACACACAACAGCTGGTGCAGCCAAGAGACTCCAGCACACAAATTACTTTTCCATCACTTGATAAATGACTCCTGCATGCTGACGCTCTCCCCACTATTCCGGATTTGGGGCTGATTGCAAATGGAGCCAAGTCAGGAGAATAGTTGGGGTCCAAGAGTGAGCGAGTGCCCATTCACCCATGGGAACTCACCCAGCAGCAGGGAAACTTAACCCTTTGAAAGCCTTTTGACTTCTAGGTTCAGTTCCTTCTAGCTTATCACAAACCCACACAAGTTTCTCAAGCAGTATATCCCCTGTTGTCCCTGGGTTTTCAGGTCCAGTCTTTCCACTGGCAATAAAACAAGTCCGTCTGTCTCTTTACTTTTGCTTCATTAGGTGGCAAGGGGGAAGACAATCTTTTTGCAGAATTTCTCCTGAGCACATAAAGCTCTGAAGGAGACTCAAAGCCAGGTATGACAGGGAAGGCAAAAAAATTAACAGCTGATTTCCTTTTGCTGTCTCTTAGCATTTCACTGCTCCATTAGTCAAGCACACAGATTCCAATATAGTCACATGGCATGGAAGTTACCACCCATAAGGTGTCCAAGACCCACAGCACAGCACGTTTCAAATCAGATGGGATGCTGAGATAGCAGCAAGAGTCATTTTAAGAGCACAGACTATTGAAAGAGACAATAAATCTTGAGGTTATACAGCACAAAGCAGCCTCCTGACTATGGGAGCAGGGGGACAATTTTCATAGTGTGCGCTTACTAAATTTTCCACTCTGAGAGCCACCATGCCCTCCTTAGTAGCATCTGGCAGTTTGCAGCAAATCCCAGGCAAGATCCTTCTCTGACTCAGGTGGGAAGCTGCATTTTTCTGGAGTGCAGCAGTCCACAGGACAAGGAAAACACTCAAAGAGCTGATCAGTAGTAGGGAAGTTCACTACCCTGCCTCTTTAGTATTCCCTACACAAGCCTAAAGCAGGTCAACCTTAAATCTGGTTTACCAGTGCTGCTGGACCATAGCTCATCTTGTAGTACACACTGTCCATAGGACCACATTAAACAGGAGCAGATTAAGTCATTCCACAATAAATCCTACCATCAGGTGCATGTATTTGCTCACCCTTCAGCAGATGTTTTTTTAAAAAGGCACAAAAAAACCTTACATGCAATTACCAATTCCTACACAAACAGAACCAGAGTAGGGTCACACAAAAGTACATACATATCCCTCCAACTGAGACATTTTGGCCTTCTGACCCAGAAGAATCTAAAACACCCCTGAGGTTGGGGAAGAAAGCAGGTCCATAACAAAGGAATGGGCTCTCAGCCTTTTTTTGGAACAGTGCAGACTTGCCTCTAACAGTAGCTCCTGCAACAAAGCAAATCCTCATCGCAGCCTTGTGCCTAAGGAATGAAGCTGGTAAGACACTGGGAATGCCCAACAGTTGTCACCCCCAGCTGACACAAATCCCCTCCAAGCCCCCTCACAGAAACAGCAGGTCTCTCATGCTTACAGCTAAAGTAAATCATGGAATGATAGAATAGCTTGAATGGGACCTTTAGTTGAAAGGGACCTTTAAAGGTCATCTAATCCAACACCCATGCAATGAGCAGGGACATCTGCAAGTAAATCAGGCTGCTCAGAACTCCATCCAGCCTGACCTGGAATGTTTCCAGGGATAGGGCATGCACTACCTCTCTGGGAAATCTGTTCCAGTGTTCCACCACCCTCATCATAAAAAAAAAAACCTTCTTCCTTATATCTAGTCTGAATCTACCCTCTTTTAGTTTAAAACCTTTATCCTTTGTCCTATTGCAATACACCCTACCAAAATACCTGTCCCCATCTTTCTCACAAGCCCCCTTTACATATTAAGAGGCCACAGTAAAGTGTCCCCAGAGCCTTCTCTTCTCCAGGCTGAACAACCCCAACTCTCTCAAGCCTGTCCTCATAGAGGCATTCCATCCCTCTGATGATTTCTGTGGTCCTCCTCAGAACTTGCTCCCAACAGATCCACGTCCCTCTGGTACTGAGTGCACCACTTGCTAGACACTGCCCATCCCCTGCCCACCACAGCCTCTGCTCTGGAGGACAGCTCATTCACTATGGTGAGGGCTTGAACTTGAAGTTTTTGAGCTCAACATGCCACTTCTTCAGTGCTTTTATTTGCTGCTGCCTTAAAAAAAAAAAGTCATCCCTCTTCCCGTATCCCCAACCAGTTTTGGCAGACACACCACCTGCTTGCTGGGTATGGATCACCTTCCCAGCCCAGTGCTGACAGCAGCACTGCAAGCCCAAAGCCAGCACTGGGCACTCAAGCACTAATAGCTGTTCCGCACTTTTGACAGTTCTGTTCAGGATAGTTTTCCCCACACAGTAGGTGTCATGTTACACACCCACACTAACCAGAGCAGGCTTGAAGCGACCAGGAACAGAACACAGCATATGAAATAAATAGCCCCCCTGGGCAAGCCTGACATCACCCTGCCCTCTTCTTCCTTGTTTTAGGATGCTCAGTTGCATCCAGCACCAGGGATTAAGGGGCTCAGTGATTTATGCTTCATTTCATAGCAAAACTCAGCAACTCTGTGCAGGGCAAGAGCCAGCATAGAGTCAGATCTCCTTCCTGGGGCTGCCAAAGAGTCATTGCAGGTCAGAGGCTGTTTGGTGCTCCCCAGCTTGCTCAGGAAGAAAAAGGACAGAACTGAAATAAGTTTAATCTTTCTATCCCCAACACAGACCCTCAGCTCCACTGTGCTCACCTGGCCAGTCATCACTGAGCTCCACCAACCAGTGCTCACCAGAAAGGAGGTGGTGATGAGTTAGCAACAAAGAGCAGGAAAAGCAGCCATGCATCCCCGCAGGAGCAGCCCAGTGTTGGCCAAAGGGCTGCAATCGCCACTGGAGATTAGATATGACCCAGAGCAGAAGCCATTTCTGCTTCATTCAAGAATGAGCGATAAACGAAAGATAGTGGCAAAGCTTCCTAAGGGAAAGAGAAAACTTGGTTTTATCTTGGAGGAAAATGTCCTTGTGCTTCATGCAGCAAGAAAAGACCAGCCAGAATCAGTGCTGTGACAAAACACTTCCTCACTGATAAACAGAGCTTTTGAGAAGCCCTGCATTTCTCAGGGGTGTTTTCATGCCAGCTGAAATCAATCAAGGCCAGCATTGACTTTGATTCAAATGACACATGTAGTTTATGGCTGTTCTGTTGTATGTAACATTGTATCAGAGTATTAATAACCAAAGTTTGGAAAGCCATGAAACATTCCTGGGTTTTGCCTCTGGAGATGTTTCAAAAGCTTCAAAATTTCAAACCCACTTCGTTTCCCTTGACATTTCCTTCCTAATCCCATTAGGGCTTGCCAAGACACGAATGTCTGAGGTCCCAAGGAGCTCCTACTGGATATTTTGTGCTAATGCCAGGAGCAGAAGGGCTCCAGGTTTGGCAATACAGCTTCCCCCCAGGATGTCTCTTGCCCTGCCACACCCACCCTCAAAGACTGGCTGAGGTTACCTCAGAAGAATAACAAAATCAAGAGTGATGCTCTTCTCCCACAATGTTGACTCCATATTCAGCTTTTAGAGAGAGGAAGAGGAGGACTTGTGTATAAATATTTCTGAATCTAGCCCAGGGCTAAGCCCACGCCAACTCTAAACTTGGTCTTTTCTTGCAGGAAATGACAATGCTGGTAACAGTATCATCCTCCACCCAGCCTGTTCCCATCCACCACCCCCTTTCTCCTCCTCCCACCCTGCCAAAGCCTGGGAAGGACAACCTGCGGCTGCAGCGGCTGCTGAAGAAGGCAGCCAGGAAGAACGCCATCCTCACCTCTGAGCAGGGCAAGTCCTTCCGCTCCAACCTTTCGCCTGTGAACGAAGCCAGCCCTGACCAAGAGCGTGCTGAGAGCGCTGCCCCAGCGGACACCCCTGAACCCACAGCATCCCCCTCCGTCCCCCTGCCAGCCCAGCTCTCCATCAGGCCCGTCAGCCACCGAGCTCCCTCTCCTTTCCGAAAGCGGAAGCCTTTCACGCTGAAGGTCACTGAGCAGCGGCGCATTGCTGAACATGTCAAGCTCACAGCCTCCTCAGCCATGCCCCTGCTACACAAGCCAGGAGCTCCTGAGACTCCACAGCAGCCCGAAGGCATGGGCTCCCACCTTCCCTCTCCATCCAACCCTTCAGGGTCTGTTTTCCCCCAGCCTCCGCCTTCCAGTACATCCAGTAACGAAAAGGCACCAGATGTTACCTACGTCACCAAGGTGAACACTTATTTCCACAGTGTCAAGCCACCCAGGGCTAAGACTCCCACACCAAACCTGACCCAAGGAACTGTCAGCCACGAAGACAAAAGGCCTTCTTCCCCAGCACCTCAAATAAACAGCTGTGAACCATCTCCAGAGCAGACACCCACCTCACTTGAAGACAGCAAGGTCACGCCTCCCTTGCTGGAACCTCCCCTCCTTCCTGCTGCAGAGACAGAGCCTCCTGATCAAGCTCCCAAGCCTGTTCCTACTGAGATGCCCAGCACCTCTGATGCCCACACCAATAAGCCTACAACCCATGGAAGTGACACTGAAATACCTGGATCAGAGACAGCTCCTGAATTACCCAAGCAAAACGGAGACATCCTGAAACCATCAGATTCTAGTGCTCCCTGGAGGCAAGCACACCCAGCAAAAGCAGCTCCAGCACAAGCTGGCAGTACCAGGTCCACCTCCACAGACACCAAAGCAGAACACATCACTAAACCCCAGCTGACCCCTAGCTCACCCAGCACCAGCCATCCCCCCAAAGCTGAGCCAGCACCATCGTCAGGAGAAACAGCAAGACCTCCTGGAACCGGTGCCAGTGGCTGGCATCGCCTCAGGAAGCACTTGATGGTGCAGCCAGAAGTAATCAACTTCCCAGAGTCCAAGCCAGAAAAGACAGGACAGGAAGAAGGGAATAAAGAGGACTCTGCTCAAGCAGTCATCAAGCAAGACTGCATACTGGTTAAATCAAGAGCCATGAGAATGTGGGATGCGATTTTATACCAGATGACACTTACCAAGGAGAGGAAGCAGCAAGGAGAAGAGAAACGGTCACAGAAGGAAGAAAGCTTCTTTCTTCCCCGCCGCTTACCCATCCTTCTACACAAGCCACGTTTTGACGCCCGGAAACTGAAGGAACTGGCTGCCAAACCCATGACAAAGTTCAGCTCCGTGTTTGAGGTGAGCCGCTTTCGACCCAAAGCGGCCGAGGAGCACACCAAGAGCTTTAACAGAACGGCATCAGGATGGTCAGTCAACTGAAGCCAGGCAGCTCCACACCTCTAGAGGTTCCTACAGGGCACCAACCGAGAGGGCACCTATGACCGAGTTTACTGCCCAGTGGAGCCAAGTGTAACAAAGAAAGGAAGTTAAACAAAACCCCTCCAAGCCAGCAGCCCCATGCTGCAGGTTTAAGGGTTACTCTCCATATGTTTAAAAGCTTAAATGCGTAACTATCACATCCACAGGTCACAGGAAAACAAACATGCAGTTGTTTTAAAAAGAATCAATAATCACTGGATGCAGTAACAGAGTGAAGGGAAGGGAAGCACACCGTGAAGAGGACAAGCTGCCTAGAGAAAAAAAGACCAATTTAGAGGAGGATAACAGAATCTGAATTTTTTTTATTGCATTTATCTAAGACAGAGATAGATCCTAGAAACAGAATGAGATGAAGGAATCTGGGTTACTCCACGTCTCTGGGGCGTCTTAGAAACCAAACTCAAAGAAGATACATATAATCTCTATCTTCTCTACTGAAAGTGTACCCCACACCCATTTGCTGAGAACAAAATGGAAACTCATCCTTTCACCCAAGGCATGGACAAGAGACAGCATAAGATATCCTGCTCTCACAAAGCAGTTCCTCTGCCTAACAAAACAGGCATCATTTGACATCCTCCTAGGCCAGTCTACTAAATAATAATGCACAGAAGAATAATTTTGTTTCAGTAATCAAGTTCTGTTCTGTATTTTACCATGTTTTTTCCACAACAGCTGATGGTTAACATTTCCACAATAACCAACACAACCCTGCTTTAGCATGTGGGTAACCAATTGCGTATTTAACAAGGTGCTGGCTTCTGAGGGGTTCTGCTAATTACATGCAGTCTCATTTTCAGGGCAAACACCATGACAGCTGCATACCTGCTTGCCCCTGGTGCCCTGAAAAAAAAGGGCATTTAAAGGAAAATCTCTGCCCATCCACAGAGACAACTGTGCTTTCCAGTATTACAGTCACCCAACTCCACTGCCAGCCAGCTTATGAGCATGAAAGCTGGGAGATCACCTAGTTCTGTTTCACAAGGGACTTGGTCATATGCTGGAATGGTTCTACACAGCTAATGTAGGATTGCTGTGTTTAGTCCAAACAGAATATGAAGAGCTGTGTATAGAGTTTCCTTTTTCATGTGCAGAGGATATGGAATTGACCAAAGTTCCCTCAAGCCAAACTGTGAACACAGGCTTAGAAACAAAACAAAGAGCCCCTTTTGCCTTTTTTTGAAGTCCTCCTACTTTGCTGTGATGTTGTAAGAGCAGTTCAGTTAACAAACCTTCACTGAAGTTTTCACTTTGCTGGTCTTATCTCTATTTTGTAGCTCCTTCCCTTGTCAAAGGGCAAAAATTGAGTAGGAAGAATAACCCAATTATCTAAAGTGGGAATTTCTTCAAACCCCCAGTTTTCAGAGAAAGAAGTAGAAAGAGGTTGGAAATTTGCCAGTAATCACAGGTGGATTCTACATATGCCTCTGCAGGATAATTTAACATTGCTGCAAGAGAAGGCTACAGAGAAAGATCCACGCAGCAGCACAAACATAAACATTTAAGGAGTGCAGTGTAAAATACGTAATGCAGATAAAGACAACCTTACCACGGAGTGATAAATGGTACCTTACTGCAGCAGAGCCAGATGGATGCTGCTGCACAAAGGTCTGTGTGCACAAGAGCCCCAGTATTAGCACAAAGCAGAACAGGCAACATCGATTTTGTCTGGGAGGTTAAGTCAATCTGGCCAGAGAAGGTGGTTTAAGGAGCACATGTGCTTTAAAACGGCATTTCTCGTGCAGCAAGGACAACCACCCAGAGCAAACCAGCAACTCCTACCTAAGGCTTAGGCTTTGCATCTTCTAGGCTTCCAACCAGGCTGCATCAACACCCCAGCCCCACTGCACGTGGACGAAGGATCGAGAAATGCCATTGGGGAGAGCAATTCCCAGAAGCAGAAGGAAGGAGACAGAGGAAGTCTGGTCTGGGTGCATGGTTTAGCCCTTTTACCCCAAAAGCAAAGGGCAGAGGCACACAGCAAGTGTGGCAAGTCCTGCAGAGACAGACCCTGACATGAGAGCATCACAAAGGAGAGGACATCCTTGGAAGCAACAGATTTCTGCCAATGGCTCTGCACTGGAAGTTATTGCAGTGTGATCCAGCCTGAGCTGCTGTGCAGAGCAAGAGGAGGGGAATGCTACTGGGCACAGAGTTTGGTTATTTTTCAATGCCAAGCAGCATCAAGCAGTTGCTAAGAGCCCAAATTGACACTTACAGAAAAACCCTTGCTCCATAGCCTGCAATGAGGTCCTGCAGCTCAGGAAGGGAGGGGAGGGGAAAAAANNNAAAAAAAAAAAACACACCTGTGTTTAAGCAACTAGAAAGCTGATAAGGTGGTGTAAAGCAAGTGACAGGGGTGAGCCAGAAGTGTTTGGGAGCAAAAAGGCCATGACAGTGATCCACTAGCAGGGAAAAAGGATGCATGTAGTCCAGGGGGTGCAGAGGAACTGGGAGCTCACACCATAAAAAAGAGACAGCTAAGAACCTAAGAACAGAAACAAGCCAAGCTCCTTCAGCTATCACAGTAACTTTGCTATTCACTGTAAAAAAAAAAAACCTCAAACTTCCATGTGAATGAACCCACAAGGCAACAGTGTTGTGCCATGGCTGTCTGGAGTGCTGGGTGGATCCTAGAGGACATCCCGTGACAGTGCCTGCCTTGCAAGAAGGGATGCTGGACAAAGACCAGAGCCAAAGGCACTTTCATTTGAGCTGCTTAGAGAAACTCAGGTAGGGCAAACAAAACCTGCTGACAACCTAGCAAAACATGTTTGCTGTACAGAACAGAAGATCAGTAGGTTCCCACCTGGTGCACTGAAATGCATTTCAGGAAAAAGAAGAGATTGATCAAACGTTGTAATAGGTTTCTGAAAGTCACAGGCAGAGAAGCAAGCTGAGGATACAAGTTCTGTGGGCTAAAAAACATAGCTTTGGGCAGTCTTGGACTTGTACTGCTGCCCATCTCAAAATAGCATTCAAAAGGGCATCTCCTCTAAATGGGCACTATAAAAGGAAAAAACAAACCTAAACAAACAAAACAATATGCAATACTCAGAAGCCAGCTCCTTAAGGGTGGGGAGAGGGAAAAGAAGGAACACAGGCCCCAGAAGAATTCAGAAACAAAAGGTGTTTTGTATCAGGCAGAGCTATTTTAACCTTGGCAATGAAATAAAGCTTCTTTTTTATAGTAGGGAAAAAAAGAGAATGAGCTTGTTTTCACCCTCAACTTCCTCTCCACTCGTTGTGCCAGACGCTGCCCAGTTGGATCCAACCAGTTATCACCTCCCTCTATGCCATTCTTCCTTATTGCCACAGCCCTCTACTATCATCCACTCAAGATAACACCAGGATATCTATGAGCATGCACACAATAGGAGCATGAGATCCAAAGACCATTTCAAGAGAGCACAGAGACAGCAACTCAGCTCTGCCTTCCCCTTGCTGCACATCAGAGAACAGTCCTTTCTGCTCTGCTGATCTACCCAGCACAGCAGATGTTCACATCCTTCCTGCTACAACCTTATTATAGACTGGTTCCAAGAGGTTACTGAAGTCATTAAAAGTTTTCCCCCTGATTAATTCAGTAAATCTGGGAATTGGACCCTGGAAACATTTGAATTTCAGAAGTACATCAGCCCCTATGCTCAGCCAGAATGACCTCCAGCTATCTAACTCCTTGCAACTTAAGAGATCATAAGGAAAGATAGCAGATAGAGTCTGTTCCTTTGAACTAGCAAAGGCAAACACATCTTCACCCAAACAGCAGCAGCTAAGGGACTTACCCTGCAGATTAAACTAACAGAGGTATCCAGCTTCCCAGCAGCATCAGAAAGGCAGAGACCAAAACAAACCCCTACTGGGTACCCGCTCCATTCCAGCCCAGACAGTCAGGCCCAGAAGCAAGGCTCCAGCTGTTCCCATACAGCACCTTCCAACTCACCCAAAGTGCTGCTGGCAGAAACAACCCCAGCATGCTGCCAGAACAGCCCACGAGTTTGATACACAGTGCAGTCATATCCCACCTACCTGATTAATGAGTTCTCCAGACATACTATTGCTCTGCAGCATCGTCTATCAACACCTTCTTGTACTGGCCATGGCCTGTTGCAACAAATTTATACTTTTTGCCAGAAGGAATGGACTGAACAAGAGAGAAAGAAAGAGCCAAAGTTAACATTTTTCTCTGTTAAACAGGTAGTCAAAAAATCAGATAACTGAAGCCAGAGGAGCACATGATACAGTTGCAGGGGGCTGTACAGCTGCCCAGAGGGCTTGGACACAGTCTATTCTATACTCCCTGCTCACCCCCTCCACACAAACTCTCTGCACAGATCCATGACAACTTTCTGTAGGCATAAAGTAACACAATAAGCACAGGATATGCAATAGGAAAGAGAAGATGCAATGCAGGGATTGTGAGAGAGGGCTCTTCTAAGAGCCCAGACCCCCAAGCCATATGCTATGGTTTTTACCCATAGCAAGAGACTGTGTGATTTACCAGATACTGGCAGTTTCAATACAGGAATTGACAAAATACGTTGATCTTCCTCTCCCAGCATAGACAGTTTGAGCAGTAGCTGCTTGCTGCATTTTAAAAGACATTTCCACAAACATTCCCACAAAACCCCAGATCCATCTGCAAGCGATACTGTCTTAGGTTCAGTTCCACTTAGTTGTGCACGTTTTGTTTACTCGCAATGCTAAAAAGCGTAACCAGAGCAAAGTTACTCAAATTTGCAGTTCCATTTGAGCCTAGAAGTCTGGGACTCCCAATTCATGAGCTGAGAACAACATGCTATTCAAGAAACCTTTCAGCATTACTGGATATAAAAGTATTTTTGTCCCCATTTTCACCAGAGCTGAACCAACAGCAGCTCACTGTTAGGAATAGCTCTTAAGTATGCAATTGCATTGATAGATACAGGCAGCCCTTGTCCCTACAGAACATCATCTTCTCAACACTTCCAACCCAGCCAACAGCTCTTTTCTTTGTCAGCAGAGCAAGTGCTCTCATACTCACAGACACTAACTCACCTTGATACTGCTCTCAGGTTTGGGACTGCCCTTCTGTTCCCAAAGGCTTCTTTTGCTCACGATGTCTCCGGCCACGATATCCTGAGAAAATTATGTTCATTACCCTTCACTGCTAATGCTGCTGAACATGTCTTTGTTCACAGCCATTTCCAACCCACACATCTGACCTCCTTTTTTTAATTTGTAGTATCACATCATATGACCTATAACAGCTGCAACTACAACCCATGACTGTGAAAACATCTTCCTGTTCCCAGTATATCCTATGTTTTCCTATCACTGTCTTCCACAAGAGTCTGAATTAGCTCCAAGACGTTTATTTTCTTAAGTTTGTTAACTATTTAGGACATGTTAACATCAAGGCTTCTCTACTGTAAGGAATTCTGCTCTCATAAACACATATTTGCAACCAACGTGTTACAGAGCCAGCCTCATCCACAGCAACCAGAAAGTAGAATCACCAAGAGCAATACATAATAGTCTCTGTTTTCCAAGTTCACAGGATTTATCACCTTGGTACAAGGTGCAACTTCATGCTTGACAACTGGCACTCAGTCCAAGCCCCTACAGGAGACATTCTCCCCACCAGCTGATTTTATTCCCATTTCAAATCAGAGCCTCAGCCAGCATCACAGAGGTTTTCCTAGATGCACCACCATGGAACAATCTCCAAGGTACAAGGCCTTACAACATCATGGAAGACCTCTAATACAGATGCCTTTGGAGCTTGCAGGCCTGACAAACAAGAGGCACAAACAGGATAAACAAGGGTAATGCATGTTGTGCCCAGGGGCCAGCCCCTGCCTCTGGCACAAGCCAGGCAAATCCCCCAAGGGCCATACCTTACAGGCCGAGGGCTTCACAGCAGATTGAGCTGTGACCTCCCCAGTCTCCCAGAGGCTTTTTGTGCTGGCTACCATCATGCTCGTGGTGGGAAGGTCAAGAGAGGGCTGCCGGACAGGTTTTGGAGCCTTTGTGGAGGTCTGGAAAAGAAATGGAGACAGTTTGCCACCAGAATTTGTCTCTTGATTATTTCCAACCCCTGTAATGGGAAGGTCCTTGGAGATTAGGGGTTGTAAAAGGAAACATGTAGAGTCCTAGTAGTCCCTGTCAGATGTTTCCACTCTTTAAGCAAAGAACATGAAAAAACAAGCATGGGACAGCTTGCTAAAGGAACCTGCTTTACGCCATGGAGCGAGATACAGACCATCCAAGGGAAGACCATTTAGTTGTCATCTCACAGATGGTAAGGCTAAGAGGCATGGTGGGAGAGCAACACCAGCAAGGAGGGCTCCTTGGAGGGTGGGGGCAGAGACAACACAGCAACCCACCTCAATAGCCTGTGTGTACTGCTCCAGCCTGTCATCAATCTTCGACACAGGGAGAGGAGGCTGACTCTTCTTTATGCTGTTACTGCAGAACAGAGAAGAGGATTACAGTGTTCCCCTAGTGCCTGAGGCACAAGGGAGGACTTAAGGGGCCAGAGGGAGCCTGCCACTCCTCCCCTTTCCCACAGCAGGACCTGCTGACAATCTCCATTTGCACAAATGACCTGCTTTACCCTGAGGCCAACCCTGGAAATACCTCTTCTGTATTGAGCGGTTCAGCGACTCAGTTCTGTCCGTGATCTGAAGGGGGAGAAAGAAGACAAAGATACAACTTTTGTCCATAGACCTCACATGAACGCAGGTAACCTTAGCTGACCATTTCTTGGCCCTGATCCTTCACCCATATTTTGGTTAGAACTGCCTCACTCAGGCCCCATGTTCTCCTACTGATCAGAGAGACAGTGAGCATTTCCTTTCTCCTTCTTTCCAAGCAGGGAAAGAAGGAGAAAGGAATCCCAATCAATTTCAGCAGCAAACCAACAATGTGCAAATTGACTGACAGCTGAAACACCAACCAAGACCATTTTCTCTACTCCCTCTTGTGAAGCAGAAGGTCTCTCTCAGACCCTTGGTTTCCTAGCCAGACATAAAAGGGGAAATGGCAAGTACAGAAAGACAAGGGGGAAAACTAGAGGCCATGTCTGCAGGAGAGAAGCCAAGCATGGGAAAAGCACAGGCATGAGTCAGGTCAACTTATCCACACCAGAGAAGCACACAGACAGGGCAAATCAGTACGAGGAGCCACCTGCAAGACAGCTCTTCATGTCAAGCCATCAGGAAAGAGTTTTGCACCAGAGGCTCCTATGCAATAACTCTTTGGCCAAGACAGGAAGGCAAGCAAACACTTCACAACCACTGCAGGAAAGGAAAGCTGAAATGTTGCTAAACCTTGTGACTCTTTCATGCCCCAGAAAACAAACATACAGAAAGAAAATCACCTTGAAGCCAAAGGGGAGCCTTTCTTAACACAAGCTCCCACAGAGTCAAGGAGCAGCAAAACCAAGTAAAAAGGAGCCTTCTCCCCCCGTAAAACTGCTGCCTGTGCCACAGGAAACATCACCTACCAAGTTAGTAGATAAAAAAACAGCACTAAATGATCCTATAAGATGCTTTCAGGATGCTGGTGCTAAATTTTGGCTAAACAGAAGACAAGACAGTGTCACAAAGAGGACACATTTGCCAGCTATGTCCAAGAGCACGAGGCCCATTAGAGAACAAGCAAACAGTGCAACCCTGGCTAATAGAGATGACCTGGGGAGAGTCACTCTGCAGGATCCCCTCACAGCAGCACAAAAGAAGCCCATCAGCCAGCTCTGTCTGCTTGCTGTCAGCTCACTCCTTTGCTTGGTGCTGCAGGAGCTGCTGCTTGCCCCTGAGCCATGACTTCAGAGACTAGGTTGGTCACCCTGCTCCTGGATGGGCAGGCTGGTACCTCACGGGACACAGCACCAACCCGAAAGGGGAATCCGGGAGATCTTTGCCTCAGCTTCCCAACCACAAGCACATGTCAATAAGAAAAAGCCATGCCAACCCCGCTAGGGAGATGGTGTGCAGGTGCAAACCACACAGAGGCACTTCTGAAAGGCCATGAATGAGCACCAAGTTAAACACAGAGGAGCCTAGAAAAAGCTCTAAGTGACAATGGACCTCAGCCCAACAGTGTAGGTAGGAAGAAACTTCCACTGTGCTATTTGGAGACCACCTCCCCCCACCCCTGGCGTTTCCTTGCAGTGAGAATTGTGCCTTTCCTGGTTCCAAGCACTTTCTGAAGGCCAGAAGAAACCACAGTTGTTCATTCAGGCAGCCTCAAAACTCAAGGCTCACAAAAAGCCTGGGACACAACAGGACTGGCACACAGCTTCCCCCTTGCCACCATACACCTATTTCAGCCGTCAGGTCATACTGGCCCTCTGAACCCCAAACACCCCATCACCCTACAACATCAGCCTGCCCCAAATGTGCACCCAGCCTCCACCAGCCACAGCTGGCAGGGGAACATGCCTCCAACTGCAGATGCTTTCGTCTTTCCACTACAAGCAGGGTTTCTGCTGAGCTTCCTGTGCCAAAACACCTTCTTGGTGGCTAGTGTGTTTAGCTCTCAGTGTTCACAGAGCCCTGCTAGCTGCGGTGTAAAGATCATCCTTCCTTTGGAAAGATTCCAAGCTCAGATTTTTCCTGAACAGCTTTATGTCCAGCTTAGTGTGCGGGTGAGCTCTGACATCACCGTTATAAAACACAGAGACTGTATTTCTAAACCTTTCCCTGGGCTAATCCTAGCAGCAGCAGTTAAGCTGAGGTCATGAAGCTATGTGTGTTTTGGGGTTGTAATGACAGAAATCCCAGCATATAAAAGTTGCTGAAAGTATTTCCCCCATTTTCCTACCAGTCCCACTTCAGGAATATACTTTGGCTACCCCCACCACACTTTTCAAACCTCGCATGAGCACACAGCCTGCATCCAAACCCACCCTGTCTCCTCTCTTCTAATTAGACTATAAAAAAGATTCTCCATCAAGAGCAAGAATCTGATGGCTGTAGATGATGAAACCTTCCTCTTTTGCCATCTATTTGCTGATGCAAAAGGAAGTACTCATACAATCATCCCCAGTCAGGAAATATTGAGTAAGCAGCAAATAGTACAAAAACTAAATGTAAAAAAAAGCAAAGACAGTACAAACAGCAGATTAACAGGCTACACAGACTCCCCACCATTTCCCTCACTGCTATAATCAAAAAGGTTAGGGCTTACAAAGACAAAAAAAAAATCATTCAATACAGAATCACTTATCTGCATCTATTGTTTTCAAAGGCACATGCACAGAACTGAGGATTTGTAGTAAATGCAATGCAAGTCACAAGATGCAATTCAGGTGGTGTTAGCAACGGAAGTTTCACAAGAGCATCAACGCAGACAGATGTGATTGGGAAGGACACAATGCTTGAGAGATCAGGAATCCCCATTTGTTTAAACAACTTAAGTCATACATTTTATTCTAAGTAAGATAGAGAAATGCCACTGCTTCTATTATTGGGGGTATTTTTTCCCTTTAGAAGGAAAATTTCATTAAGTTCCTGTGTAACCTTTAACAAAACTCACAAGTTGAAAGCACAGGTATCTCAGTATTACAATATTCCCTTGAGTCCTCAATGAACTTTAGACTTTTAGAGTAATTACTACAGCCTCCAACAGCTCAAGCAGGCAAAGTAGGAGGAGAGGAGGTTGACAGCCATGAAAGATCAGGCAAATCACTCAAGTGGTTTGTCTCAGCTTGTAACAGGAGGGATAACAGGATTCACACTCCACATTGCTGTAAACCCTGGATAATCTTGCTTCATCATTAGTTGGTGCTCTGTTGTGACAGTGTGACAGCTGCCATGCATCCAGAGGGGCCCCAGGAACACAAACCTTTGTGGAGCACACTGCAGTGTGGTCAGAGCACAACTCCTCCTCTTCCAGGCTGGCAAGGCTTGGGGCCTTCTGGCGTTTCTCTGGTGTCTCTTCTTTCTCCCCATCATTTCTCCTTCTCTTCTTTTCCTGAGTGCAGAAAAAGAACAAGCCAGGAAGTGAGCTGGTCAAACTGCTTGTTATGCAGCAATAGTGATTTTTCCCATCTCCCAGGCTTCCTGCTTTACACTAAATCAACACAAAAGCACTGAAACTTTGAGTTAACATTATCTAATTTGGAAATGTTCAGGAAGAAGCTCATGTGTCATTTGGAAGGGAGGGCAGAAATCAGAAATTTTACAGGTTCAAAACTTCCAAATGGTATGAAAAGGGGTCCTTGCATCAGTTATAAAGATCTCTTACCACAATTGAAATAGAAAAACATTAATTTCTCATCTAGAAGCCAAAAGGAGAGAGAGAGACACTGCTTTCAGAATAAAGGGCTGGAAAGAGTCTCACACAGTTCATATGAAAAAGTCTTACCAGCCTCAGACAGTAAAATGATATTTGAAGCTCAGCCACCCTAACAGACTTGCACACCACTTGAGTTCCAGCTTTGTCTCTCTCTCTCGCCCCCACCTTAATCAGGAATTATCAGAACACAAAAAAACCTCAGCTGGGAGCAATACAAGACTAAGAGATCTACCAAGACAAAGTGCTCCAAAGGTGTGATAAAGGCTGGGGAGAGAAAAACAAGTAGTATAATTTAGATTTGAGTTCTCCTGTAAAGTTACTCACTGCCCACAAAGCTACAGGAGAATTAACACTTTCATCCTCAGAATGGCAAGGACATGGCAAAGCCAGGAGCATACACATCATCCTCACAAAAAGGCAGAGACTGCAATGACCACATGAAGGCACACAGGCAACAATGGCACCATCCCCAGGTAATGCCATGAAGCCACATCTAATGTCTACATGGACTCAACTCCCAGCAGCCATTGTGAGCTGAGACATGGGAGCACAGCCTCCAGCATCAGCTCTCCCATCAGTCCTCTGGAAAGAAGGCCAGCTCCTTCTCATCCCACCTCTTGCTCAGCTTGCTCCCCTTCCTCCTGCTCTTGGGCCTCTTCTTCCTCCTGACACAGCCTCTCTTCCTCTCTGATAGCCATATTCTCCTCCCGGATCTCCTCCGGGCTTTCCTGATCCAGCTGGATCTGCTCCAGTTTGACTTTAGCTTCCCTCACACCACTGTCCTCTTCTTCATATGACTGTCTTGGAGACCTAGAGATGGGGGAGAGATCAAAGAAGAAAAGCAGTTATGAGGCTAGAGGCTACACCATGAGGTACCTCAGACCTCAAGAAATCCAATTTTATCAGCTCCCAAAGCCTACAGCTTGCTGGGTATTCCACACCAGGGCTCACAGCCAGTTCCAGGCACCCAGATGTGACAGCAGTCACATCTCACTCCACTTCACATGTTTAATACTCAGCTCAGCCAAGAGCTGTGGCAGAGCTGAAGGTATCTGCACATTACCAGCATCATGATGGGCAAGACCCACAGGAAAGCAGAGAAGAGCCCTTTGCTCAAACCCCTGGCAGAGCGGGCACTGCTGCCATGACATGGTGTTAGCTCCATTCCCTGCCTGGCTGCAGCTAAAATCCCAGGTGAACCAGCATGCCTTGCACTCCTGTGCACATGCACAAACCTGATGCTGCCCCCACGGTTCCCTGCAGTGATTCAATGTGGGGCACCAAACACAGCCCTTCTCTGCCTAAATTCATCTTCCAAGTTAACAGAGTCTCTTGCTGGTGGAGGATCCAACCAACAACACATGAACATGCTTCTCAAGCTGAAACTAAACTCCAGGGCAAGGCTACAGAGCCAGTCCCCTGGAATCTTCCCACGCGCAAGGCACAGTGCTCCACAAGCAATGCTGTATTAACACCTCATCCCAAGCCTCAGTTCTGCCCACTGGAAAAAATTACACCTATACCCACATTGCTCATCTCATAGCCCAGCAAAACAAAGGAGTTCCAAAGCAGATGGGGTCACCCCTTGGCTTAGGGGTTTAAAAAAATCCACAATGGGGTTGGTACAAGAGAACTCCTCCAGGACTTTGAGGCTGCAAGAAGAGACCCAGGAGTATATTCATGCAATCAGTTTTGCAAAAGCAAAGCAGCCCACGGCATGGGGACACTGGAAGAACAGAACACCAGAACTCTCGCTGGCTCACAGCCATGCACCAAGGTGTTACTGCCATCTTACTTTCCCCAGCCAAAAGACAGCCTTCTCCTCCCACCCAGTTCTTAGAAAATTGCCTGGCTTGAGAGAGCCCAGAGAACTGGCTAGCAGGCAGCTGCCAAAGGGCAAGGCTGACTCACTGCTCCTCCCTCAACAGCCAGCACCAAAACATAAAAACAAGCTCAAACAAGACCTTTCCACCCACCTCTCTGTTGCTGGGAAGGCAGCTCACAGGTCAGCTACTATTCAGCCCTCCACATAGGAAAAAGAGATGATGTATATGCTGGCTTGTTTGACTTGTTTCTCATCATCCTCTCACCAACAGCAAACAGGCTCTGAAGGCCCAGGAAACCAGCAGCTCTCCACCAGGATGCGAGCAATGCCTCCAGCTCAAGGGCAAGCTCATATTAAAAATTAAGGCCAGCAAACACAAGGCAGCCTATAGGATGCCTTTTACACCACAGCAATTTTGTATGGGAGGCAGCTAGGCTGACACAGCTTCACCTTCCTGCCCACAACTGATAGCATGGATCTCCCATCTCAAAGTGGAAAACCAGAACCAGAAGGAAAATGTGCCTGAGCACCAAAGTTCTCATGGGATGCAGGAGCTGCTTTAGTTCCATCCAACAGAGAGCAGTTGTCTCCATCCACTCTTTCACAGCCACCACTTAAACATCTTTCACATGAAAACCCAGGGTTTGCTCCATCTTCAGTTAAGCAAGAGAGAGGGGAGATGGGAAACCCTGACCACAGCACTGCTTGTCCCAGCATGGGGCATCACAGCCAGACACACAACCTACCTATGCTCACACCACACTCCAAGCTTGTCCTTTGGATGAGGCAGATCCCCACAGGCAAAGCTGCTGAAAGGACTTTATAGGGCACAGCCTCCTACAAGCAAGCAAGCCCACAGGGTCTGAACCTCTTCAGCTGCTTCTCCCAACCAGCCTCTAGATGAACGGCCCTTCAGCTACAGCTCCTGATTTTAAAGCACCACCGCTCACTGATGAGCTTCACCTGCCATGAACACCAACCACCTTCCCTGTTCAGCACCTTCCCCTCCTGCTACATGATAAACAAAAGCATCACATAAAAACCCAAGGAGAAATACCTGAAGGGGAAAATGTTAATTCTAACTAATTCTCTTTTGAAGGCCAAGGAGGGAATAGCAGTAGCCTTTCATTCCAGAAAAGCCCTTTGCAAGGGGGCCTGGAAAAAAAGAGGCAGCAAACTGAAAAGCAGATGATTTCTAATTGCTCCCACAGATGTTATAATCACGTTATGCTAGTCCTCGAAGGTGCTTGAGCAGTGCTTGTGCAGTCAGGGCTGCAAAGGTACAGCTTGCAGCGTGGTTTAACCACAATGTTTGCAGAAAAATAACAGAACTTTGAGCTCTTTTTATTTATTCAGCAGTAAATATTAATCCTAAGCATTTTTTCAGTCATAGAATAGTTTGGGTTGGAAGGGACCTTTAAAGGTCATCTAGTCCAATCCCTCTGAAATAAGCAGGGACCTTTTCAATTAGATCAGGTTTTTCAGAGCCCTTTCCAACCTGACCTTGAATGTTTCCAGGGAAGGGGCATCCACCACCTCTCTGTGCAAAGAATTCTTCAGGGTAAAGAAGAGCCTATGCCAAAAATTCCCTGCAAAATCAAGCTGCCAAGAGAGCTGAGTCACAGAGTTCATGTGCAGGTAGATGGTGTCCAAGGGAAGTGGTTAAGGCAGGAGTTTGGTTTAGTTCAGTAAGGGGGGAGTGATGGGAGATGGCGACTAAACAGCTGGCACACAGGCTCCTCTCTGGGCCCTCTGCTGCCTGTTTTTCCCTGCTCAAAGAGGAATCAGGCACAAGGTGGGCTGGGGCCATACCCACTGTGCTGACATGAGCCAGGAAGCAGCACTTAACTTAGAACAGCTTTTCAGGCTGGCCTGGATTATGTTAGAGACCATTTCAGCCCCTGCAGCAGTTCAGGTGGCTTAAATCTGCTTTTGTCACTCCTCCAAACCCAGGCGTCCTGGCAGGCTGCCATTGCTTGGAGCACAAAGCTCAATCCAAACATCCCCAAAGCTTGGGGCTGTCCCTGGGCCATTCATCCCTGCTAGCCCAAACTGCAAGCAGAGAGCATTTGTCCCAGTGGTGAGGGGCCTGTTCTGTCCTGCTGATGCCCCAGCTTTCGGCCTCATTCCTACACATGCTAGACTTGACCTGGGTTTGGTCGCCCCTCCTCAGGCACAGTCCTTTTGCTGGGGACGTGGGTACTCTTCCCCTTGGTTCATCTGCATCCTACCCACCTCTGCTTGCGCTGCTCGAGCTTCTGGGACCAGTCACTGAAGCCCTCATCTTCGTCCAGCTCCGAAGTCCCAGAAGGCTTAAAGTCATAGCTGAAACACAGCAAGAAGGAAAATAACATGAGAGGCGTGCAAAAAAGGCCTAAACCTGGCCTGAAAGAGCCACAGCCTGACACTGTCCTTCTCTCCTTCCAGTTATTCCATATATTCTTCTTCAAGCGAGACACACTGTTGAAGAAGGCCAAGGCAAAATCATTCCAGTATCTGTAGCCCTGGTCACAAATGTGTGCTCAGGCTAACAGAACATCTCCCAGGGAGTAAGGGAGATTGGCTGCTTCCCTGTGTCCCTCTGCACAGGGGGAAGCATGAAGTCAGGACAGCCCCATCATCACTACTTTAGCTGATGTCCATCCCTCTGGCTCCCAAGGACATTCTTGTCTTCCTGCAAACCCTCTGTTCTCCTGACTATTTCTGGTTTTCTTTAGTGGGGTAAGGGAGAACAGGAGGTTCACTCAGTCCCTTTGGTGCAAGGATGAGTTTGAACTAATGGGAGTGACATGGACAGGACTAGTCCCAGAGTGGGAAGAGCCACGGGAAGGAGGGGACAGTATTTATACAAGAGAGAATGAAGCTTTTCAGGAGATTAATAGCCAAGGCTGACCCTGGCTGCATGAGCAAGCCCAGGTGGCTGTCAGCAGCTGTAAACAAAAGCAGGGAATGGCCAGAGAAAAAGAAACATCCTTCTGGTTGAGCCTGGCGCAGCAAGCTTAAACATCATGGAGCAGGGACCAAAACCCTTCATTTTAGGAGCTGTTCTTGTCATTGCCCTCTTAAGCACTCAGTCAAATTTGGGCAATGCCAATGGGGCAATGTCAATGATCCTGTGGGGTCAGCAGCGTGGCTGTGCCCATGCCAACAGGACTGGAGCCTGCAAGCTGGGTCACTGGGGCTGCTGCACACTGCTCTGGGCCTGAGGCTGCTCACAGCACCTCCCAGCAAATCACACCAGAGATCTCATCTGCTGTTTTAAAGACCTTTTCAAGTTATTTCCTAGGCTCCATGTGAAGGGGGGTTTGGAAAAGGTAATGATTATTATTACTTTCCAGACCTTCTGTTTGCTTTTACAGCAGACTGCAGCGGTTTTGTCTGCAGAATATCACCGTGTGTATTTCCACAAAAGATTGCAAAGGTGTTTTGCAATGCTTTTCTACCAAAAAAAAAAAAAAGTCCTAAATAATTTTGGCAGTATCTCAAAGAAAAAAAGAAAAGATCATTTAATGGAAAAAGAATAGATTTTTCATATTAAGTTTTGCTATTTTCTCAGTAAAATGAAGACGTTGCTTCTTTTTGACTATAACACCAAATCCTGCCACCACTTTTCCATTGTGCTCAATAGATTCAGAAATACGTTGAACACATAAATAGTGGTAACACTGAGGTCTTTGAGACAAGAATCTGGCAATTCAGAGCGCAGACTGGTTTTTGTGCTAGCCCCAGTGCTGCACAGCAGCTAGGCTGCTGAACCATGGACATGGGGAGGCTGCAGTAGGATGCAGCGTGGGATGTTGGGGATGTCATCCTATCCCTTCTCCAGGTGTTTCCTCTTTGACAGAAGATAGCTCAGCATCTCCATAAATGCCTGCTGAGCTACTTCCATTTAGGACTGGCCCCATTAAAGCACGAAGTTAATTTTAACCCTTGGAGCTGTGAACTGCACCAGCTCATTGGCTGCTTCATGCTTCCCAGTGGCAGGGCAGCATCCTCCAAGGGAGGAGTGGGAAGCCCAGCCAGGATAGGTGATTGCTTGCACCATGATTTGCCCAGGGTTGTGCATCACATACTCAGGCACATATCTGTCTTTGCATGTATCAGGAAACTGCATTACTTTTGATGTAGGATGACTCACTAGTTGAAATTTAACCAAGCACTGAAATCACTGACAATGAGGATTCCCTGCCAGAGCCCAGCCTGTCCCAAGCTGTCCCAGTGTAAACTCTCAGGGCAGTAAAACACTCAGCCTCCAGCCAAAAAAAAAAGATCAAAGTAGGACTTCTGGGTTTTTCTGTCCAAACAAGAAAACACACAGTTTGCTAGTGTGGGCTAAATCCCCCAACCCAAACCTATCAGAGAACTCCCCCATCTTCCCCAAACTACCCCTAACAACAGGGACACATGCTCAGTGGATGCAGGAGGGGTTTGTTGCAAGACGAACGTGTGTAGCTGAAGGATTTATCCACGGGTATTTCTTACTGGTTTTCCTGTGCCAGAGCTGCGCTCTCTGAGCAGGACACGGTGCCATTCAAGCCCTCTTCTGCCTGGGACCGCAGCTGTTTCTCCCGCTCCCGCCGCCGCCGCTCTCTCGCTGCCTCCTCCTCATCTTCCACGCTCCACTGTGCTGTCAGCCTGCCAGAGGGAAAATCCATCTTTAATGCCATCAGGCAGTCCTGTGAAATCTGGTAACAAACCTCTAAGGTGTCTGGGCTCCCCTCATGAAGCAGGAGGAGCCTTCTGCAGAGGAGTGCTCCCACCATGAGTGGTGCCACTCGAAGTGCATCCTCACCTTCATCAGCACAGCTCTGCAAAGGGACTGACCAATGGGCAAGGATAAGGTGGGACATAGGGACTGGGAGAGGGGTGCAGGAAAAGCCTGCAAGTCTCTACAAGGAAGATGTGGTACATATCCCCTTCCTCCCAGACCAGCCACCTTCCTGTGGGCTGAAGTCCCCTGGGAAGCAACAACCCCTGCAAAAACAGCTTTGCATCCCAGAAGGGTTTGTAAAGGGTCTTGCAGTGCTGCAAGATATCCAACACCTTCATCTCAAGCTTTGGCCCACGGAACACAGGATCTGTACCTTGGGGGTGAGTTTCCTTAGGCGGCTGAGCTGCTCCTGCCTGACCAGGAGCTGAGGAAACAGTGGCAGAGGGCAGCACCTTTGTCCTGCTCTGCCCTGCCTGGCTTTCTTCCACTCCTGCTGAGAAGAAAAACCTGCCCTGGCTTCTCCCAGACATCTCAACTGCTGGATAGTAATGCCCCTGTCAGCAGAACAGCCTCTTGCATCCCCAAGGAAGTGATAAGGCGGATGCCACATTCTTTCTCTGGTGATAAGGCCAGCCCAGTCGCTCTCCACATGGGATCGGCTCCTGCTCCACTGGCGGCACCAGCTGAGATTCAGGCAGAAATGGGCATGCCATGGGATGGCCACCACTCACCCAAAGGGCCTGTGATGGTAACTGGTGCTGGGCTGATCTGATTTGTGCAGATGCCTCCTCACTCCTCTTGTCCCTGGCTCAGCCAGGTCCAAAACAGACCACAAAGGCTGTTTCCTCTGGCATTTGGCAAGAGTATTCACAGAAATGCTCTGCAGCAAAGCACACACATGGGAGTCAGGAAGGTGATCTCCCAGCAGCAGCAGGACCCAGCCCAACCTGCACTTCCCCCCTCAGGCACACCCTGAGGACTGCAGTCCCCATAGGATCAACCTGCTCATTAGGAGATACAGTGCAACATGGTTCGGACTGGGGCAAAGAGCTTGTGGAAAGGAAAAGGGGGGAAAAACCCAAACAGAAATGCCTTAGTTGAGACTTGTTTCAGCCCAGTTTGAATGAACAAGGGGCAGGTTTCAGATGACCCCAGAAGTGCTACTCTCCCAGCCTGCCCAGCTTTGCCCACAGTCTGCACTATGAACCACCTGAGAGGGCCTCACTTCACCATTGGTCTCACCAAAAAGCTGTTTTATTTTGAGGTTCAGGACAGATAGCCCCCTCCCCCAGCAGTGGGTGGGAAAAAAAGCCCATTGGGATTAATTGATGAAAAATGTAGCCTTTCTAATCAGACTGATGAACCTTGTTAGTCTTTCCAGGGAAGTCTCCCTTGGAGCCTATTTTACTCTGCAGTGCCAGCAGGACTGTTGAGCTTACCCCAGTAGCATCCCTTTGCACAGTGGTCCCACCACTACCCTGTCAAGAAGCTGGGTATGAGCCCAAATGACTGCCCTGCTGAACTCCCATCTGCCCCAGGGCAGCAAAGACAGGTTGTTGAGCCCAGTGAAGAAAGGTCGCTCATCCCTGCTGTACCCATGGAGCAGCAGGAAAACAAAGCAGACCCCAAAACTAGTCCAAGAGAATGCTCCACTGCCATGTAGTTACTGCCTGCCTTATTTTGGGTGGGGTCTTTCTGCAAGTAGCAAATTCAGCTCTTTCCCTTTTTACCCCCTCATTGCTCCTTGCCACCTTGGTCTCCATGAGGAACAAAGCAGACCCAGACCAGAGCCTGGGCTCCCCTCCTCCCTTCCCTACTCATCCCACACTCCTATTTATTATTTTTCCTCAGGTTCCCATAGAAACCCTTGTCTGTGGACCTGGCAGGAAGCCACCATGTTGTTGTTTTTTTTTTTTTTAATATATAAATGAAGTCATTCATTAAACTCTGCCATGATCTCCCTCCCTTGTGCAACAGCTCCAGATAGTCTCCAATTCGGAAAGGCTCTTAACCCCCTCTCGCCCATATTGCCCCAGTTACGAGAAGCAAAGTCCATGTTTATGCCAAAACAAGTTGTATTTTAATTAAAATCTTTCACCCCCTCCTCTAGCTCCTTGGGAAGCTGCTGCAGAGGCAGTGCTGCACCAATACCCTCAGTCTGGCCAGGGTGCACTAGGCAGCGTGGAGCGGGGGTCCATTCTGAACCACATGAGCTTTCCACACTGTGAGAGCAACATTGGTTGGCAGCCCTCTCCCTTTCCCAGTTGGATGTGACTAACTCTCTCCCCATGACCTCACCAGCTCGCTATTCTGTCCCTGCATCCTTCAAACAGGCTGAGGACAGAGCCAGGGGCGACTGTTTTGGGGAGAAGGGCTTTTCTGCAAAAGCAGTGAAATAACTTTCCCAGCTCCCTTTGCCACAGAGCAATCCAGCTTCCAAGTTGCCCACCATTGTGCTGGGGTGTGGCTCAAATGCTCTGAGCATCCTGGGGGGGCTGCAATGCTGGGAACACCATGCTTCTGCTCACCAATAAGGGCTGCAGATAAAGCCCCTACAGATTCAAAAATACCAGCATCCTCCAGCAAACACCTAAACTCAGTTTATTTTCAGATTCTGAGCTCTCTGTCATGCTCAAACTGGCTGGTAGGGGAGCAAGGTTTAATAAGTGATGTGTTGGGGTTCAGTAATCACACTGACAAGCAGAGGAAAAAGGATGATTACTTTTTGACTGACCTAGCCACATAAATATTTGTCTTTAGTGAAAAACAAACAAAACAAAACTAAGCAAAAAACACGAGCAAATGAGAAACTAAGCCTTGCCAAAGTCCTTGTGTTTTGGGTCAGCTACAGCGGTTTGTTGGACCCCAGACAAAATGTGCCATTTCAATTTGGACAAGCACAAGTGTGAGCAGGGGGTCAGCTGTTAAATTGCCTTTCGAAGCAAAAAGGTGGAAAGATTTAATTTCCAAATGGTTCCATTTACTAAAACAGGACCATGGTCTCCCATTTGCTCTAATTGTTCACAACTGTATTCAGAAACTCAACACGCTCAGCCCACAGTGGTATTTCACAACCATCTTTCCCAATTCTGTAAATAATTACCCAGGGCTTCAGGATCAGGCTGATCCCATGTATCTCTGCCTTCACGTCCAGCCAGCGCTTTCTCAGGTTGGTCCCAGCCTGGGGAGGTTTGGGGAAGAAGTAGACTCACAGCTGCCAGTGGGACCAAGAGTTCTCAACTTCATTTCACCCATCACAGGAGAGGGAAATGGAAAGCAAAACTTGAAGCCTGAGGAGTTGCAAGATGAGCTACAGTGTGCTACACTCCTGCATTCAGCCACTTGCCTTTATAAAATCCCTGTGGAGAGGGATTTTCATGCAGTGTGAAAGGAAATTCACCCTCTTATGCAAACTTTAGTGTGACTGGGGAAGGGAGGAGGAAGGGTAAAGAGACATCTGTGGCCCCAGCAGCCCAGAGCTGCAGCAAAACTTGCTCCAGCACAAGCCCAGCACAGGGCTGGGTCTTTTCTTTAACACGGTCCCTACATCTCTGCCAACAGCTTTTGGAGGTCTTGGTTGAGCCAAACACACTTTGTGGAAGGGGCTTCTCTCTTCCTGAGGAGATCCTGCAGCTGTAAGGATGAACTGAAGGCACCTTGGTTCAGCTGTGCCCACAGAGACACTGCTTGCCAAACATTTGGGATGCTTAGGCTTCTGCTCTGACCAGAGCCAGCTGCCCACACCAGATCCAGCACCTGACTTCACCTCCCTTGGACCCTCAGCCAAGGGAGGGGTTTTATTTCTGTTTGTGCTACAAAACATCTCTTCCTGCAGCACGGCAATACAGGCACCCGCACTCTGGCTGCCCTGTTCCACATGGCCACAAACGTCCGCTCCAGACAAGCCAGCATTGCAGGGAAGGTCACGTTTCCTTTGGGCAATTCCTCACCAGCACTTGAGGAGATTTTAATATTCAGGCAAGGGAAATTTCTGGCACCAGATGAGCTGTGTTTAAGGGAAACTGCAGACTTGAGGAGTCTTTGCATGGTTGATGGCTCAAAGGAAGCTTTGCTGGCCCAAACCCAACCTTCAGCACTAAAGCTAATTCCAGAAAGGAAAATCAAATGCCTCCCAGAGGCTTTGGGCTTTGCAGACCTGTGCCAGAAATACTCAGGAACCCTCTACCAGCACACTGGACATTCCTGTCTCCTGAGCTCACCAGGCTATCAGGCCAGGAGTGCTTTGGCTTCGGTCGGTGCCTCTGTTGGGTAGGCTGCCCCCACAAAGCCAGGGTACAAGAGGGAAGAGGTTTTGAGAACAGGATTTGGGAAGAGCCGTGTGAAACCCCAGAATATACATTGCCCTATCACCTGTGAAAAACCCAGTGTCCACCACAGCTGGAAATTTCGCCTGGAAGCGATGGGGATGAAAGAACTAGAGAACTGGGAAGGGCAGCCCTGTCTCCACTGGCAGCCATCTCATCGCTGCTCTGTTCAGGTTTGGGGAAATGGAGATGCCAGAAATCAGTACAAGGGACCTTCCCCTTCCATGCAATCCACTGCAGTCTGCATTGCCTTGTCACAGCATCAGATACAACATCAGTGCAGAATATGGCCTGGGACTGCCAACAAGTTCATGTGCTGCTGAGAGCAGGGCTGCCAGGCTTTATTTCATATAGCATTTATAACACATTTACAAAGGGCCCTGGCTACTGGCAGGAGATGTGCAGCTCACCCTGTCACATGAAAGGGAAGAGGACACACTCAGAAGGCTACAATTCCCTCACCCACTTGACCTTCTGCCAACAAATTAATCAGTTATTTGTGGCATAAAATGGGTCTGTGTGACTGAGTCAAGCATGCTGAAATACCCAGATAATGCCTCCACTCATGTCATTCAGGACCACTGGTGTCAGGCCACCACTGAAGTCATGGGTTTCCATGGCTTAGGAATAACGTGGCTGGTTAGCAAAGACTACAGCTGGGTCATCATCCCACTGAATATGGAAGGGGGTATGGACAGCAGCACGATACAGGAAGACTGGGAAAAGAAATAAAATCAAGAATTATTATGTCACAGCCTGGAGTTTATTTCAGTCTTGCCTCGAGAGAGTTATTCTAGCTCTGAAACAGCAGTATGTCAGTCAAAGGCAGCCAGAGATACTCCACAAGCCTCTCCCTCCCATACATTCATGTAATTCCTCAGCTGCATTGCTCCATTCAGAGTCCAGGCTACAGAGTTTGAACAACAAGGGGGGCAGGGGAAGAGGAAAAAATGCATCAATGTGCTTCACCCTCAGCCTTTTTCTCATACCAAGCTTCCCCACCCCACATGTAGCTGTGCAGCCTCAGCCATGTCTCCCCATTTCTCCTATAAATCACAGGTCACCTTCAGGATGTGAACAGCAGAACAGAGCTGCTTCACATCCAGGAGTGGCCACAGAGCCCATCCCCACCTTCCACTGGAACTGGGGGTGTGGAAAGGCAGCACGTATGGGGTGATAAGGACACACCAAGGCATCTGAACAGAATATGATACAGCCCAAACTTTCACCAAGCAGAAATAGAAGGAAAACCACATTCAGCATGGCAGAGACCTATCTCCTTTTTAAAAATAAAAGCAACTCTTCTTTTTTAAGACAGATCTTGGATTTCCTCCACAAAAGCACATCCCGTTTCTGCCCAGAGAAGGATGTGCAGATGTGCAGCCATGCATCACATGTGCCATGTATAAAATTCTGTCTATTTCAGCCTTCATTAAAACCCCTGCAAAGATTGACCTGTCACTGTGGCATGACCGGCAGGCAAAGCCTCAGGATGGTAATTTACTGCTTCCACAAGCAAAACAAGACCCACTTGAGAAAGCTAGTGGCAAATGGCAGGAGCAGACCCTGGAGGAAGGATGCAGGCAGGGCTAGTACTTCATCATGAGCTTTGTCTGTCCCCTCCTGTCACTCACAGGATAGTGGCTCCCAAAGGCTAGATGGAATGCTCCATGCTTCCAGACGCCATAGGTGATGCACAACCACTCACAGAGGCATGAGGCAACCAATGGGAACAACTGTTTCTTTTTATTATTATTGATTTTAATCATGGCAGACAGAATCCAAACGAATCCCTTCCAAGATGATGGATTGCACCCCCAGGACCATGGGTCCTTAGCACACAGATAGGCTGGTGCAATAATGTGTTAACATCACCAGTCAGGAATTTGGCAGTGGGGAGGAAAGGGCTGGAGCTGAAGCCCTCCCAGCACTCCATTGCATTCAGTAGGTGTGAGAAATCAGTGCTGTGTACAACCTCAAACCATGGCTCTTTCTCACGGTCTCTCCATCTCAGCCCTAAGGTTCAAGGAATTGGAGGGTTTTTTCTAAAGGGCAGGAAGTCTGGGTTCTGTTTTTGCAAGGGAGAAGCATGTCAGAGGAGAAAATAGACTTGTCAAAGAGATGCAGGCTGCCTTACCCAGCTTTTGTATTTCATTTTTCTCCTCTTTCAGATAGAGGCAAGCCTCCACAGCCTCCCTGCTTTGGCCACAGTCAGCCAGCATCCTTCATGATACATTCGTGCTGGAAAAGAAGTCTGAGCCTAGAAAGGTGAGCAATACCATTACCCTGCTTCAAGCCGGGATTAAGAGCAAGATTTGTATCAGCGTGGTGCTTTTTATAGCACAGCTGGCTTGGCCCTCGCTTTGCAGCCCTTGGGGCGAGGCGGTCCCCCCAACAGCAGGAGGGAGTTTGCTGTGTGAGCACTGGCAGGAGGCAGCAGGGAGGCCGTGAGAACGCGCCGCTCCACTCCTGGGAGAGTTGAGGCTCTCCTCGTTTATGGCCATCGCTGATGAGTTGTGCTGCAGCCGGAACCAGAGTCAGCCGCAAGCCCTCGGTCCCTGCCGCGCTAAGGCAGAGTGTCTTCATGAGGAAAAAGAGTCTTCGCCCCAAAATACTGACCCCAAAATCCTGTGTTTCAGGGCCTGGCACCCCAGCCTCTTGCTGCGGGACAGAAGCACTTGGCAGCCTCTTGCTGCGGGACAGAAGCACTTGGCAGCCCCAGCTGCTCTTTGCCCACCATAGAGCTGAGGGATGGTGCTGCTACTATTTGATGCCTGTTTGATGTTCCATCAAAAGAGCTAGAAATGGAGGGAGAAGGGGGAAAAAAAAATCCGGAAGCTGAAAATTTGTTTTTAGACACCATCCCAGCTGCAAAGTCTCAGGCCTCAGCTTCTCCATCCAGGGCCCCTTCTAGCTGAACCATGCTCAGATACATGTGGTGGTCTTTCTCCACACCATCAGAGGGTGCCGATAACCTGTGGTTGCAGCCCTGAGGGGCTCTGAGGCTCACTACAGCCTCCCAAAATTTCCATGGGCTCCAAGTTCAAGCCCTGAACATCCAATTGCCTGAGAGCAGGTAAAAACCTGAGTCAGGCCAGGCTAAAGGCAAACAAAACCCATCCGCTGGTTTCTGGGAAAGGTCAGTGGAAGGTGGAGTTCTGACAAAACAAACCCCAGGGCCAGGAGAATCTGGGAATGGATCCACAGAGTACTCCGAGGGGACAGATGAGCTGCTTCAACTGGAGAGAAAGGATGAGCTGTTATACATGGAGGGAAAGCTGAAGGTGAGCACCCCACAAGGTACCCAGGGAGGGACTTACGCACCATGCACTGGCTTAGCCTTTACCCTCACCCTGCCCCACGGCTCAGCTGCGCTGCAAATCCCCGGGGTCCTCCTGGCTTGCAAAATACGGTGCAAGCAGCTGGCACCATAGAAGCCACACTGGGATGTGGAAATCCCCCAGGCATGCCATTAGTCTGGCCCAAACGGCTCTCCTGGACACTCCTCCCTGCCAGCAGCCACTGCTTACATGTCCCTTCCTATCTGCCCTCTGCTCGTGGGGTCTGCAAAGGTGCCCATCAGTTCTGCCCTGGCCACAGTGATGGGACACAGAGGGATAAAAAAAATTAAGGCCACTAATAAAAATATCAAAATAGGGAAGATTCAAGAAGGGGAGCACTGCGGTGGGCAATCCCTGCAGAGACCATAGGCTCCTCAGGACACGTTGTGGCAGCACTGCAAAGCACAAATCACACTGATGAAGGCCCTGTGTCCCCTGCTGTTCCCTATGCAGGCATCCCTCCCTCCTCTTTCCACACCGATCTGCTACTGGCTCATTCCTACACGTTTCAGTTTCCCCATCTTCCGCTAAAGAGATGCCCCACTTCTTCAAAGCAAGAATTCCTCGCTCCCTACACCTATCCATAAGCCAGAGTCAAAGCAAAGTGGTGCTGCAATAGCCCCCGGAGGCAGCAGCTATTGCCCAGGCAACAGACTGTGCCCAGACCATGTCCTGGCATCAACCACACACACCCCCACCCCACAAAAAATGTTCTTCCCCTTCAAAGCACCATCCAGCCCTCCCAAGTGCTTCAAGCTCCTTGTTCCCAGCTCAGCACTCAGGAAGTCAAGACAGAAATACTGGAGCAGCACCTTCCCTGCTGAGACACATCCTGGCAAGCTTTGGGAAACATCGAATGCAGGCAGAAAGGAAAGCATCCCACAGAGCTGGGCAGAGCCCCCATATCCTGATCAAACTAAACACTACACTCAGGACATGAACCAAAATTCAAGGAGTTCAGGGAATTTTAAAGCTACCCCTAGTGCTGAGGAACTCTAAGCATCAGCAAGAATATTGCTTGAAAATGTGTTGTAGGGAGAAAGACAGGGCCATGCAGCTGCCTCCATGGGTGCCAGGACATGACTGCTGGAGGTGGCAAGCATCCCATCATGTACAGCAGACCAAAACACAGAGGTATGCAAGATTCATTTCAGATTTCACATTTTTGCTCCCCATGCTAATGACTCCACAGAAGATAACAAAGCAAAAATCCCATCCTACAGAGTCAATAATTAGCTCTATCCTGTGACCAAATCTTCTGACTTGTTTTCTTCCCCTGAGCTTTTTCATCCTCAAGAGTCAGCCCCCTTTTCCAATGGCATTATTTGCACTTCAGACTCTATGGCATTGCAAAGACATATAATTAGAGACACCAGTTTATTTGTTGCTTGTGCAGCAGCCATGCTCTGGATCCCCTGTTCTGGACCAGGTCCCCATTGTGCTGGGAGGCAACGGGGTGTTGTAGCGTGCAAAAACACTGTCCTTTTTCCTCAAAAACAAATCACAGCTCACTTCCTAATGGCACCCCAGATTCACCCACATGCTGAATAAAAACCAAACCAGCTGAGACAAGAGCAGTAGTGCTTCCAACTCATCCACCTGCATGCATGCTTCACCCCACGGCTGCATGCCCCAGCCACGTACCCACAGCCCAGCGATGGGGACACAACTGCAGCAAGCCACCACAGCACTCAGTGGGAAAAGCGTCAACCAAGAGACCCAATAATCCAGTTCCAAGAAGCGGCACAGCTGCTTTACAGAGAGGCTGATTTGCAGGTTAATTAAACAGCCATATTCTTTTGTGAAACACTTGAGGCTCGATAAACAGAGGGAGAGTAAAATTCCAGCAGGAGCAGATAATGAACTGAATGAATCGACATGACAGGTGCTGGATCCCTATCTTATTTATAGGAATTCATTAGAAGGATAAGGAAAAAGAGATCGTGAGAACAAGATAAAGTGGCTCATGTTTGGAGAGGACTTTAAAAAAAACAGAGTCCTGTGGGCGTGTGAGGGATCATCGCTGCAAACGTGATACAAAGGGAGAAATACTTCCCCAGTGATATCCTGATACAGAAACTATGCTGGACGAGGGGAGTGCCTGGGCACACGGGGCAAAGTAGGGAAGGTAGATAGCCCTGCAATTGTCCATTCTTCTCATACCTTTCCCAGGTAATTACTCAGCCACTCGTGCTCTGCAGTTACAACGCATAACCCTGGGCTCTTTTCAGCCTCCAACTTTTCAGATGTAAATGGCACATCCCTGCCTGCACCTTCTGCAAAGCCAGTGAGGAAGTAGGAGCGCTAATTTTTCCAGTCCACCTCCTGGCTGGGCCGAGGTGAAAGATGTTTCCCAGAGTGCTGGCTCAGTGTTTCAGCCTCCAGGTGCCTCCAACATGTCCTAATGCTCCCAAGCACACCAAACCACTCCAGAGCACGGCGTGCACTAAGCCTGCCAGCAGTCAGTGGAAAAGCCATTTCATGCAAATCTGACTCCTGGGACTGATGTCTGGGTGATGCTTCACAAGTGGGCCCCTTTGTCTGAAATGCTGGGGTTTTGTATCAAGCACAAGGCAGGATGTTTAAAGCATTGGGACCCAGCTCTTGAACCCAAAATCCATAAGACTTACACTGGTTTCAGATCAGGAACCCTTAATCCAGCTGTCGGACAGCTGGCAAGCAGCTCCTGTAGCTGAGCAATGCTCAGAGAAGGTAATTCCCTGGTTATCCCCACTGATGCCCTGCAGCAGGAGCTGCCAGATAAATCCTGACACCACTGAAATGCCCAGGCCTGGCAAATATGGCTCTGAGCAGCTGTTTTCACTCAAGTGCTCCAGGTCTCCAAAGCACGTGGACACACCAGAAGAACTCAGAATCTACACAGTGTAACCACTCTGTTGCAGTCACCTTGGGACAGGTGAAACCAGAGCACAGCAATCTTGACAGCAACATTATCTTCAAGCCAGGAACCTCAAGCCATTCACTAAAGAAGCTTCTTCCTGCAGCCCAGGTAGCTGGGCTTGCAGAGCCAGCCCCACAGCCAATCTCATGATCTCTCGGAGAAACTGCTCTAGGAAAAAAATACAACTACAAAATAGGATATGGTGTGTATGGAGCAGATCCTGCCTGTTCTGCTGTTGAATCTGGTGAGTATGAGTGAGGCTTTCTGTATGTAAACCACGGAAATCTCTCACACGCCACTCCACTCCTCATCTGTAAGCAGGACTGGACAACACAGCCACAAAGCTAAACCTCAATCAGATCAAGTCTAATAACCCTACTCAGGAAAAATGGCACCTCGTAAAAAAGCCTGTATGAGCCTCTGGGACACCAAAAGTCCCTTATCCACAGCAGGAGGAACTTGGAGACATCATTCAGGACAGGAAAACACCCCTGGGTTAAGCTGTGCTGAGGACTGTTTTTTGGACACCCCTTTTCTGTGTATGAAGCATATGTGCTTCCCCCTGCTCCCCCCATCTGTCACCCTGCAAAATAAATTGCCACCCAGCTGTAAGCAGACCATTCCTGTCCCAGTTCATTTGCCTGGCCTCCTCAGTACCAGCTGGCCCCAAATCTAAGCCCATCTCTTCCTACTGCACACCCACAGAGGTTTCCTTACCCCTCACGAGCCTCTGACAAAGGCCTGTTCTGAAATAGGGATGTGTAACTGAGATCCCAGTCCCCCTGGGCTAAGACCAGGGAATGGGTCCAACTGGCCAAACAAAAGATGAACAGAGAGGAGTCAGCTTCTCCTGCCCACTTTCCGCCCCAGGGGCCTGTGCAGCCAGTGGGAGCTTTTCTGCCAACTTCCCTGGGTCCAGAAGGGGAGAAAGTAGCAAGAACTGGATGGGCTGTAGGCACTCATTTCCCTTCCATGGCAAGAAACTTATTTGAGAGATGAGGTTTAGAGGCTGCATTACAAGTCAAGGAGATCCCAAACTGACTGGAAAATGCCTGGTGAAATCAATCCCACCATGACATCCTCCACCTCTCAGCTGGAGACCAGCGGACACAGCGAGCACAAGGGAACCATGAGGCACCCAAATCACAGAATGTGAGCCCAGCACTCCCTAATTCCACCTCTCACCCATCCAGCTGTTCAATTAAATATGAAGAGGTGAGAAGTGCCTCTCTTCAGCCCAGTCAGAGCCACCAGCATGGCGCACCATCATCACCCAGAGATGGATCCCAGAGACCCATGGAGGGAAGCAGCGATTCCAGCCCCCAAGGAAGAGCACAGTGACCGCATGATAGGGAATTCCAAAGCCAGCAGACAATGTAGCCGTCCTCCCCGGCTCAGCGCCGGCAGACAAACGGGAATAAGCCCAACTGAGCCATCCACCTCCCTGCCCTGGCAATTATACGCTGAGAGAAAGGTTCAAAGCACTATTGTGATCAATTAAATCGAAAAAAAGAGCAGTGTCAGCTTGCAGCCCTGGGAGGATCCAGCCCTTTACTGATCTCTGAATTAAAAACGCACATGACAGCGCGCACAACGTACAGTTCCTGCGGGGAAAAAAGAAAAATCCTTTTTCTAGGCAGAAGCGTTCAGCACTCAGGGGACACAAAAAGACACGTACTGAGACATCCCTTGCACGGAGAGGGGAAAGCAGCCGCTCAGGTGAGTGTCACAGTACAGTTGTGCTCAGTTATTTCAGTTGGGAGCTCCTGGAAAAGCCATCAGTAAGTTTAAATCTGCTTTTCTCATACAGCTTTTGGGGAGGAGAGGGAGGGTTATCTATTATCCTTCCTTCCAGTGCATCGGGTCTGCTGGAAAACCAGGGTAAGGACGAAATTCAGCCCATTTAAAGGCACACGAAGATGGTCGATCTGAAACACGCTCCCTTTCCCCCCCGGCGTCCCCCACCGCGCCCCTGGGCGCGGGCACATCCAGCCGGAGCCGGGAGCGGAGCCCCGCGGGCAGGTGGGCGCTCACCTGATGAGGTTCTGCAGGCCCTGCTTGCTGGAGTTCCTCCTCAGGATCGCGCTGGTCATGGTGGCCAAGCCGCGGCGAGCAGGGTCCCGCTGCCGCCCCCTCCCCAGCGCCGCAGGCAGCCGCCCGGCACTGCGCGCTCCCGCGGCCCCCTCTCCGCCTTCAGGAAGTTCTGCAGCTGGTTTCCTTTTGTTTCTGCTAGCCCCCCCTGCTCCACACCCCCGGCTTGTCTCCTCCACCTCTACCTCCTCCTCCTCCTCCCCCTCTGCCTCGTGGAAGTGTCACGGGAGAATCTGTGGGAGCGCAGCCGCCGGCGGGCCCCGCAGCACAAAGCGCGGCGCTCCCCACTCCCCTGCGAGGGGGATTCTCTCCTCGCTTTAACTCTCTTCCTTCCCTCCTTCATCCTCTCCAGCCCCCTCTCTCCTTCCCCCCCCCCTTTATTTTTTTTTCTTTTTTTCCCCACCTTTACCACTGCTTTTCTTATTACACAAAGCAACTAGGGAGCAGAAATCCAGGTTGGCAGCTTGTACTCGATGGGCTGTAAATCACTCCGGCTCCATTCACAGCAGAAGTCTTGCGTGAAGGTCTCGCCTCCAAACAGTCACACTCGTCCAAAGGTGAGCCAAGAGTCAGATTAATACGAAAAGGGCTTTGCACTGGGAAATGCCACACCAGAGAAAAATGTTCTCCTGGGTTGGAGATAGCAGCTGGATTTCGGGGAAAACCACAGAGATATAGCCTCGGGCAGGCAGGCAGCCTACACCCTGATTCCGGTCTCAAACATTCTCCCTCACCTGCCTGAGTGACCAGCTTTCCCGTGCCTCAGTTTTCCCGTGCCTCAGTTTTCCCAACCATCAGATTGGGCAGGAGGAAAAAAAAAACCAGCTAAATCTGTCTTGCCTCCATAAAACACTGATATTTCTGGAGATTAAAGAAGTGCATGAGTGTTTGATGAACAACTAACATAGCCACCTGCTAAAACAAAATGCCCATCTGCCATGCATTCAGATGGCTGTTCTTCATGCCACCTCCTCATGGGAATAGACTTGGGAAGCAAAAACAAAGGAGTCTTTACCCCTAACCTCCGTCTCCTGGTCCATATGTGCTTTTTTGGGGGGGTGAGGTCTTCTACTATGCCAAACTAACAGGCGCCTGGAGTTGTACCTATCAAGTTCCACCCCTGCCTTATACTTGTACATGATGGTGCTCATGGCATGGCCTGCCCACATTCCCCAAGGTAAGTGGGAATATTCCTCCGGCTATCTTCAAAATGGGAGCAGTTATGATGGAACCACACTGCTGAGACCCTCACCTTCCTTCTGCTTTCAGTCCCTCTCATCTCATCTACATGTTTCCTTTCAATCACTTCTGCAGAAATGTTTCTTGACGCCTGATAAGCTGAAATGGGGAAGTTGCCCATGGAATACACCAAGAAATCGCAATAAAAAGGAAGTGCCTGCCCTCCTTTCCACTGTCTCCTCATTTCAAAACAGCTTTTTTTTTTTTTTTTTTTTGCAGGTGTTTACTAAGCATTGCCTAAGTGATTATGAACAACAAAAACCACAAAACACAGACATTGATGCTGGCCTCACTCTGTGGGCTGCTCAGATGATATCACATTGCATATTTTTCTTTCTAAATTTGGTGAAAAGATGCAAGAGATCCACCACAAAAGTTCTCTGTTGCTGAAAAGGAGCTTGTCCCAGCCCTGCAAGTGCTTGCAGGAGTAGTTAAGTTTAAGCATGTGAACATTCTTATTGACTTCACCACAATTGGCCAGAGCTGAAATGAAGTGTGCACCTACAGGGTTTTCTTTTTGGAGAGAATCAGTCCAAACCTGCCACTGACTCCCATGGTCCAAGCCAGACAAGGATGCAACTTGAAGGAGCCCTGGCAGGCAGAGATGTAACTATCAGCCATGGGCCAGTCACAACTTGGGGGCTGAATGAAATCACTGCAAGCACTCTTCATTCAGGCGGAGATGCCAGATGATCCACAGGGAGCTGAGGAGGGGCAAGGAGGAAGGCAGCCACTGTCACCAGAAGGCAGAGCCTACTGGAGGCAAGGGGACACTGCTGCCTATTGGAAGTGAGATTCTCTGTGTAAATGGGCAGAGGGAAAAGCTGTTAGTTGCCCAGGAAGAGAGCCTTGGCTCCACACCGGCTTTCACTCCAGGAGGACGCCAGCATGAGCTCCTCATCTTGAAAGTACTTGGCCGACTTCCACCCCAGTTCCAGGACTGACTGCCTCTCAGGGATGGGGTTTTCAGTGAACAGGCTTGACTAAAACCATGCTTGGATGATGAAATGCAGGGCCAGAGAGAGGTCATGACGTTAGCTCTACGGTGCTAAGATAATTTGGAAACACCAGAAGTGAAGCAGTGAGGAAGGGGGGGGTCTCTTAACTGCAACAGGCAGCAGGCTGAGTTCTGTGTTGCTCCCAGGGAGAGGAATTCCTGGTACTGAATTCTGCCTTGAAAAATCTTTCAAGGTGGCTGAACCACTCGATCTCCGGGGAAGGCTTCCTGCCCTTCTCCCGGGCTTTCATCTTTGAGAACAATATTAAATATTACAAGAAAATTCATCCTTTCTCCAGCACCAGCAGGGTCTTGCAGAACCTCAGGGAGTGGAGAGCAGAGCAGGACCCACAGCTTGCAAGAAGGGAGGGAGCTGTGCACTAAGTAAAGAAATGGACAGAGACACTATCCCCATCTTCGTGGGGCAGGGAGCATTTAAACCCACTGTTCAAAAGCACAAAGAATGTGCCCGCTCAGAAAGAGCAGTGCAGGAGAAATCCCACACCACTGCCTTAGAGTGCAGAGGCACCTTGGGTCCCCTCTCCTCTTCTGCCTCTCACTGCCACGTGCATCAGCGTGAGTCACACCGTGTATCCATGAACAGTAAGGTCAGCATCAGTCCCACAGCTGGTTGGATCCTTTCACAGAAACAAACCCCCTGCTCCCACCAGGAAGTGGGTAGGAGTACAGTGGACACAGGAAGAAAAACAAAGAATTAATTCATCTGTTATTTTTTGGCACAGTTTAAGCTCAGAGAGCCACCATAAATCTCTGCAGCAAAACACCACTGCACTGCAGGAACTGGGGCACCTGGAGCACCTGGGAGCACATTGCGTGGCACTGGAGTTTTCCAAAGCTCTTCCCAGGAGCAGGGAAAGCAGAGAAGGTGAGATGCTGGGAGAGAGAGCAGGTCTGCCTCCATCACTGTGGGAAGGAGGGCTGGAGTCCCAGAGAGATAGGGCTGCACCAGTTCCCGTTAATTACACAATCATTCTGCTATGTAGGACTAGTTGCAAAATCGGTTGAAGGCTCACACATGGTCAAGGGGAAAAATAAAAAAGAAACAAAAATACTCTAGTCCTGCTAGCGAGGAAATACAGCTCAAGCATTTCTCTTCAATACTGCTGGGATGTAAATCAGCAGGAGTCCCAAAGTACAGTCGCTGCAAGGGCCAGTCCTTTACAAGTGCCACCATCTGCCAGCATGGTTTCCAGAGGTCCATGCCTGCACGTTAGTGGTGGGATCCCACCCCGAGAAAATATTCTCACAGGAACAGCCTCATATCCTCAGCAAGGACTAAGTGCCCTATCTCAGCTGGAGACCCTGTGCTTCCACCAGCAGCACCCTCAGACAATGGAGTAGATGGGGGGCACGTCTCTGGTTTGCATCTTTCCCTCTGCCATCCCAAACCTATCCCCCTATCATGGCGTCCCACCAGCCTCTCTTCACCAGGTACATGCATCCACTGCTTTGAAACCAGCCTGTCAGACATCAGCATTTGCCCAGGCCCCTGGGAGCCCCAGTTCAGGGAAAAGGGCACACCATTGGTATATCAGATGCACAGATGGTGTGGTTTACACATTGGCCTCATGGATGGGGTTTGCCCATGTCATCTTCACCCCGAATTCCCACTTAACTCAGTCCAGCTTACTCTGTCAACACTCCCTTTTGGGCAGCCAAATACAGAGACCAAGACAGGCAGTCAAGAGATAATCCCAAGGAAACAACAGGACCAGCCGCCAAAAGCAGCGCATTGTCTCCTTCCCACCAGAACAGCTCTTTACAAGCACCAAAGTGTGCTGCCAGGAGGGCAGGGCGCCTCACCTCTGCAATTAGCTCAGGGTACAGGGCAAGGAGTCCAGTCCTAGTGATGTTTCCCAGGAAGCCTTCCTCTGTCCTGGCCATGAGTCAGGGGAGGATATTCCCAAGCCAATGCACTACCCCATAAGTGTTCAGGGAGGGGGTGCCGTAGGCAGGAGCTGTCTTGGCTCAGAGTTGTTGCCAGGCCCATGCACTCAGAGGAGCACTGTGAAAAACATGTATAATTGTGGGTCTAAACAGCCAACAAACTCTGTGTCATACTAAGTCTGAAATGTTTGGCATGGGATCAATGATGACTTTCTCCCTATGATATCCAAAAGGGCAGAAATGAGAGAGAATCAGAAGCCGGATCTAGAAGGAGTGTCCTGCTTCCTCCACCTCACTGCTACCTCTCACCCTCACACAGAATGGAAAAGGGACACTCCCTATGGAACTTAAGCAGTACATCCATAAACCTAAAATCCCAAGAGTTTGCTTCATTTTTCAGTGAGAGGGGAAGATGCAAGCTTACAAGTCTTGTAAGAGATGTTGTATTTGTTCCAGGGGTGATACACACAAGGACAAAGGATGGATTTAAAAAACAGGGGAAGGAGAGAAACATTAACAGGGCAGCCCGGCATAGTTAAAGGAGATCTGAGCCCCAAGATCTGTTGCACCAAGGGCTGTGCAAACAGTGAGAGGCCACCTGAGCCACTGTGGTGAGCCACCATCCAGGTTTTTCAGACCAGGGCCAAGGCCAAGTGACTCAGCCAAGCCCTGGGGGAGTGCAGCTGGTCCAGCATGTCGAGCCAGCATCATTACTGATACTGTGCACTGCTATCTGTATATTAGGCTTAATCAACAAAACCATTGGGAAAGAGACAGGAAGACAAAACAATGGCTGCAGATAAGACACTCCCATCCCACACAGGAGGGTCATTACAGGACACAAGGACTATTGGCCCCAAGGAGACTGGCTTCATCTCTTAGGGATGCTTCTCTACCACAAGGCCAAGAAGCAGGACAAAGGACTCCAGCCAGGATGGATAAGATATAGGCAGCTGCTGCCAAGAGCTGCTGCTGTCTGTCTTCCCCCAGCAGACACTGTAAGAAATGTCTAAAAAAGGCCTTTTTATAGCATCGCATTGCTTTGTCACTAGTCTCTGCTCAGGAAGGTTTGGAAATCTGCTGAATGAATTTGGATTTTGAATGTCGATTTAAAATAAATGGAGTGGTCTTTGCTTTGACTAGGTGGATTAGATGGACACTGGGCTGCTGAAGACACTTTCAGACATTTCGCATGTCGGGTGTAAGAGGTGCACAACCTGTAACAGAGGCACCACTTTCCTTCACCAGGTGGCATCTGTGTGATGTGTTTAAACATCACCTAAAGCCATGCAGCACATTTTATTGATGGAATTTTAGGTGAGTTCCACTGCATGAGTGCAGCCCTGTGTTAAGCCGTGCTGCTCAGCTGACCACACTGCTTTCAAGAAGTAAAATACAGCCTCTGCCCAATATAAACTTATTAGCTCATCTGCAGCTGGCTCCAGGCTCTGATGCAGCACTGTGTTGTGCAACACAAGCAGTTTTAGCAACCATTAATCTCCGCTTTACACTGCTGGGCTGTTACTCCGGCTGGGAGTAACAGGAGACTAAATGGATAAGAAGGAACTCCCAAGAACCATCTGACAGCTCCTGCTTCAAAGCCATACCTTCACTTCAAGATGCCCTTTTTCTGGGAAAAGGCATCTTGTATCAGCTTGCCCATATCCATCCATGCTTCCCTTGCTAAGCTGGGCAAAAGACAGGAGCTGTTCTGAAAGGGCCTGCAGAAGTGTCATCAAGTATCCAAAAAGCTTCCATCGAGGGGGAAGATAGTCATTAATGCTCCAAAGTGAGCCCCAAAAAAAGGCTAAGAGGAGCCTTTCTGCACAAAGGGCAGCTAATGCTGTATGCAGGAAGATGGCAACTGGAATGGAGAAGCAGCAGAAGAGACAAATGCCACCCGAGGAAGAAGTTCCACCACAGCAGGGGTGCACAGCCTGTGTATTACAGTAGTCTGCCCTTCAAAACAGCTCAGCTTGGGCACAAATTCTGTCAGCTTCTCTTATGGGAAGCTACATGACAACTGCAAGGAGGCACTTATTTTAAGAGGAAATTATTATTGTCATCAATTTTATCGGAGGAGAACTCTGCCCCTCCCAAATAGCTGGCAGCCGTGATTGTTTGGGGTCTGTCAATAGTTCAGGGTTTGTCAATGCTAATGGCTCCAAAGCAAGCTTGCACTGGAAAGGAAACTGCTTCTGCAGCAGAAAAGCACAAGATGCACAAGCACAGAAGAAGAGATCATATTTTCCAAACTATCTGGCAAGGACTTGATAAAAGGCCCTGCACAAACTGTCTACTCAGCTGCAGCAAGCAACAGATACCTAGAGCTGCTTGGTAATGCAGATTGAATCCCTAACAAAAAAATCTGTTTTCAAAATGAGCACGTAAGCAAAAGAACCGAAGACCTCCAGCTGATGCAAACTGGCAGAGCTTTATGGCAGGCAGAAGGATGGTGCTGACATACACTGGCAAAAGCATTTGGGCCTGCATGTCTGTGCAATAGCAAGAGAAATCCAAATAAACTGAGTGAGTCTTGCACATCTCAGATGAGTTGCTCACAGATTACCCCAAGTTTTCAGACCACTGGATGCAAGTCACCAACTAAGCCAATAGAAGCCCCCTGACTGCTATTTCCATTCATTAACAAATGCAGCTGGGTTTGCTCATGGATGGTTCCTCTTTACCCATGTATTCCTTGGACAGTTACCAGACGCACCAGGCTGCTAGGAACCACCACTGCTCATGAGACAGGGTGAACCCAAGTAGTTCCTGGGTGTGACACTCCCACATATGTCTGAAGAGGGAGCTCTGCTGCCAGCCCCAGCAGCCCATCCCAGGAGGAACCTGTTTAAAGTAGCAAATAACAGAAGATATTCCTGCCTGGCTGCAAGTTCTCCTGCAGAGGATGGGGGCTGCAGGAGTGGAGCCCCCAGAAAGCCACTGGAGACCTGCCCGTGAGAAAGACAACTCTGAGCACCAAAACCTGGGATTAAGACACTTCAGCGGCTTCCTTACACATCTGGTGTGTGTTAGGAAGGATACACTGGCAAGGAAAACATCCATGGGCTCCAAGTGGGGCTGGTTAACCCACTCGTGACTGAGCCTCTGTGGGACATGGACACGATGAGGACTACAAGATACCTGGCCAAGCCTTAGGAGAGCTGGGTTCAAATCTCACTAGTGGCATGTGCTTCCTAGATGATACTGGGAAATCAGGGAGCAATTCAGGTGCCAAAACATAGGTGTCAAGTGTGGGATGCCTTGGGTTACCTAAGACAGCTGCTGAGGCCTGGCAGATGTCACACAGGTCCAATAGGAAACCACCTCTTCCGGGTACCAGATCCACAGTGGGTGAGTCCTACAGTCAGGGCATCCCTCCCCATTCCTAAACATCTCAGCCTCACCTGTCTGGCCTTGAAGTAGAATTAACCTGTCCTCTTTTCCCTGAGGCAGTGGCATAGCCACAGAGCAGCCACCATGGTGACACCCTGACCTTGGCTGGGCACTGTGGGTGCTCCTCTAGTACCAATCATACCAAATTCATGTCATGCAGGACAGCTGCTTTCCCTGAATGTGCAGCAACTCCTAGGACATGTTTTTTGACCCATACCAGATGGCCATGATCCAGAACACAGACTGGGTAAAGAGGCCTGAGTGCCTATCATACAAATATACCTGTGTGTCTTCCTTTCATTAATGTGCATCCTCAAGGCTTCTCCTCATGAAAGGCTTTAGAACAGAACCACACCATGAAGATCCATTCCCCGTGCATTTGGCTTCAAAGGATGCCAAAGCACCTCCTCAGTGATCTCAAAGACTCGGCCTGATGACAAGTTTATTTGACTCATATTAAGGCAACAGGAATCGCAGCTACAGGAGGTCTAAGCTGCTGTGCAAACTGGGGGAGCAGAGCCTTCCCTCACCTGTTCCAGATCAGCAGGCACTGTCCCTCCCAGGCAGGCTTGCAAAGCTGTACTGTGCCAGGAGGGCTGCATGGAGAGGATGAAGTGAGATCACCAAATCCTTGTGGCATTCCCTCTGAGCCCCAGAGCACCATTGCAGGTTTGCAGACAGTCAGAGCCAGATTACACTCTCAGGAGCATGGTGGTCACACCAACACGTCCAGGAGCCTGGGCACCAACTTTATTTGGGCCAGGATTCTCACCCCTCTCAAAGAAAATGCAGTTCCCAATAAAAACATGGCACTGATGAGGTCCTGGAGCACCTCCTGGCCAGGTGGTCTGTCCAGGTGTGAGTCAGTGACCTGACAGAGGCAGTGGCCAGGCTGGATGAGTATCTAGCTGGAAGCAAGCCCAGCTCTGGGGAGAGCAGCAGGGCAGCACGGAGTCAGCTCAGCCCCCAGGCAGACCCCACAGCTGGGCACGCAGGTCACGGGGGTGACGGATGCAAAGGGGGATGCAGGCAGAGCATCACTCAGGCCTGGATTAGCAAGGTCAGTGAGGGTCAGAGCAGAGGGGCCCAGGATCCCCAGGGCATGCCAAGGTTAAGCACTTCCCTGCTGCACAGCCAGCCCTTCCAGTTACCACAAGATTTTCAGATTTGGGGAAAAGCCCTAAACCCTCTGAAGTAAGTTCACCTTACAAAATCCAGGGGCAAGGGATTCCCACAAGCTTCAGAGCCAGACTTCACACCAAGAGTTTTAAAAAATCCAGCCTTCCGGCCAGCAGAGAGCCTTCTGTGTTTTAAAATGAAAAGCGCAATTCAAATGAAGAATGCTGGGCAATACCTTGCTTTAACGCACACTTCTCCAAACCCATAGCTTTACACAGCAAAATAAGCTCAGAGGCAAGGCAAGGCAGGCTTAATTTATTTTTCTTTCCCCAAGGAGAAAAGGACAGTGAAGGCACCTGATACCTCCTATAATTAGAGACAGTTCTTTATCCCTAATGCCACTGCCAGAGCACCTATATCCAATTTGGAAATCATAAGTATAACCCAGCTTCATTAAATAATCCATCTGGTCTTCCCCTGTTAATTTCCCTACTATTTTTCCACATTAATGAGCCCAGCTGGGTCAAACTGTGACCAGTTACTCCTGAGCAGGGATCAGCCATCCCTCCATTCCACCCCCAAGGAATCTGCTGTACTGAGGGGTCCAAAAACTCTCCACGTATCAGTTTTCCGAGACCTCCTTCCAACCATGGGTATACTTAGCAACAGCAGTCATTTCAGCAACGACCCTTGAGACTCCTCTAAGGATCTGGAGAATTCAAGACAGCTGGGGGTGGACGTGGCAAGGAAAAGCCTGGGGCTTGCTGGCATGGCAGAGCCTCTCCCCAGGCAGTGACCATACATGGGCTGCTGAGGGCTCCCTGCCCTGCAGCTTATGGGGTGGGAAGCCCCAGGAGGAAGGAGATGGGAATTTGGGAAAAGCCAAGCTCATGTCAGACCCCACAGACAAGAGAAATCTGCTACACAAGCCATGCTGCCTCCCAGGTGCAGATACCCTGTAGAGCACATCCCAGTGGATGTGCAGAGCCATGGGTATAGGAGCTAAGATTAGGGGTGACCTGAAGCCTCCAGAGCTTTAAGGGGAGAGCTCTGAGTAACATATCCAATACACACTGGCTCCTAACCTCTCCCCATCAAGGCAGGACAACCCAAACAGCCACCTCTCCAGAGCTCCCCTCCAGCTTCTTGCTTATTTGGGAAGGCTAACACCACAGCAGTGTCCCATACAGCAATTCCAGTTCATGGAAGAGAGCATAACACCAGTCAGGTTTAAGCAGTGTTACACCAGCGTCAGCAGGACTTTGCCAGTATGTCCCAATTTGTGTGAGGAAACAGAGCAGGCTATGTTCAAATTCAGATTTCTACAACATTTGCTAATGCAAGCTCTTCTTCTATATACACTGGGCACAGTTAAATAGACAAGGTTCAATGTTTAGGGAAACACAGCACCCATGTTTTTCTCCTGACATTTCCCACTGTCCATTACACCCAGGAGCCTTGGTATTTACTTTCCTGGCAGCTCCATCACAAGATTGGCTGTTCTTACCTCCATCATGTTTTAGGCTGTCTTAAGACCATTGTCCTAACTCTATCCATACACAGGTCAGTCTGAAAAGAGCATTTTCATCAACGAGAGGAGATCAGGGAGCTAAGTTAGCTACAGGGTGAGAAAAGGTAGAGACAAACAGCAAGTAAACACTTCCTTCCTCCATTTCGGGAGTAGAAATCACCAGTCTAGTAAGCGTTTAAACAGCACAAGTAAAAGCAAAAGGAGTTTATAAAAACCGATTAAACTATTAAACAAATTGTAAGGGAAAAGTAATTCTTCATATTTTTAAAACAAAGAGGAATTCATTTCTGCTAGCTATTTTTGCCATCAAGTTTCATATTTCATTAAGATTCTAAAACACAGCTAGAGAGGAAGGGATGTGCCGCCCTGCTGTCAGTATTCACACTCTTTTTAAACAAGGCTGTAAGGGTCTGAGTGCTACAGAACAGACTCCTCCAGACAGACTTTTATTTAGCTGAAACTCCAAGAGGAAACAGAAAGGGAACAAGCTGACCCAGCCCTACCAGCAGAGCCCACGGGTGGCCCTGCCTGCACCAAGGTATCTGCACCTACTGCAGCAAGAGGGGAGCAGGAAGGTTTGACTGCCTTGGGCCACGCACAGCACCTGCTCCTTGCTGCTGCAAAGTGAGCTGAGCCTGCGGCAGAGACACAGCCGGGCTGGAGCAATGCTGGGAATCACATCCATCCCGGTGCTGAGGAAACCCCCGTGCTCCCCCAGCAGCCAAGGCTTCCCCTTTGTTTCAGCATCGAGCCATGCACAGAGCCTTCCAGCACCTTTTGAAGCTTCCAGTCAAATCTTCAGCCAAGGCTAATTGCTGTCAGGTGTCAGCCGAAGCACTTACTGCAACCACTGACGACAGGAGATGACACACCTTTCTCCTCTCATTGTCACTCAAGGGTTTTTTTTTCCTGTCAACATTAGCTGTGTTGGCTCTCAGAAGCCTTGGGGAAAAATGCTAATGCAAGCTTTGAAGCTGGAAGTGAAAAATCAGGTAACCTTCTAAACTCCCTGGATGCTTAGCCTGAATCCAGTCCAAATCTGAGTACTTCTGGGTGATGCACTTTGGCCGAGCTTATCTGTCTGCTTCCACCACAGACAGATGTGGTCTCTGCTACTGATCTGTCTTCTTTTAGCCCCCGTGGAAGCTGTCTGTATTCAAGTGAAGAGACCCCAAATTTTACAGTTGCTGCTGATAAAGCAATAAAGCAGAGCAGAGGCACAGGGAGATATATAACTTTACAGCAGCCAGCCTGAAACATTGCCAGGTTAATTCAGCTGGAGACATAGGGGATGCAGCACGAAATCAGATGTGCCCAGCAAGGAGAGGGGGCAGCTGATCTGCACCTTAGAGAGGTCTTAGAGATGGGGCTGATTTCAACCACAGAGCAGCTCCAGATCACCAGACCCCTCGCTTGAGCTTGCCTGCTTCTGGAGCTGGGGTTCCCCACTTGATCAACTCCCTCCCAAGGACTTCAAAAGGGATGAGACCTGTAGGAAATCTAAGTCTCCTCCTAGCTAGAGAAGCTTGTCAAAAGTCTTGACGGAACATCTGACCCATTCCAGCCTCATGGGTCATCATTGTTCTGGCTGCGCATCCTCCTTTCCCACCATCATCCCCCCAGCTTCCCAATATCCCAGGACTGGAAGGCAGCTGTGGTGTCCCCAAGCCTCACCTCTCATTCTCCCCAGTGGATTCATCTCCCACTTGGCTCACTCCTTCTGCACCCTCCTGGCACCCCTCCGAGTCTGACATCTTCTCCCCTGGCTGGCACGGCAGCCCCACAGACAGCTCCAGCACCAGGCTGCTGCCGCCGTTTCGCTTTTCCTGTGCTCAGCAGAAGTGAGCTGTGCCGGAAACTTCATGGGCTGAGGGTTTGGGCGGGGATGGGAGAGTGCAGAGGGAAGGTGAATTTGGGGGGTTTTTTTGGTTGTTTTTTTTTTTTTTAAACCATTGAGACTGATTTAAGATTTTACTTGTCGGCAGCTAGAAATTCGGAATTGCTGGGCTAACCCAAAAGAAAAGTGGGCAGCATGGACACTCCCACCATGGCAGAGAGAGGAGTGACCCACTGCCCCCTCAGCTGCCCATACCACTCTGGTGACAGCCATCTTCTCTAAACCACAGCACCTTACACTGTACAAGTCTCAGAGAGCTGCCACAGGTGCTGCGGAGGTTTTCCTGACTTCTCACCTCTCAAAACCCACTGGAGCCGAAGGATCTGCTTCTGCCCTGCCAGTGCCACCCCTCTCCCCCTCTCCCAGCTCTTCCACACAACTTCCTGCTGCTGCCGTCATGGGTTGAGGTTCTGCAACAAGAGATCCTGCGACAGCAATCCTGCTGGATCCTGGACTGTTATCTTTTTGTCTCTTCTCAGCTGGGGAAGGGCATGAGCATCCACAGCTTTGGAGTGGGACCAGCAGCAGAGAGGATCCTCATCTCCTCAGCACAGCCCCTGCCAAAGCCTTCCCATCCCCACCAGGATCCCCACAGTGAGGCAGTCCCTGCTGGCACCATGGCAGGAGTCGGGGTCTGGCCACCCAGGCAGGCAACACCCACTTCTTCCACCAAAGCTTTATTTACATCACTGCTGCCATGATGCAGCTTTTCACAAAACTAGAGAGAAATGGCACCCAGTCAGAGCCCCTGAGCTTGGCGGGGCAGTGGGGACAGCAGGGGGAGGAGGACAGGAGTGGAGAGGCAGGGCTTAGGACTCGCCAGCCTCGAACATCTTCTTTCTGCCCTCCATGCCGGACTTCTCCTCAATGTTCTTCCTCCAGTCACCGACATCGCGGAGATCTTTCTCCTGTGGGAGGGATGGTTGTGTCGGTGAGAATGGTGTCCACCAGGGTAAGAACTCACCCAGAAAGGGCCCCATACCTATCCACCCATGGAAACTCCCATGTCAGCTAGAGGAACCCAGTTCCACCCATGCTATACATCTTTTTGAACTGCACCCTCCTGTTTCAACATCATGAGTGCCAGAGGAGGAAATACTGAGCAGGAATAAGAAAATTATGGAGAAAGTCATTCTCAGCCCTATCTATAGTACAGGGAGCTGTGAGCCCTGAAGAGTGGGGGGCAAATCCTGTTAGGGAAAAGAGGAAGAGGGAAGGAGTACCTTCTCAGTGTCCTCCTTCTTCACTTGCTTCAGGTTGGCTCGGAGGTCCATGCAGACCTTGTGCTTGGAGCCCAGCAGGGCCCGCAGCATCGCATCAGCGGACATGCGCACCCTGCGCAGCGGTGGCCGCTTGAACTTTCCACGCAGGTCAAAGAGTTTCTGGCTCAAGTCTTCCAGCTGGGGGGGATGAAATGAGGGGGGGCAGAGAGAGAGTGGGGCATGGTTTTCATGAGATGGACCAAGCAGTGCAGGGAGGCATGAGAAATGGGCTGGAGGCTCCTCGGAAGGATGGCTCCAGGGGAAACTCACCTCCTTGGTAGTCTTCTGTAGCTTCACCTCTGTGTCATACCTCTCCTCATCCACTGACTCTATCTTGGCATGAAGCTTTTTGCACAGCTCCTGGGAGGAAAGCAGAGAGGGATGTTGGCTGCTAGGACCCACACACATGATTCCTCTCTCCTGACCATTCTGACTCTGAAAGCCCTCAGTCCAGAAGACTAGATGGGATTGAGGTGAAAAGTGGCTCATCAGCCAGCTCCTCATCTCCATGCTGCTGGCTTCACAAAAATGCTGCCTCAACACATCATTTGAAACACATCTTTCCTGCCAGCCAAATCCCTTTTTTTTTTTTGCAGAGAGACCCCACCTGCCTCTCAAGCTAGCTGCATGTCCATCTGGCTCCAGGGCAACACAAGTGAGAAGAGGGTCAAGATGGGAAGGCCGGTCTAGATCCACCAGGCTGACTGATGGAGTCAAATCTTTTCTGCTCCAGCACTGAAAGGGTTAAAGAAGTCTGTACCTGAAGTTCCTGCATGGATCCTGGGAGTGACAGAGGAGGGCAATGTTCTGCCAGGTAGTTTTGCTTTTCCACTTCTTTAGCAGCTGCTTCTTTTTCTATTTCAGTGGCAGCAAGCTGGAGCATAGCACTCTGGAAGGCAGCAGGAGAAGGGTCAGCGCAGAGTGGAGGCAAGGAAGGAGGGTAGTGGGGTTGTCAGGAGAGTGGGAGCCCTGATGGAGAGGTAGCTTGGGGAGTTCCCATCAATACCACCATTTCCAAGCAAGGGATATGATGGAGACCCAGTAAGAAGTGTGGTGGGAGGCCCCATGTTGTGGCCTCTTCTAGAACGGAGAGTGCTGGGGGCTGGCTGGCTTGGGATAGGAGATGGGAATGTCGGGACACACATCACACAGCCACAGCAGTGCCACGTACCTTCAGGTGCTGCCGACGGGCAGTGGCTGCCCTCCTCTTTTTCTGCAAGTGGAAGAAACAAGAGGAAAGCAGGTTATCAGCTGCCCATTCCCTTTTCCGTTGCCCTTCCCCATGCAATGCCACAGTCCACCAAGGACCTGCAGCCCTGGCAGAGAGATGGCTCCAGACAGGATGGACAGCTTGACACACAGCTGGTCCCCAAACCAGCAGCACTACAGGAAGAGGCTCCCTGCTGAACCCATCTTTGACAACTTCAGGTAGCTAAAACCTACAAAGTCCCACAGAAAAAGATAACAAGGGTGATAAACTTGAAAATATATGTATAAAATATGACTTCAGATTTGGCTTCTTGGGACTTTTAGCCTTTTCTCTAATTTCCTCTTCACCCAGATGTGTTTTACTTTGTGCTCAAGCTAATGACCTCCTTGTCCCTGCATACTTAGGAGCTGTGGGATGTCTTTCTGAGCAGTCCAGGGCACGTGTCCTGATGCTCTGGAGACAAGTACAGCCAGGCAGGTGAAAACATGAAGGCAGTGTAATTTCTTAGAGATGGAAAGATGCAGTGCAAGTGATGCTGAAGCAGAGGTTCATCACAGCTGGAGGACAGACACAACCACAGGCCCCCCTTCTGTACTTGTCATGCTGGACCAGCAGCAGCAGCAGGACTCCTATTTATAAAAAACCCACAACTTCTGCATTTCAGCAGTTTCCTAAGCATTTCGCCCAGAAGACTGGGCCAGGCTGAGTTGGGCTGCCCAAGGGGAAACACATCTGATATACTGAGGGGCAGGGAGTAGAAAGCAGCACTTAGTTGTAGGTTTGTGCTGAGTAGAGGAGGAACTGAATAAGGATTGAGTGAAATGTAACAAAATCTGATATGTCTTGCATATGCAAATAGTGCCAGGGCCCTCCTGACAGGGCTGGAGGGCTCTGCAGAGGAAAGGCACCCAGCTCAGAAATGCAGCACACCATTAACCATCAGATAGTCAGATCCCTTGAGGGCTGTTAGTCCAGGGCTTATTCTCCATCTGAAAACTGGTGCCTTAGCAAAGAGGGTCCTCCCAGCCTTTTCTGGGAGGTCTGGGTTTGAGGCGGTGTAAAAAGAACATGTTGGACATCAGCCCTATTTTGTGGAGTTTCTATGTGTCCCTGACATCCTCTTTTCTCTCAGTGAGAAAGCTTCAGCTTGTGGTGTTTCAGACATATGGGGAGATGCCAAGCAGAGATGAAGGATGGAGCAATTTTCTAAGAGGAAATATGGAATGACAAAGCCACGAACAATCCTCCCACACCTTCCCCTGCATTTCTCCAGACGCCCACAGCCCCACCTGGCTCTGCCAGAAGCCAGGGAAAACTTGCTAAGAATGCAATCTCCACCCTGTTCACACTCCCCTGGATCCAGGTCTCCTTGGATTGCCTTTGAGAAGTGATTTGTCAGTGCTCAGTGGGTAGAAAATGAAGGGCTAGATGTGGGGAATGAGGACAGGATGCTGGGCCAAGGGCTGGATGGTGGATGGATAATAAAGGAGAGGTGGCTCTGGACCACTGCCTTCCCAGCACCATCTTGTGGCCAGCTGGGGAAGCAGGAATGGAGGGAAAAAAAGCATCCAACTCCAAGCCAGGAGGCAGAAACGTCTTTCAAAAGGGATTTTTCTTCTCCTTCCCATGTTTACTAGGAGGAGTTAGCAAGAAAGCCTTGCCATGAACCATTCTTCCCACACACACCCCCAGCAGCTGATTTTCCTAAGGAGGAATGGTGAAGCCAGGACTGCTGCCATGAGCATCACTAAGGGAAAAACCCCAGCAAAACACACTTACCTCTTCACTGTTCAGGAAAAGCAGATGGACAAGGAAAGAAGGAAGAGAAAGGGGAAAGAGGACAAAAAGGTAGTTAGTTAGCATCCTAACTGGAAACAAGCAAAAGAATCTTAGCAAGCATAACAAGTTGGTGGTTGAACAAAAGTTTTTAAATGCCAACAATATATTACAGACAGAAAAATGGGAACTTACTCAGACATCTTGGTTCAGATAGTTGTGAGCCTGAAATGAAAACCAAGAAAAAAAAATTCATTACTATTCATGCTAGTGGTCACTTTCTTGGGTTTGAAAACAAAGCAAGACACCTCTAGAAAATAAAAAGAGGAACAGGTCTGTTGTTACTTCCCAACTTCACCAATTTTTCATCATATAGGGAACTAGGCTGCGGTTTGTAGATGAGAGACAAACATCTCCTCATAGCAACACAAACCTCACAATCAAAGGACTTCCAAAAAAGACCAAATGGGGCTGAGCCAGAAAAAGAGATCTGTGACAATGATTACTGCAGTTATGCTCTTGTCTGACCCCCAGGAAACCACTTTATTGAATAAAGGATGAAAAGGCAAAAGCTATTTTCAGTTTACTGCTTTACTTTGCCATTCAGCCTTACTTCACTTCATAAACAAGAAATATCCCAAAGCCTGCAGAGGGTCGGCAGTGAGCCCAGGTGACAAGGTGACTTCAGAGGATGCTGCTGCCAGTGTATGCACTCATTCTGTGGGACAGGGGAGCCTGTTGCAGCAACTTCATCACAGGTGACATAGAGCAGGGTTGGGAGTTGTGGTTGAGTTGATACAGGCACAAAAATTTTCCCCAGACAATTCCTAGCATTTGCTTTAAGTGGAAATTTTACACATACAATGCAGCTGTATTAGGGAAGAGATGGAAGAGCACCTGTGCTTTGCTGTAAATTATTTCCGAATAAATAGAATTCTACTTTTCTAGCAGAGCAATATCTCCTAAGCCAGTCCTCTGCAGAGCAGACAAGGCCCCGAAACACAGCCATCTGCAGACCTGGGAGGCTCTGTCAGGAGGGGAAGTGTTAATGGGGGCTCATGCCCGAGGCAGGAGGCACAGCTTGCAGGGCCAAGGAAACTTTATCCTGGAAAATGTGCAGGCCCATCACATTACTTCAGAGAGGAGGGGGGAAAAGTGCTTCTAAAAATGGCTAGGGAGCTGCAGAAGGAGCTGCAGCTGTCTCCTGGGACGGCAGCCTTTCCCCAGTGCCAGCCCCCGTGACTCAGGGAGGTCGCAGCGATGCAGAGCGCAAGCCGGCGCAGGTGGCGGAGCTGCAGCTGGGGGCCGAGGAACGCTGGCTATTTTTACTGACACCCCTGCCCCGCGCACACGCTCCCGCTCCGGCTGTGGCCATGCCGGGGAACCAACGGGACAACGCCAGGCTGCAGCTCACTGCCCACGACGTGGGCTTGGAATCACCTGTTCTGCCGGGAGGATGCCATAAATTTGGATGCCGGTGCCTGTCCGAGGGTGTTTTTGGGGAGGAAGGCACTGCAAGAGCTGAGTAGGGAGCTGGAGGAAGGGGTGTAAGTAGGGAGTGCAGCCGAGTTACCACAGGCAAGGATCCTGAATCCTATGGCCATGGGGAGGTCAACGTTAGGGAGCCAATGGCTCCACTTGCCCTCACCATTCGCACTGGAAGTGGAACCATGTAAGGGAGAGGAAAGCATGAAAACAAAAAGAAAAAAGCTCACCAGACGAGACAGAGGGAGATTTTCTGATGCACAGACCCTCTCCGACAGGCAAAGGATGGAGAAAGTTTTATTAGCACCCCTGTTTCTCCCAGCAGGTCACCCCCACCTGGCATTTATCTCCCTAATACTCAGGTAAGTAAATCTGCTCCCCTATCACTCCCTAAGAGCAAGCTGCATCATTAGGAGATATGCGAAAAGGCTCACCCAAGTCTGGAGGAGAAAATCAGAGTCGTGCTGGCTGGACAGGATGGACAGACGAGCCGCAGGCAGCTGGTGGAGTAAGGAGGTATAAAAGGGCTTCTCGGGTGGCTCAGCAGAAAATCCACCTTCTCTTTAAGGGCATGGAGACCTTCTCAGACCAATGATGTGCAAGAGTCCCCTGTGCACCTCCCTTGGCTGGGGCAGGCCAGGCCAGCATGAGAACAGGAGAGGGCAGCCCCCAGGGAAGGAGGGGTGGGGAGAACATCTTCTACCCGTGGAGTCCGGAGGAGCTGGGGAGGTGTTTTTCCTCAGAAGTGCCAAGGAGGGAGCCTTCCTCTCCTTCCTCCTGCCACCAACCAGTCACAATAGATACAGCTTCAAATCCATAGGGAGCCCAGGCTCCCTGCATGCAACCATCCATCTGCAAGGCCTCTAATAAAAATTTCCCCTTTGATACACAAAGTGGCTTACCCATGGACAAGGGCATGACTCAGTTTGCCTCCAAGGGCTTGGGAGCAGCTCTGTCCTTCAGGAAGGAAGGGAGGAAAGAGCTTGCACTCCAAAAATCCACTGCCAACAGCATATGCAAGAGCAATCCCTTAGTAAGTCATCCAGCACTAGCATGCTTTTTTAAACTCACTTATTTCCCTCGTGTGGGAAATATTTGCAGCTCTTCCCTGTGTGAAATATTTCAACTCAACTCAGTTTTTTTTTCAAAAATAGGCTGTGGAGTTGCTGCAGGCAGCCCCAAGCCTCAAATCCAGCCGGGGGCTCGGCAGAGGTAGTGGAGCATGGGGGAGCAGCCCCATGCTGACAGCAAGAAGAGTAATCCCCTCTGTGGGATGATCCAGACCCGTATCTCCATGGATCTGAAGGAGAAGCAGGTGGAAGCGTAGCTGGAAATACTCCCCAGCCCTGGTCACAGCACATGCAGTGCGTGTGTGTAGGGGATCCCATGGAGACAGGGACCCAAACAGCTCCTGCTCTCCTCCCCCAGGCCAGGCGCTCCCTCCTCTTCCAGTCGGGGTTTTTTAGGCTGATTCAGACATGGTACTGACAATATTTTCCAGGCGCCTCCCAGACATTATATAGATAGTGGCAAATCCCTTGCTGCAGGCTTCCTGTTTCACCACCCTCAGAACCATGCAAGTAGTGCTGCAGATGCTGCTGAAGGAAGAGCAAGTCCTTGGGATGGGGCTGGTGTCTTGCAGGGGTTTACCATGGTAGCAGGTGGAAGAGGGAGATACCCCTAGCATGGGCAAGGCTGGATCCACAAGGGATTTGTCTCTCTGAAACGTTGCCACTACACATTTTGGCCACTGCTGGCACATCAGTCCTCCAGAGAGCAGCTCAGCTCTTGGTGGAGGAATCAAAACTGGGGGAGTTCTCCACCGAAAATTCCCCACAGCCAGTGAGTTTCCTTCAGCAATGTGATGTGAAGATGTTCTGGACTTCCTGGAGCCCAGGCATGCAGCACAGCAAAAGAAATCTGCTCGGAATTCAGTGCCCACTGTCGATGGCATTGATGTTCCCCAGGTGGATGCAGTCAGTTATCTGAGTGATGACAGGTCCTGTGGAGGGGCAACACACAGGTTTCTGACCAGTGGGCTGCTTGGGATGCAGCTTTTTCTTCCAGTTCCCCCTGAGGGATTTCTTGGAACTGGCATGTGGTACAGGGGAGTGTAATTGTGCTCAGAGCCCCACAACAGCGGCACAAAGAAGGACAAGTGACTGGAGATCTTGGCCTTGAAGGGGAGCCTGCCAGAGAAGGCAGAGGAGGAGCAGGGGTGGGACTGGATTTGTGGGCCTTCATCAGGGACCCCATGTTGCGGACTGCCCCTCTGCTCTCAGCCTCTTCCATCTGCCAAAAAATATAAAGGACTGGTGAGACCACGAAAACTCCTCTCTCCAGCTGCACGAGCAAGGAGACATGAGCTGGTAGCTGGCTCTGCCCAGAGCAGCACTTAGAGACACTAGAGGCTCTGGAGACCTTGCACATAACCAGCTCACATGTCCAGCCATCCTGTTGTCCTGGCATAGGCACAAACATGCTGTAAAGGCTCTCATGGACCTGCAGACCAATCTTGCCAGAGCAGTCATTGCCTCCTGGTGATGGTGCTAGGAAGAGTGACCAGGGTAACCTGCCAGGTTGCAGAACTATGAACACCACATCCTCATCCTCCTCTTCATGCACTTCACTTTTATACTCACCATACTTGGACAAGTGGCTGTAGGAAGAGAACAACTCCCTTTGGACACGTGTAAGTACTCACACATGGCTGCTTTCAATATAAACACTGGCCTTGGAGAGAAACAAGGCATTTTAATGATCCCTTCCACTCTCAAGGGTCACTCTTTGGTGTGGGCTTCTGGAAGAGTTTGCGGGTCACTGCAAGCTGGAGCCTGGCAGAAGGATGGCATTTCAAAATGAAAACGCAAAGGGGTGAAGAGCAGCTTCAGGGAGAGGACAAAAACCAGGAAACTCCTCTGGATGAAGTGCCTGCTGACCATGGTAGCAGACAGGGGCTTCAGTCTCTAGTGATGGAGAGTCTGTTCATAGTCAGGGTTAGGATCACTCAGTTCCCAGCAAAGCCCTGGGCACAAACCTCACTCCTCTCAGGAGTTTTTCTCACTTCTGCCCAGGACCAGAAGCCTTGGAGTCTTCCACAGTGTGACACTCTCTCCATGACCCCAGGCTGAGTTGGCAGCCCTCTGGAAAGCAAACACCTCTGCCCAGCACTGGTCCGTGCCCAGGCCTTCAGCAGTTGATGTATCCAGGAGGTGATCCCTCTGGAATTCCCACCAGCTTGTCCCTGGATAGTATTACCAAAGTGATCCAACACTTGATCATAATCCTTCATGTATATGCACATCCTCGAAGCCCTGGTTAAAATCAGGACATGACCCAGAACGTGTCTGGAGAACAAGCTGAGACCTCTGTGTGCTCAAATGAGTATGGCTGAAACATGTCTTTGCTCTCAAAAGGTCTTTCGTGCTCTCTGTGCCAAGACAAAGCAGCAGCAAGAACATGGTGTTAGTTAAAAAAAAATATGCCTCAGAGCTCAAGAAAAACTGATAAAACACCAAGCTGTTCTCCCCCCCCAGATCAGCAATTGCCCTACAAACCAGTAGCCATGCAAGCAATGATTCTTCAGAATTTATCCATTTCAAGCACACTGGCCTTTTGTAAATGCTGTGTGACCCCAGACATCTCATTTTACAAAAAAATGCTGTCAGCTGCAGAGGCCATTGGCAGCCTCGCCTGCCTGTACACACTGAGAGAGCCATGGGAGAAACAGCTGCAAGGAGATGGGCCTCTGGAAGATCTTCTGGAGGTGCTTCTCAATCAGGCTTGGGATGGGAGGGGATGAGCTCAGAGTAGGAGAGGGTTGTATCAGGAAAACTCAACACCCAACCCCACTGAGCATCTCTCAAGAACATTCCCAAAGCTAATTAATTCACAGGGTATCTGAGACATTAATTTTCCTCTATGAAGGCAGACCTGAGTTTAGCATGTGTGCAAAAGTTGGGGGTGGTGTGGGATAAGTACATCCAAAGCAGAGAAACGTTCAGCAGAATTCTCTGCAGATATGAACACATCCTTTGTCACATCCAGAGCGAACACCAAAGCCAAGTGTTTTAACTGGACAGTTTTAAGTGACAAATTTCATGCCAAGATTCAGGCTTCTATGTCTAAACTTCTTTGACTTGTAAGTAAAAGAGGAAAATGCTCTCCATCCAGGGCAAAAACAGATGCCAGCTGGGCTGGTTTCCACTCAAGACAGCCACCTCCTTCCCAGGCACTGGGCTCTTCACCTCCAAGGGGCAGTGTTTCTCTTACCAAGCCAACAATGACTGATTCACAGCTCAAAGTGCCCATTTCCCACACAGAGCTTTTTAGGCTCAGACAGGGACATCTGCAATGTCCACGTTCATGAGCAGGGTGATGAAACACTTGTTTGCAAACTCACCATCTTCCCAGATGCTGCTCACAGAACATAAGATACGATTTGGGTTGGGTTGTTTGCAGGTCAAGGCCTCTTTTCAGCTCAGTTAAACGCCTCTTCCTAACTGACTCTGTGCTTGTTTCTGCTCAAATTGAGTGGCAATAAGTGCCTTCACGGGTTTCATCACCACTCTGTGAAGTCAACAAGGCTGGTTGAGAAATTCCCATCTTGTTGATATGCAACAAGTTCATCACTGATGGGTACCCACTCACCTGGAACTCTGAACTTCTTCGGGGAGCACTTACTGCTCACCAGCATGAAAGGTATGAAATCCTCATGCTGCTTCTCCCTTGACTCCATCCTGCCTAGACCCAAAATACAGAGAAATGGGAGGTCTGTTTTTCGCAGGTCTGCCCACAAAGTTCAAGTTGGAACTTTGGGAAGCACCTCTGTGCACCCATTATTATTCCTGTTTCTCAGACTGGATTGTTTGGGGCAGGAGGTTTCTACCCCCACGAGGAAAACCCCCCTCCGTTCCTTCCCATGGCAGGGCAAGGAACATTAAGATATAAAGTAGTCCAAAAAATATTTCTGTATCCAGAAGCAAAACAAGCCCATTCTGGGGCAGGAACAGTCCCAGATAGAAGAGCCCCAGCAGCAGCCAGAGCAGGGGAAGGGGGCTGGGAAAAGGGAGCAGGAAAACAGGAGAAGGAAAAAGGGAGAGAAAAGGGTAGGGAAAAGGGGATAGAGAAAGGGAACCAGGGATAAGGACCCAGGAGCTAGATCTTTTAAAAAATAAACCCATGCATGACAAAAGTACACATTTTGCCCATAAAATTGCAAGACGTAAAGATGCTAGCTAAGGAATATCTATAAAGCAGGCATGCTTGCTGCTAGTGAGAAGAGCTTAGATGCTCTCCAGCTCTCAAAAACTCTAAGACTAGCCAAAAAATCTGTGGCTGGAGGACAGCCAGCCCATACCCAGGCCGAACGATGACAGCCCGTAATCATTTTTGTCTCACTGCAGACGACTGCTGACAAGCACATATGAGGCTCAGCCTTCCCCTTGTGCAGCTTTCCCATTTGATTTCCTTGAGTGCAGGGACAAATACAAAAAAAAAAAAAAAAAAAAAAAAATCACTGAATGAGGGAATAATTCACTTTGGGAGGGACTTCTGGAAGTCTGAAGTCTTGGATCTGGATGTAAATAAGGGAGATTATAAATCTTCATAACAAACAAACACCTCAATTTTCAGTACTTCTTGTCTCTTTTAACAGACCTCTGCTTGGCCCAAGCCCTGCTTTTTGCCTTGCCACCGACCTGCAAAGCTGCAAATTAAATGCAGAGAAACAAACTCTCCATCCACCACCTGGGCACCTTGGATGGCTTTGGATACCTGCTTTTGTACCCCTTAACCCACCAGCAAAACCCCCTTTGCTCCTATGGTGCAGGATCAGGCAAGGGCTGGCTCCTGCCTCCTGGAAAAAGCCACTCAGACACCTCCAGCATCACCACGTGGCTACCAACTGGCTCTGCAGCCATGGGAACGGGCTTGCACTGCATCGCTGCTTTCTCTCCCTCTCTCACACGGGCTCCATCTCCAGAAGAAGAAATCTTGGCTGGTGAGGCTCAAACGGGGGCCACAGCCCAGAGGACACAGAGACACAGCTCAGAGCACGTACCTGCCCTGCCCTCTAGATGCAGGCACAGGAATCCAGCACAGACGCAAGCTGAGGAGGAGCTGGTTTTCCCCCACCTTTACTTCTCGTTGCATCTTCCACACTCCAAGTGCAGGAGGAGCACTGGTGAGGCAGAAGACACTCAGACATCTGAATTTGATGGATGAGGGACAACCACTCCTGCCAAGGCCATAGGGAAGTGAAAAGGAGATGGCTTGCACACCAGACAGGGCTGTCTGCCTTCCTGTAAACAGGCTCCCAAGCAGGCTGTGTTCATTTGGGGTGAAATAAGGCATGAAATGAAGCCCAGATCCACCAGCCCTGCTTCAAACAGCGGCCAGCATATACTAAGAGGATCCTGCCAGAGGAGGAGAGTGCTCAAAGCCATGCTGTAAGCACACAAGGCTTATTGAGGAGAAACTATGACAGAGGGAAAAAGCAGCCTTGGCGGTGCATTAAAAACTGGAGCTGGGTGGAGAACATCCCCACCTGCTCGCCTCTCCCTCCTGAACAAACAACTCGGTTTGCTGAGTTTTACTGCACAAAGGCTCACCCCAGGCTGCCCAGAGCCAACCCAGCTGGGTGCTCGCTCCCACATTCCCTGGCCTTCCCCCCAAAAGCACCACAGGCTTCCCTCACCAGCTCTGCTCACCCAGCACTGCACTGGCGATCCAGGCACTGAGCAGGGCCAAAGCCAGAGGGAGAAGGGCAGGCTCTGGTATGGGGGCTGATGTTTGTGAAGGAGGGGCTGCATCTGGTTTGGGACTAATACGCACATACTTTTATGCTCAGCGTAAATTATGCAGCGGAACTCAAAGCTATGACTTCAAAATGGGGGACTGGAAAAAGCACACCTACACATGCACACACAAATAAGAAATGCCTGTTCCAAACACCTCCAAAAGCCCTTCTGGATGCTGCATGCCCCTAAATCACCACATAGCATCACCAAAAACCAATCTGGCAATAGATTTGGAACCCCAAATCCAATTCAGAAATGTTCCCTTCTGCACAGCCTGTTCTAGGCTGATTCTAAGGTTGAGACTGAAGGCCGAGGCTTTGAAACATCCCTTTACAAGTCTTTCTCAGGTGACTGATTTCCTCTTCCATCTCATTAGCGGCTGCCAGCAGATGCTGTTTCCCCAGCAGAAGCCACACTTCACTTGTTACAGTCATCTCAAACCACCCTGTCATTTCTTCCCTCCTCACAGCCACAGCGAAGCCTGGAGAATATTTATCAAGAGGCAGACACAGCAGCAGCTTTTTATGGTTAAGATCAGGTCATTAATCTCTATTGAGAGTTTTCATAATCTTCCTCAGCTTCATGTTTGTTTAACTCTTGGATAGTCACTCTGTGGAGCTCTGGGTAATCACAGATTAACTGCTTTTTAATATTAATGGCTTTTCATTAATGTGCTAGGCTCTCTCCCCTCCAGAGCCCAGGCAATAGCTATTAGCATTGTGCCTGCAGCTCCCTGTGGTGAAAAGGACTTTTGTCTTTGGGGCCAAAATTCCACAGTATGAGCCCAGATCTCGTGTTCTGTGGCTGCTCTGCAGCAGAAGTATTTTAGTATTTTAGAGCAGAGGCAATTCCCTCCTCCTCTAGCCCAATGCAGGGAGCTTCTTTCTGCAGATAGCTCAGAGAAGCTGCTCTGGAGTCACCCCAAACTGCAGCATCTTCAAGGGCATGTAGGGGCACCACTCCAATGCCCTCATCCTTCTAGGAGTGATCTTTACTTACGTAGCCCCCACCCCAAGGCCCCACAAAGCAGGGCAGGGCAGGACACGTGGCCGCACAAACCTCTCGGATTAAACATGAAACCTGCCCAGAAGTGACGTGAGAGCTGCAACCCAGCCTTTACCAGGGTGGTGTGATCACAGTGTGAAAGCGACAGCCTCAGCCCCTCCACCCTGGCAGGACCTCCAGGTGCCAGAAGTGCAGCCCTTGCTGTGCCACTCCAGTAGGACCATGCGGAGTGAACGAAGCCGACACTGTGCATTCTCATCTGTGTGGTCACTGATGAGTCCCTGAGCCTGAGTCACATCTTAGCATGCACCAATCATCGTGGGCTGAGAATGGGCTAAGTGTGAAGCCACATTGCTTCTCATTTAGCCTCTAACCAGGACACAGAGCACACATAGCAGAGCTGGTCCTGTATCTCCAAAACCTTTCTCATCGACCTGTACTCTTGTCCTCTCAAGCCTCTTACATGCTTCAATACCTTGGTCTTGTTTAAGAGCCTTCATAGGATACATAAAGCCTTTCCAAGAAGACACTTCTTGCCAAGTTATTCACAACCAAAGAAATTTCCCACCCATGCCACTGGCATGTTAACCCTCTGCTTTATAAACGTCAATGGACTCTGTTTTCATATGAGCCTGAAGTTCCATATATTTCCCGCCCCAGCCCATGAGCAGTTGGGATGAGTTGGCTCCTGCACCCATACCATTCCCTCTAGCACCCTCTGCTCCATGTCCAGCCTTGCCCTGGGATGCCGAGCTGCCCCACCCCAGGCGTTACACAGGGCATGAGCTTCACCAGCAGCCAGATCATCTCTTGGCCAGAAGGAGTTGCATCCCAGTCCCCTCTTTGCTGACAATGAGCTGGGACCAACACATTTAGAGCTTGCTGAGCAGAAGCCCCTCACTCCTCCACAAGCCCACCATCCTGCTCCCTGGGTGGAGAAGGAGACCCCCACTATCTGGAGTGCAGGGGTAGGTTGAGGTGGGACTTCAGTCCCAGGACTTTGTCGACCACCTCCGGGGGCTGCAGGATGTGCCACTGGGCGAGGGGCCGGCGTGGGTTGGACAGCATGTCGGACCAGTGCCGCAGCTGGTTGCCTGTGGCTCGGCAGCCCAGGAAGAGTTTGCCGATGGGCTCATTCTTGGTCACTTTGTCATGATCCCAGACGGAGATGACCACATCCACATTCTGAGGGGGACACAAGAAAGAAGGTCAGTGGGAGGGGGCTTGCTGCAGTGAGGATCTGCTCAGCCCTGGGCACTTTAGTGAAACCCACCTGGATCTGACTGAAAGGCACCACAAAAACAAACACCTCATTGAAGTAAGGGCTTAAGGTGTTTTTCTTCACACTTGTCTTCTTTTTCTTCCATTTCTTCCTGTTCAGTATGAGATGCACCTTGACAAAAGGATCTGAAGAAAGAGAGGACACACCTAGCACAAGTGACAGTTTTTGACTGAAGAACTCAGCCACAAAACAGCTTTCCTGAGCCATTCCCAAGGAGATCATGGTATCCCACTTGTCACTCCTCATGGTGAGACAGCCACCTCAGAGCTCACCTCCTCCTGCCAGGCTCCCTGTACAATCCAGCCATGACATCTCCTGCTGGGAGATATCCCCAGCACTGCCCAAAGCTGGAGTATCTATGCTGGGGGAGGCTGGGAGTCAGCCAGAGCCGGATATGGTGGGAACACCAGGAAGCAGGTCTTAACACCAAGAGCTTTCAAGGCTTTGTGGTTCTTGGTGCCACCGCTGAGGCTTGGGCAGGAGTAGGAAGTTCTGAGCACAAGCAGCCCCCACTGACCTGAGAGCCCATGAGAGTCCATCCGCTTCAGCTGCCTGGCTTCCAGGATGAGCACCGTCAGCTTGCCAGTGCTGGGGACGTAGCGCAGTGAGAAGCAGATCTCACCCAGATGCTCTTCCTGATGGAGAGATGCCAGCAATTAGTGCAAGGCAGAGGAGCCAGCTCACCTGAGGCTGGAGCACTAGGCTGGCCCCAGGTTTCCTGAGTCTTGCCCCCTCTAATGCTTGCCACTAAGGGCTTGCTTCTTGGGGTGGTGGCAAGCCAAGCAACAGCACATCCCTCCCAGCAGAGTTTGCCACCCACCAGGACCAACCTCCACTTTACTGGCCACTGCCAGGTCGCTCCACTGCTCGATGACATGCTGCAGGTTGACACTGGCCAGGGGCAGCCGGACCTCACCAATGATGTCATGCTTGGCAAAGCGGTTGAAGTCATAGACCTGCATCACCAGTGTGGATTCAGACACCTCGGCCTGGGGTACCTGCAGGGGAGGACCCAAAAGCCTGGACTCACTCCTCAGTGGCAGCCCTGCCCCATAGAATGGAGTGGCACATACAACAACAGATTATTTCTCTCTCACACTTCCCAGTCAAGGTTGCACAAGAATCTCCCTGTCTGGAAAGGTTTTTGCCCAGCAAGCAGTGGCTATGCAACACTGTTGATGGGAACCAAAAACCCATCATTGGCCATAGTTTCCTACCTGGAAAGTGAAGCTCTCATTGAAGATGGGGTTCAGTGTCTTGCGGTAAACCTTGGTCTCATATCTCTTCTTCACATCAGACGTTAGGTAGACAATCACATATGGATCAGATGTGCCTCCGCTGTCCATGGCCTTCAGCTCAACTGCCTGCTTCACGCCAACTTTCAGCTGGAGAGGAGTGAGGCACAAAGTCACCAGGTGGAGGAGGATGGGGTCAGGTAGCTGGGGGCTTGGTGGGAAGCAAGTGAGTGCAACAGTGAGGACGCCTTCCCACAGCGCAGCCATGAAAGCTGACAGGCTGCAGGCAGGTCAGAGAGTGTATGTCCACTTCAGTGGGCAGCAAAGAGGAACCGTGAAAGAGCAAAGAGGTGGCGATGAGCATCCCCACCTCCTGTTTGCGGAAGTTGTACTCCAGGGAGTACTGCAGCTTTCCTCGCCGCTTCTGCTCTATTCCCCGCTCCAGATCCTCCATCTCAGGCTGGACCTGTGGCACAGTGCAACAGTACCCTCAGGATGTGCTCAGCCATGTCCCTGCCATGCTGTGCTCCCACCATCCCTGGGACTGGGCAGTGCAGCAGCAAACCTCTCAGGAAGGAGGGAGGTGGGTTTGAGGGAAAGGCAGGACGCACAAGGCTGGTCGTGGTGGAGTTGCTGACGGCACACAAGCCAATTGTCTCCTTCTTCTTGGGCTTCTTCTTGCTACAGCAGCACTTGATGATGCAGATGAGGAAGAGAAGGAGGAGAACGGCCCCTGCCACAGCCACGGTGATGAGTGCCCATTTGGGTACTGGTGCAATGTTCAGGGAGCAGAGTTGGACAGAAGAGTTAAAACCAAGCGAAACATATAGAGTACATTTAAACCCCTTCCTGGTGCTTCAGCATTAAGGAGTTGTACTTTCACAATTGCCCCTAGAATCCTGGACAGGCCCTATGCAGAGAGGCTGTGACTGAAGACCATTCCCCAAATGGGTAGCAAAGATACCCTCTGCTCCTGAAGCAGCATGGTACCACTCTGCAGTACTCCCTACCTGATGGAACCCACTAGAAAAAGGGATTTGAAGGGAGGGTGGAGTGAAAACACAGCCTCAGAGTGCAGGAACCCCACTAGATAACGCTGCCTGAGAGAGCAGGACAAGAGCCACTATACTCACATGGGATCCAGCTAAACCAGCTGTCCAGGAAGCCTGGCCAAGCCGTGGTGGTGATGCTGTTGTGCGGGATGGCTGTAGTCCTGCCTTTCCTGGCTGCCATTGCCATGGCTAAGCTGGGGTGACCTGGGAACACAGGTAAAATTAACAGGGTGGAGATTTCCCTTCCGGTAGCACGTGTGCTGCCCGTGGCCCAGGGCTCTAATGAGAGCAAACACAATTAGAATATAAAGCCCAGGGTAAGCGGTTAGGGCTTGGCCACATTGACAATGAGGTGTGAAATGGAGCGGGAGGGAGCCACTGGCAGGGAGGGCTCTGCGCCAGCCAACCTCTCCCATACAGCCTTCTCCCTCACATCCTTGCAAGTCTGCTTGCTGAAAGGGGAGAGACCCGGAGATTGGGGGAGGCGTTTTGAGAAGAGGAATCACCTGTCTGTAGAGGACAAAAACCAGGAGCTGTTTTGTGCTGGCTTCTCCCTGGCCAGGCAGTATGAGCTGAAGGGTTTGCTCAGCTCCAGAAATGCCCCATCATCAGCTAATACCCCTTTTTGACTATTTTCCCTTCTCTCTCAAGACTGAGGAGAGGAAAGTTTGGCTACTGGGCTTGCAGCAGGGCTGGTGCCCTCGTTACCGGTGGCAGTGCTGCCACCAGGCTGGAGTGACACCGTCTCGGAAACTTTCCGTGAGCCCGGCCTGTGCACTTGGCAACGCTGACACAGCCTAAGGAAAGGCTTCAAATTTAAAGCAGCATTGCTTTCCCCATGGCAAGGCTCTTATTCTAGCATGAACGCTTCCTCATAGCCAAATTCCTTTCGCGTCAGCAGGAGAGGTGTGCCCGGAGCCGGGCTGCGCGGTGAGCGGGTCTGCAGCCACCACGGCACGGGTGGCACCCAGCCCCGGTGCCCGGGCTGGCAGGTATGTGCCTCTTTGTCTCGGCTGCCCCAGCCTCCTGCCCTGCGTCCCGGTGCTCAAGCAGCCTACTCCACCTCGCTCTGCCTGCACTCTGCCCACGCTTTGCCCATCCCAAGGTGCTCCTTGCGTGGGGATACTCCCGGGGAGGAAACCACGTCTGTATTTCCCTTCGCTGAGCCCGCGAAGCCAGCAAGAACGCTTTCTTTTCCCAACAGTGTGCTTTGCTGCATATGGGTATGGGGCTGGAAAGACATGGGAATTGCGGTCATCCTTGCAGCATCATTGCCGGGACAATGAGGTGCAGGTTAAGTGACCTGCCTGTGTCACTGGACACCTAAAGCACCGCTCAGGTATTTAAGAGGCGCCAGGCTGCAGTTTTGGAGTGTAGTGAAGGGTGGACAGGACAGCACAGGTGAGCAGGTACCCACCCAGCAAAGAATTAGGTGTCAGTACTTTCTACCTGCCAGACCCCCACGGGTTATGTCACATTAGTCTAACACTGACCCTGGCTGAAAAAAAAAACAACTTCTCCCAGCCCTGCGGAATGACCTGAGCCACCGTTTTGGGATCAATAGGGACAGCCCTGCTGCGGTCTGGGACAGGAGGCGTAGTCTCAGTGGGCAGTCCACAGGGGTCACTGAGCATCCCATGTTCCTGTTAAAGGAGCTGGGGGAACCCTGATTCTTGCTCCCACCCTGAGCTGACTGGATTCCCAAATACAGACTTACCGACAAGTATCCTTCCCTGCGTCAGCCTTCCCTGCTGCAGAGGCTCCACTCAAGCCACCACCCGTGGCAGGGGCATGTTGTGGGCTGGGGTGGGACCCCACCGGGCACACAGCTGAGGTGCAGAAGGGATGGTGGCTGCACTGCGCAGCCAAAACAGGAAAGTCCACTTTGCCAGCCCAGGAACCGGGTGGCCCCAGCAGCTCTGCTGGCCCCACCTTGCTGCTGACCCAAGCAGTGTTCATGCAGGCAAAAAGCCAGTGGGGAACTCCCTGCTGGACCAGGAAGCAAAACATGCCCTCCCATCTGCAAGAAGCTGGAGGGCATTGCTGCCCAGCTCCATGCACTGGGAAATTCGCTTCTCCAAATTATCCCTGCAGTGATACTGGGCTGGATGGTGTGGCTGCAGGCGTTTGGTGCAAGGGAATGGACACTTGCAAGGGAATGGGTGCATGACTGCATCCATCCCTGGTGAGCTCTGCACCTGGGGGCCCAGCTCCTTGGCCCACAGGGCATGCACTGTGTGAGGGCCTGTGAAATGTGTGGATGAATGGGAATGCTCCGCTCCAATTTGGCAGGGAGGAGAGACAGGACAAGGGGATACTGCTTGGGTACATCCTCCAGCACCAACAAAAGCACCAGGCACACAGCCAGGAGCAATTTCACAGGTTTCCACTGCATTAAATATATGCTTGTAAACTTCTTCCCTTGCTGCCAATTCAGCAAAGTCTGCCCAAAACCTGCCTTATCACCACGAAAATTTGGGGTGGTGTCAGAAGCAGGGAGCAATACTGCAAAACTGTCAGTGCCTAATGGCTGACATAGTCATGGGAAGAGATGCCCTGGAAACCAGACCTGTCCCAGCTCTGCCCCACCACGCTGGCTCACGAGACCTTCCAGATTTTCACATCTGGTGTTGCCACCAAGGCGTTGCCTAGCCTTGGGAGGAGAGGGGATAAAGCTGCCTCTCAGCCACCCAAAAAACAATTCTTCATAGGGGTCCTGCACTCCTGCTGCTCAGAGACACATCATCTGCAGGAGCAGGAGATGCAGGAATGATGCTGCGGGAATGATGCTGCAGCAAACCTCTGGGGGAGCTTTTTGCTCTAAACTGGCAGTCCCAAAGGATGCACAGGAGAAATGCATAATGGGGATGGGGGAATAGGGAATATTAAAATCATCCAGGGAAAGGAGGTCTGCATATGCACACTAAGAGCTGAGCACATAAGTAGCCTTTTCAATGTGCTGTCTGCTAGAGACAGCTAAAAGAGGAGAGATTTAGATCTTAGGAAGAAATTTTTTACTCAGAGGGTAATGAGGCACTGGAACAGATTGCCCATAGAAATTGTGGCCCCATCCTGGAAGCGTTCAAGGCCAGGTTGGATGGGGCCCTGAGCAGCCTGATCTGGTGTGTGGCATCCCTACCCATGGCAGTAGGGGTTGGACCTAGATGATCTTTAAGGTCCCTTCCAACCCCAAACCATTCTATGATCTCAGTGAAACCAAGCTGCACAGGACCCTGATGGCTCCCACATTTTGGGAGGAGATTTGGTGATGCTGGTGATAACCTGGTGCCATCCAGGGGTACAACTACTTGGTCTTAGTGCAGGTGAGTTTGGTCTCCTTTGGCAGGAGCCAGGCTGGGCAAGCTGCTGCAGTGGACCTTGTTCCAGCAGTGGCACAAGGGAAAAGCTGCAGGACAGTCCTCTGTGTCCGCTCCCCTCCCTTCATCCTCTCTCTTCCAGCCGCACTCTTGGACACAAAGGGCATATCAAGATATCTTGGCACCAAGAGTCCCACAGGGTTGGGTGCTATACAAGCCTACTCAGAAAAGTAAAATCCTAGCCCCAAAATCGACCCTGCTCAGGACAGCATGTGAGAGATGGCTTTCAGAAAAGAAGGGGAAAGATATCCAAAACCATTACAGTAAAATTGCAAATGCATTGCACCCAGTCACGCTCTGCACCTGCCTTTGCTCCCCACGTCCCCACATATGCTGCGAGTCACTCTGCACCAGGTACCCCTATCTTTTTGGTCAAAAATACAATAATGCAGGGGCTGGAAAATGAGAGGACTATAGGCACACTAGAAATACTCCGGCTGCAGAAATGAGACTTCGTGGCACCACTTGTGGGCAGCGATTGGCCACTAAGCACAAGCTCCGAGGGAGCTCCGGAAGCAGGAACAGCGCTAAGTCCCCTCCCCAGGGTCACCGTGGCTGTGTCCGAAGCCAGGCCCGGGTAACCATGATCCTGTGCAATGCCAGCTGGGAAATGCAGTCTGGCCCGGGCACAATGCCAACCACCTGGCTGCCTACAAAGCCCAGCATGCCAGGGAGCGGAGCTGCACCCCATCCCGGCTCCTGCCTGCTTCCTGCCGTGGGCAGGGGGAAATATAAACAGCAGCACCTTGCGCAGAGTTGGGATGCTGCCGCTGGACAGGCTGTGCCGGGGAGCAGAGGCAGCGCTCGGGGTGAGTTTGGGCTTCTCTCTCTAGCAGAACCCTGTCTGTGTGCAGGGGGTAACATCTGCTCCCTGCTGCGCAGCGGTAGGAAGAGCTGCGGAGACCAGCGGCACCCACCTGGAATGCTTTCCTGGGGTCTTGCAGCGAGAAGTGTGTCTGTGCAGATCTCTGTGTCTGTATGCAAATAGCGCTGCCGGCGTTTGGGGCAGGAAGATTGGGAAGAAGTCGGACTTGGTTTACTTGAGAGAGCAAAGCAGAAGGTAGAGGTGGATTCTCCCACCAGGAAGGGCTGCTCAGTTCCATTGCCTCCTTGCATTTAATTTTGACTTTCAGAAAATACTTGGCTGAGATTCTCTCAGAGGAAAGCTTCTGCTTCCGCAGCTGGGCTGGTGTTTGCCACCCTCTGCCCTGGTCTCTGGGAGGTGAGACCCCTTCCCAGCACGGGACATGGGGTGGAGAAAGCAGATTATGCTCAGCACGTCCTGGCTTTTCAGGCACCCCTGGCTGGGGGAGTACGAGTAGCCCTGCTGCAGGACTTTATACCCGTCGGGCAGTCGGGGAGGGCTCATGCAAGCACTGAGTCCCCCATGGCAAGGCTCTGGTTCTCGGGGCTGGCATCAGCCAAGTGTACTGCCTACCGGCCCAGGCAACACTTTGTAGTCCCTGAACAAGAAACATTAATTAAAGAAAATTGGGGCAAGAGAAAGATCTCTCCGGAGACCCTGACTTGTCCTTTTATACTCCGTGCTGTCTTTGATCTCTGCTTGCACAGCCCCTCAGCACAGTAATAAGGTAGGGCCTGACTGGCTCACAGGGCAGTGAAGAGGCAGACCAGCCCCATCTGGGGTGTCCCAGCCTGTATCCAAGCCCTCACCACACATCTCTACTTACTCGGGCCTTTTATAGCTGCAAATGAGCTGCTGATGCAGTGAACTCCTTCATTTGTAGATACAAATTCACCATTCAAGCAAAAGTAGCAAAAAAGGCAACAAGGATGTGAACTAGAAATCTACCTGTAAGATCTAACCTATTTTGGCTTTTAAAGACAAGATTATTTTGCTTGGAAAAGAGCTCCACAGCAGCTTTCAGCAGTTCCACACAGAGAAAAATACTCTTTGAGAAAAACAAAAGTAAAAATAAAGCAGTGATTGGTATTTGAAAAGCCACTTTTCCATCATATTTAATTGGAACTATTAGAACAGTTTTTCTCAGAGCAGAGCTGCTGTCAGCAGAAACAGCTTGATTTGGACTGCTGTACTTGGTGTGTAGGATGTTTCCTGTCTCCTTTCCACTCTTCCTCCTCTCTAGATTGACTGTATTATAATCTGTCAGTTTCATTTTTTTTTTTTTTTTTTAAAGGCTGAGAGTTGAAGATGGCGGAGCCTGAAAGCATGGTCATAAACACCAACGTAAAACAGGTAAAAGGCTGTTCATTACAAAACACACATCCTGTATTTCCAGGCCAAGTTTTGAAATGCCGCCTCAGGAGAGAACACACCACAATCCAGAACTGTGGTGGCCTGAATTACTTGTGCCTGGGTTTCAGCAGAGTGGTCTGTCCCAGGGCTGCTGGGCACCTGGTCCCAGTGAGGTCCATGTGATTTCCAGTTGCATGGACAGGGCAGGTACATTTGCTCACACTTAAATTTTGGAGCAGTCAGGGAGAAAGCAGCATCTTCTCTATATACACAGAGACTTTATTTGTCTGTGCAGAACAGACAAGGGGTAAAACCACCAGTATGTGCAGAGAAACCCAGCAGTGCCCAGCTCAGCACAAACAGATGACCATGGCTGTGCTGTGCCCACAAACAACACAATTATGAAGCAATCCCCTCTGTGTGAGCTGTCTTCGGAGCATGTGGCACTTATCAGATAGTTTAGGATTTCACAACTGCGAGCCCCATCCTTGGTGGCCTGAAGATGAAGGCTGGGTGTGGTACCTCTGGCATCAGGAACTGTGACACATGGCTGATACCTCCAGCACCCAACCCCACCACTCTGGTTGGTGTCCCCTGCTCACCCCACCTCCACAAGCTCCTTCTCTGCTGTCCCCTGACTCCTCTTTCCTCCCCATCCTGCAGAAAGACCCCAGCACGGCACTGGTCATTGCTGTGACTACCAGAGCCATCTTCAACCTGGAGGAGGAGCACAAGCTCTACCTGGAGAAGGGCAAGGAAGAGTACACAAGGCACCAGCAGGCCAACCAGGACAAGCCCCTGCCACCAGGCACAGCCTTTGCCTTTGTCCAGGTGAGCCCTGCACCTGACTAGGGGCACATGCAGACACTCGCAGGATGTGGTGAAAGCTCAGCTTTCCCAGCCTTAAGTCTCAATTCCCATCACTGGGAGTAGTTATGCACCAGAACTGGGATGCAGTTATGCCTGTCCTGATCTCTTGGCCTCATTGCAGGGCATTGAGACCTGTGCTCCTCACCAGTCCATCTTCTCTGTGGTGAGGTACCCTGCTCTCTGCCCTCCTGATGGTGGCTTTTGCCGGATGGTTGCTCTGTCTTGCTCTCCATAACATGCCAGCCTTGCCACAGCTGACAGATGCAGCACAAACCACTAACATTAACTGCAAAAAAGCCCCTGCAAAGCCACTGCAGTCATGCCTCTTTAAAGAATCCTATCTTCTCCTCACAGGCAGTGCAGTATGTGAACAAGAAGATCCTGGAGAGCAACCCAGCAGAGAGGGACCTCTTTGACATCCTGGTGCTCTCCAACAACAGCCCAGAGAGCGGCACGCGCATCATCAACAGCGCCAAGCACTACGGTAAGGGGGACCCATCCCTGGCAGTGCCTGCTTCCTCTGGGAGACTGCAGAGCTGATCAGTGACCACAGTCGATCATCAGTGGCAAATTGAGAGCCAGGGCATACAAGGGGATAGGGGGGCAGGGGTTCTCTTGGAGCCCGGCTCCCTTCCTTTGCACTAGGAAGTCTGGCAGCATTTTGCACAGCCCGGGCATCTTCAGGCAGCTATTGAAAATAAAAGTTCTTTAAAAAAAACGCCCTAAATCCGAGAGAGCTGTCATGAGGAATGCTCGTTTAAGAGAGGGATAGGGGGAATATTTAACTGCACTCTGCGGTTCTGTAGGAGCAACAACAGGTCAAGAAGATGCAGCAAGAGCACAGGCAGGTTCCCCACAGAGCACTGGGAAATTCATTGCCCTGAGCTCTTGCAGCAAAGCACACCAAGACCCAGGGATGGAGTGGGGGGCTGTGAGGAGAATGTTGCTCCATAAGACTTCGTTCACATCCCTTGTTCTGAAGGCCTGGAGATCTCCAAGTTCTGCTTTGTGAGTGACGAGGACTCCACGCAGTACCTGAAGTCCCATGGCGTCAAGCTGTTCCTCTCAGCTGACAGGACAGATGTCTGCAATGCCCTCCAGAGAGGTGTGTTCTCCCTTCCATCCCACATCCCCAGACCCACCACACTTTTCCCAAGCAGCTCAGTACCAAGAGACAACACCAGAGGCTGTGATTTCACAGGGCCAAGGGTGAATGGCACACTGTTTACCAATACAGTCTTGAATGGTTCAGTCTCCTCTGCTGTCCTTACTAGTAGTCTGCAAACATACCAGGGTTGCTCAGATGCCGTCACAAGTCACTGATGGATCATTCTGGACATAGCTCTGCCATGGGCTGGTCATTCCCTACCTGACATTTAAGCCTTTCTAACCAAAGATGTAATTCCACTCATCAATGAGAGTTTATCAGTGATTCCCAGGACTTTGTGAGGATGCCACAGAAATTTGCTGCCTTGGTACATGCAAAGTTACTGTGTGCACAGTGATAGATGTAAGTACGTGCTTGACCTTGATTGGAGGTAGTGCAGTCTCCCCAGTTCCCCTAATGGGTTTAATCACCTTATTAATTCACTTGGGTATGAGCACATCAGCTGGCCACCGTCCTTCAAGGTCAGGAGCAAGCCACCTGCAGCCTGGACTTTCCTTCACTACACAGCACATTCCTGGAACCTCCTTGAGTGTATCATTGCTCTGAGAAGCGTCTCCTGTCTGGGGAGCCTGGGTCCACATATGAAGGTGGGCAGGGAGCAGCTTGTAGGAAGAGACTGTAATTAAGCCAATTACTGCAATCAATGGAGATGACAGTCCATATTATTCACACCACAGAGTGCTAAATCTGGGTGTTAAAGATCGAGGCTTGGCAGGGTGAGCAAGCACCAGGAGGAGGGCTGCTCATGCCTTGACAACCACCCACCATCTCTTAGCACACCTCAGTATCTGCCCAGACCTCGGTTTCTGATCAGCAGTGCTTTCTCAGGGGATAACACAGCCATGGAAAGGCTGGGCTGACTCTCCCAGAAAGCTCCCTGGCTTGGAGCCCCTGGCTTGGTGATGTGGGACAGGGCCTCAGCGGATGGATGGGGAGCAGCTGGCTGTGCATGAGCTGCGCTCAGAAGGGGTGTCCCTCCTGACTCACCTTGCTCTATCTCACAGGGGTCTCAGCAGCACTTGTCTTCCAGCAAGAGGTGCAGGCCCCCAGCACCCCACTCCGTGTGGTGTTCGACGGGGATGCTGTGCTCTTCTCCGATGAGACGGACCAGATCTTCCAGGAGCAGGGGCTGGAGGGGGCAGTGCAATATGAGTGGGCAATGGAGGCTGTGCCCATAGGAGAGGTGAGCATGCCACCTCACTTCCATGGGCACCCACAGGCTCTGCAATCTCTCCTGCTAGGGCTTTGCCATGAGCAGTCAAAAAAGCACAAATCCGTACAAATTCCCAGCGCATCCACCACTCAGTCCGTGGTGTGGGCCTGATCTGGAGTCCCACTGGAAATGGATCTGTTATCTCCTATAAGTAAGCATTAGCGCCTAAATATCTAGGTGGTTACTCCCAATATCACCTTTTGTAGACCGTGACCTCTTGCTGTCCAAGTCCCTGCAGGACTCACACCCATAGGCACTGCTTGCTGGGATGTACCTTCCTGGTCACTTTGGGATTAGGATGAGCACCACAAGGCTTACCTTCCTCCCAAGGACCCGAGTGAACAGCACCAGTCCCAGCATTGCCCAGTCCTGCAGGTCACAGGCATTCCTGTGCCCTGCAGAGCCCCGAGAAACCCTGGAAGAGGAACAAGTGGCTTGTACAGGCAGAGTAAGTGTTTCCTTATTTCCCACACACTCACAACTGTCTTGCTGTGTCTTGCTGTGCTTCCAGGGTCCCCTGAAGGCTTTTGCCATGCACCTTGGGAAGATGCGTAAGAAATTCAGCCAGGAAAAATCCCCCATCCGCACCTACCTGGTGACAGCCCGCAGCGGCCGGGACATGGGCATCCGAATCATCAAGACGCTCCGGGAATGGGGTCTGCCCATCGATGAGGCTTTCTTCATGGATGGGGCTCCCAAGGGCCCCATCCTCGCCCAGATCCAGCCTCACATTTTCTTTGATGATGGGCTTCATAACATCCAAGGGGCTCAAAATGTGGGGGTACCCTCTGCCTGGGTCCCCTCCTGCTGCTGATGAGCTGCAGGCTGCCAGTCCTCCCTCCCAGCAGCACAGGGGACTGGGTCAGTGGAGGCAAACCTTCTGATAGAGAAGGAAAGATCTCCTAACATGCAGCAAGCAAATCTCAGGGAAAGGGGACAAGAGCATGGACTCCCATGCAAAGCTTGATACACACTTCTGCTCCTGAGATGAGGTCCTCTTCATCTTAGGATGAAGCCAAAAGATGTGACTGCTCCAGGACAGGACACCTTTGCTGTGACACTGAGGACTACACCTACCTGCCCTGTAGGACCTGGGGACTTTCCTCAAAGAAATAAGTGAAGCCAATGCCACACACATGAGCTGAAGGAAGCAAGAAAAAATGCCAGTTTTGGCTGTGCTCAGATGGTCTCCAAGATGGAGAAACACAGGAAGGACACCAGCCTGTTGAGCTGAGTCCAGAGGAGGGCAACCAAGATGATTAAAAGGATGAAGCACCTCTTCTGTGAGGAAGGGCTGAGAGAATTGGGATTGTTCAGCTTGGAAAAGAGAAGGCTTCAGGGTGCCCTAATTGCAGCCTTCCAGGACCTGAAGGGAGCCTACAGAAAAGATTGAGAAGGATTATGTACAAGAGCATGTAGTGACAGGACAAGGAGGAATGGCTTAAAACTGAACGAGGGCAGGTGTAGATTAGATATTAGGAAGAAATTCTTTACTGTGAGGGTGGTGAGGCACTGGAACAGGTTGCCTGGGGTAGTTGTGGATGCCTGGAAGTGTTCAAGGCCAGGTTGGATGGAGCTCTGAGTAACCTGGTCTAGTGAAAGGTTTCCCTGCTCACACCAGGGTGGCTGGAACTTGATGATCTTTAAGGTCTCTTCCAACCCAAACCATTCTATGATTCTGTGATTTATTCCCGGGATCTCTGCCTGAAGGGAGCCCTCAAGACCCTGCCTCACCAGACACACTCAGCCTAGTTTACTGGGGAGACTGATGTGCTAGCAAGCACTTCAGGCAGCTCCAGCCAAACTCAGAAGAGGGAGAAAGACTTCAAAACTGTAAAGGACCTACAAACCTTTTAGAAATGGGTGAATGGGTTGAAGAAAGAAAACCCAAGCTATTCCTCCTCATAAAAGAGATTATAGCACAAGATAGCTTTCCTTAGCCATGCAGACTGCTCACAGAGTGCTCTTAGGAGACAGATCTGTAGGACACTCAGATCCTGGAGCTGCAAGACAGGGACAAGGCTACAACCCAGCACAGGTCCATCCCCGAGACTGGAGAACAGCTCCAGTGTCCCACCAGGAGAGGGCACTGCAGATGGGCTGCCTGCAGCACAAGCCATGGAGGGGCCAGGGCTGCAGACCAGCACTGCAGGGGCTGGGGCAGGACTGGGTGCTGCGGCCAACTTTAAATGGATCACCAGGGCCATGGGTGGAGGGCATGGGTGGGGGTCTCAGGAGCGACTGCTCCATGCACATGGGGTCTGTGGGTGTGCTCAGTTCTCTGCCTGACCCACCACCCCCCATACAGGGATGCCTCTCCTTTGGCAATTTGGACTCTGTTCCTAATTTTCCTGGGGAACAAGGAATCCACAAGGTTCACTTGCAGGTTTCTTTCCCCAGGGCTGGATGTGATTTGCCACTAGAGGCCACTGTGCGGCCTGGGGACATAGCACCTCAAATCCCTGCCAGCTGTCCAGAAACGCCTCATAAAAGAACACAAACTGGCTACTCAGGTGGCAGCAGGATTATGGATAAGGAGATGAAGATGATGCTATCTTAGTTTTTTTTAATCTCAGTATAATCAGAAAAGAATTATTTTTAAAGGCTTCTCAAGTGTTGCTGTCACCAATGCTTTTTCCCCCCCAATCAATAAATAATCAAGCATCCCAGTATGAGTGCCTGTTCCTCATGCCTGTGTCTAGCAGTGTGGAAGGAAGAGTGGGATAACTCAGTGCTCCTTTACACACATGCATTTATTTATCAGGTGTTAGACATGTTCATCAAAATGGCTTAAATACACAAGAGACCTTCAGTGGGTTTTGAATTAGGCCCCTGAATGTCGACTTGTATCTGTCTCCAAGCTCACTCCTGCTACCTTGGGCATGGGGAGTCTGCACATCTTGCCCTAGCAAGGGGAGCTGCTGGCCCTGCCATGCCTCTGGCACAGGTCCTGTCCCTACCATCATGGCTACCATGTGGGTCCAAACTCAGGGCTGCCAGGGCAGGACAGGGATGCCCATGTGCACAGATTTGATAGGAAGCCACCTCCAAAGAAGCAAAGCCTGGCAGGGTCTTGGCACCAGCAGTCTGGCTCCTGGCCCTTTTGCTCAGTATAGATGCTGAAATTAGATGTTTCGAGGTAGCAACATCAACATCAGCCACTCATCATCCACTAATAATGCTAAGCAGCCATCAGCTGAGCAAACATTAATTACAGGATGCTCCAAACATGCCCAGTAAGCAGGTGCAGATATTCGTCCCACTTTTTGTGCAGGTCAGATACCACAAGGCTCACTGCAGTGATCCAAGTGCCCACCTTCAGCCCTCCTTGCCATGCACTGCCAGCTGCTTTCATGGCAACTGGCGCTGGGGACACAGACCCAGTGCTGGGGGTGACGATGGTCCTGGGCGTCCTCCACCACTCTGACCCATCGCATTTGTTGATGCCTGGATGGGGCCAGCAGGAGCTTGGTCACCGCCTTGGGTGAGAGGAAATTAGCTGAGTCAAGGGTCGTGGGGACAGGCTCATGTGAGCCACTGCAGACCATGGGGTGCTGAGGCAGGGGGAAAGCGCCACATGCCTTCCTCCAGCACTGTCAGCACAGTGGGGGATGACAGGGTAAAATGTGCCCAAAATAGGAAAAAAGGAAGGAAAACTCTGGGCTTGTGGTGTTGCATCATATAGGGCCAAGTGCAGCTGCTTCAGGCCATGGCTCAAGCTTGTAGCATCAAAACTGTCATTATTGCCCTGCTCCAAAGATGTGCCATCAAAAACCACCCTTTTCTGTCCTGCTCCAAAGATGGAGCATCAAAAACACCCTCTGTCAAGGACTGCTGCAGCTTCATGCCCTGCTGCAAGGACAAACTTGCTGTTTCTGTCTTAGAGGCATCTGTAAGAAGTTCATTCATGCTTGGGATGCTCCTCAGGTTTTGGCTTTCTGAGGCATCTTAAGCTCCCTCCTTCAAGGGATTGCTGATGCCCCAGGGTCTCATGCTGCTGCTGCAGCCTGAAGAGGGTTTAACTGCTGGTGCTGGTCATGGCATGCTTCTCTGATACCCATTTCAGGTTTTGCTGGCCAGGGCAAGGCAGGCCACACTGCTGTGTCACCATGACAGATAGGCTCCCTTTGAAGCCTGCTGGGTTTCACACCTTTCCACTCCGGGAAAAGAAGTGCAAACGGGTGCAAAGGGGGCTCTGAGGACCTGGTCTTGATTCTGACCATTGCTTTCTAACAATCCCCTGTGACCCCAGCCAAAGCTGCCTGGTGTCTGGGTTCCCCTCTGAGACACCCTCCTGGTCCAGAGAAGGAAGTGGGCCCCTACTCTGCTCAGCCACAGGCAGGACAGCTGCCTCCTCTGCAGGGCCCTGTTCTGCCAGCAATGCCAAACAAGTGGCCGTTGTTTCAGGGTGGGGCGCGTGACCCCAGGGATCAGAGGCTGCAGCTGGCCGGCCCCGAGGAGTTGTGGGAGACCTTTGCCCGGGACTGTGCCCTTAATCCCCCACTCACTGCACCAGTCAATTTAGGGTTGCAATGCTAAAAACAAAACAAATCAGTGCTAAGCAAGAGAAAGGGTTTTATGAAATGGTGGTACTGCAAGGAGCGAAGATTGGCAGGTATTTATCTTCTAATAGAGATCTGCAGTGGCAGTGTCCGAGCTGTTCAGCTTCATTGACTCCTGGCTGCAGTGGGAGAGGATGTTGGAGGCTGCAGGACCTGAAACCAGCTGCAGTGTCTGCCAGGAATGTTCCCACACCTCCCTCTGCATATAACCTACAAGCACCTTTGATCATGAGCATGGAGCAAGGTATTCTTTACATTTTTGACCATAACCCTAACCCTAAGTCACCCTGGTGGCAGTGTGCCTTGAGAAACACTCAGGAGTTCTCAGCCAGAGAGGCTGAGATACCATGTCCCACGCTGCAAAAAATTATTAACAGGCTGTTCTGCGTGTAGAAGGTCAGAGAGAGGGTGTGCAAAGCCACAGACTGTGTTTGCTGTCATGCTTAAAACTGGGTTCAAGATCTTAACCCCAAGCAATCACACTGAAAATAGTGGCTGTGGTGGCAAGTAAAGATGGAGCTTAGCAGAAAGGTGACAATAAATTAGAATTCAGAGCCTTTGTGGAAATATTGACACAGCAGAAACTGCCGCAGGAGGTCCAGGTTGACTCACCAAATCACCACTGTTGAGCTGATTGCTCCCACTCCAAGAAAACACATTGCAAATTTTAAGCTGATCCTTGGGTTGCAATGGAGTGTTGACCCTCATCCTTCTGAGCCCACACTCCTCTCAGGTTCAGAAGTCTCAATTGCTTCAGTGTTTTGTCACATGGAGGAGACATGATTGCATGAATGATGGTCTTCTTAGGGCAGCTTCTGCTGGAAACTAAAGGAAATAATTAAATGACATCTAGTGCTGGCAAAAAAAATTAAATGGATGATGTGCTTGGATGTGGCTGGAGGCACTTCTCTCCATCAAGATGGAAACCCCACCATCACGCCAATACCCCCCCACTCTAAGCCAGGCTCACATGGGGGACAGCAGAAGGAATTGCTCAAGGTGGTGACAAGGTGAGTTGGGTCCCTGTGTTCCCCATCACATCCTGGCGTGGGTGGGGATGAATCAATACCATCATTGCCACTTACCATCCTGTCAGCCACAGGTCATGCTGCCTGCTGCCAGCGTCTGCCAGGATTGTTGTTGCCCATCCCCAGCAATTTCAGTCTGCTGCAAAATAACTTAGGTGAGGCAAACAACTCGAGATCCCTGCCCCGAGGAGTAGACAGAGCCAGCAGCTGGGGAGAGGCAGGTCCCCTCCTCCCTAAGGTGGGTGCCAGGTGTGTCATGATGGGCCAGGGGATGACAAAGAACATCCAACGCCGAGCAGGGTCAGGAGCGGGCAGGTGGTGCAGGGGTGGTAAGGATTTGGGCAGGGCCATGGAGTGCGTGGGACACAGGGACAGGCGATGTTGAGCTTGGCAGCAGCCCACTGAGGCAAAGTAGTGTGTAAGTAAACCCTAACGAAGACACCAGAGCAGCAAAGACCATAAGCATATTTCACCATAAGTCCTTTTTGGTTTGTTTTTTGGTTTTTTTTAATAGCTATGGAAAAGATGGAAGAGCAAGATGTGATGAAGAAGTCCACTGGGGTGAAAACACTCCATGTTCAAAGGCTGGTGCAAATGGCCCTGATGAGGATGGAGCCATGCTCAGGGCTCCTGCCTGTCATGACACCTTGTTGTGTCACACAGCCACCAATTAGCCACCGCCAGGATCACAGTTTGTGGCATGAGGGACACCAAGGGAAAAATTACCACCCAGCCTTGGCCTTTTGCAACTCCTCTTAGTATTTCCCCAAGGCCACTTCAGCCCATGATGGCAGCCAGAACATGTTTAAGCAGGCTGCTGGCCAGCTCTGCCTCCAAACCAGCCCCAGCCAGCCGGCATGAATGGACTGTGCATTGCCACCACCCATGATGCCAAGGACATCTTCCCCAATGCCCACAGAGCTGGGCCAGGATGGCCAGGGCCTGCATGAGTCACCTTGTTGTGCTCAGTGCAAGCCCTTCTCTGCTCCCAAGTTTCCCATCATCTGGAGCTGCTACTACACCACCTTTTAGGCTTGCTTTTGTGGGTGTTACCCTGAAAAAGGGTGTAGTTTGGGATGTGCCAGTGCCACTGCAAAACACGCCCTCACCTTGTGAATTGTACATCAGTTTAGGAAACGGTGAAGGGAGTGGGCGAGATCCTGGCACCATGCCGGGAAAAAGTTACCACTGCTTCACTCGGAATCTCAGGGATGGTGAATCAGGCTCTGCTAATGAGCTGCATCCAGCACCTTCACACCGACACCAGCGGAGGCAGGGTGTTTGAAACCAGACTTGCCCAGGCTTGTGTGCCCGTAGGCTCTGCTCAGCTCAGACAGAAGAATAGTTTTCTACTTGAGCAATGAGCATCAAAATCAGAAATGCATTTCTTTGTATTTGAAGGTGTCCTCTAAAAATCCTACCCATAGCTGGGCAAAAAAATGATTTGCATCTCTGAGCTGAAGCTTTCCTTGCCTTGTAGGTCATTGCAGTTCATGACATTGGTCCCACCATGATAAATAAATTTAGGAAAAAAACATTGAGGAAAGGGTGAAGGCAAACACCCAGCCATGTGTAAGGACAAAGAGTGCTGCCAGACTGCAAATGGGAGCTGTGCTAGAGCCCCCCAAAAATAAAGTGTTTGAAATTGAACATGAGTCAGAGTGTGTCCAGATGGCCAAGGAGACCAGTGGCATCCTGGCCTTTATCAAAAATAGTGTGGCCAGTGGGGCTAGGACAGGGATATTCCCTCTGTACTGGATGCTGGTAAGGCCACACCTTGAGTCCTGTGACCAGTTTTGGGACCCTCACTACAAGAAAGACACTGAGGTGCTGGAGCATGTCCAGAGAAGGGCAATGGAGCTGGTCAAGGATCTGGAGCACAAGCCCTATGAGGAGCAGCTGAGGGAGGTGGAGGTGTTTTGCCTGGAGAAAAGAAGGCTCAGGGGAGACCTCATCGCTCTCTACAATTGCCTGAAAGGGGACTGCCTGAGGTGCGGGCTTGTTTTCCCAGGTAACAGATGACAGGATGAGAGAAAATGGCCTCAAATTGTGCCAGGGGAGCTTTAGACTGGATATTGGAAAAATTTATTCCCTGAACATATGATCAAGCATTGGAACAGACTCCCCAGGAAAATGGTGCAATCACCATCCCCAAACACATTTAAAAACCATGCAAATGTGATACACAGGGACATGGTTTATAGGCGGACTTGGCAGTGCTGGGTTAATGGTTGGACTTGATGATCTTGCGGGTCTTTTCCAATCTAAAGGATTCTATGTTTATAAACTAAGCTGCATCAGGTCCCTGCCTGATGCAAAGGGCAGGTGGGACACCCTGGTGTCACTTACAGAGGAGACCCCAATCTCCCAGAGCTGGGGCTGAGGTGCTCTTCCCAACTGCAGCTGCTGCAGCTGAGTCATTTGACCCCGCCTTGGGAATCCTCTCAAGCAGGCACTCAGGTTGCAAAATCATGGCCTGGTCCCAGGGGTGCGTCACCCCACACCCACAGCTGTGGCTGCAGGGGACAATGCTCTGGTTCACCCCTTGGAGCCATGGGGGATGTGGGGGGCTAGGGAGACATACCAGCAAGGAAAGACGTTCATCCACTGTGACAAAAATAGGAGTGAGGAGGGAAAGGTCCCTCCACTGTCTATCACACATCTCTGCCTTCTTTAGACGCCTCAGCCATGGCACTTCCTGTTTGCTACACAAACAAGGAAAAATGTGTAAAAAACCCCAAGCCCAGGCTTGTGCCACTCTATCTTTTTAAGATAATATGGTGCAACTCTCATGGTGCCAGCCTATAAATACCCAGACATGCTCCCAGTTCCTGGTTAAACATACCCACTGTACCTCTCGAGGCTTTAACATCAGGGCAAACATTCCACAGAGGTGCTGAGGGAGCCTGAATGCAGAAATCCTGGTTCCTTGCTGGAGTCACTGGCCCCCCCAAGCATGCAGGCACTGCAGTGTCAGCTCCAAAACCACTGGTGCCAAGGGACAGAGCCGTATTAAAAACTCTGGGGATGAGCTCCCCAGTCCCTTCCCATCCTGCAAGCACCCAGGAGAGGATCAGTATTGTAACATTCCCTGACACAGTCCCATTCTCCCTTTTTCCCTATAAGCCATTGGGAACACAGGACATGTAAGTCACTTAGAACAGCCCTCTAAAAGCAGCAACGCTCGTGCTCTGGTATGAGAGCAGTCCCAGATGAAGACTCAAGCCTTGCCACCACGAAGCTCAAGCAAAGGCTCATTCATAACAGTAAAATTTGCCTTTAATCCCTTGGAATTAGAAAAAGCAACCACAGCCTCAATCCAGAGTTCCTTACTCTGCTGAAGCACTTTGCTGTACACTGTGTGATGGTACATGACTAGTATGACATGCTGTCCTCACCAGCCCATCCCTGCACACTGGAGCCCACTCCATAGCCACGGGACTCTGGGAGAGACTGGCTGAACTGGAAACACTCAAGCAGGAGCTGCCATAGATGCCCCAGCCTAAGGGCTATGGTGCAGATTCCCAGCCACTTCAAAGAGAAGGGAGGAGGGCTGGTACTTCACCCACTCTGCCACAAGCTCCAGGAAAGCATGTAAGGGATGTAAGGGAGCCCTGGGCCTGGCGTCAGGACTATCTTTTTGGTCTGCAAAGCACATTTGCAAAGGGTTTAGAGCCCTTGGGGAGGGCAGGTTTGCTTGGATGGGGCCGCAGTCAGGTTGGTTTATGTCTGACCCACTCCTGCCCACGGGCAGCCAAGGGGACAAGAGCAGGAGACCCACAAGCTGGAGCCCACAGCAGCAGCAGCAGCAGCAGCGATGCCTCTGGGGTCAGGCTACAGTTCCTGGGGACCCGCTACGCCTTGGCCCCTTGCCCAAATGAGCCATGTGGGGTTTTGCTGAGTCACGCAGTGCCGCGGGGCCGGGAGAGTGATGGGTTTTGCTGACTCATGGTCAGTGGAACTCAGCTTGACCACACGCCTGCGGGGCAAGGAGGGAAGCTGGCCAAAATAACGGGACCCACCAGGTTCAACCAATGCCTCCGGCCATTGCTCCAGAAAACCGCATCCCAGTGGGATCTATGTCCCACAGGAAGGTGGGCAGGTTTCCTGAAGCCCATCAGCTTGACCAAGACATGGCAATTTGGAGAGCCCAGGGGACAAGATACAGCTCAGGGCAGAAATGCCCCCTAAAAATACTTGGGACAGACCAGAACTGGAGGGGTGGCATGCATGGTGGACTCAGGACAGCAGGGTACTGTGTGAGGCCATGGGAGGATGGAAGAGGGTCAGAGACAGTGTAGGAAGGAGATGGCGCAAGTGAGGTGCCAGTGACATGACCCAGCAATTTTCCAGAAGTTGCATGAACATGAACGTGACCAGACAGGGACAGGGACCCCACCACAAAGCCAGGCATCCCCCACTCCAGCAGCTCATCACCCAGGCTGCTGCTTTCCCATCCCCAAGACTAGGCACAAGCAGGAGCAGAAAACAAGCTCTCCTAGCCTTTGGGACTTGGAAGGGAAAATGTCAGTAAATCCGATTTAATTTTCATTGTTTTTCCAGCAGGTCTCGTGGCCCTGTAAAAGCTCGGTGGGGGCAATCTGGGCAGAGATTAGCTGTGGCTGCTGCCTCCTGAGTTGGTGGGGTGACACCTCTGAGCCCTGTTATGACACCTGGGTGGTAGCAAAGAGCCAATCCCGTTGGTCCTCGATGCTCAGTCTGCATTTTGAGGGAGGGGCAGACCACAGAGTCTGCTGGTGGCCGGTGTCCCCCTGGGCTCTGCCCTGCACCAGCATCATTCTCGATGGCTGCAGGTGGCCCAATACCACCACAGTGCATTTTGAGGGGCGGCAGATACGGCTTGGCACCCCACCCCCAGCGCCTCCCAAAAAAGTTGTGGCCTAAGATATGCCCATCTTCCCCAAAAGCACCCAGCTCGGAGGGATGAGTCCCCCAAACTGGAGGTGTCCTGGGGCCAGGGAGAAACACGGGGCTGGGGGGCTACCATGGCCTCCCTGGGCGGGAGTGCACAATGAAAAACCCGTGGTGACAGCGGGTGCGTGGCCGAGGTCCGCGATTCGGGGTGTGCTGCCTGGGGCAGTGCGTGTGTCGTGTGTCCCCCTCTCCACTCCCCTGGGAGAAAAAAAGCCAGAAAACATGAACAACAACAACAAAAAA
>VZRN01002950.1:247462-267519 GCA_013397935.1 Dasyornis broadbenti
GGGAGAAAAAAAAACAAGAAAAAAAAAAAAAAAAAAAAAAAAAAAAAAAAAAAAAAACACGCAGCAGAAGGAAGTTAAAGGCAGTTCAGAAAGAGCACGCGAGGCCGGGCGGGCATCTCGTGACTGATTTCATGGTGTTTATTCCCCTTTCCCGGGGGCTGAGTCACGGCCCGAGGAGCCGGGGGTCAGCCCGGGGGGGCGGGCCGTGAGACGGCACCCCCGGCCCCGCTCCCGCTCCCCGCCCCGCCCTCACGTGACGCCGCCGGTTGCAATTTTAGACCGTCAGCTGACTCCAGAAATCCGTGGAGAGCGGCTGCCTTGCCTACAAAAACAGGGACGGAAACCAGGAGCAGCGTCGCGGCCTCTCAACGTCGGCACTTCCAGCCTCTGACCCCTCGTCACCGCCGCCAACAGCCCCGTCGCCGCCATGGGGCCCCGCGGCCTCCTCCTGCTGCTCGCCCTGGCCGGGTCCTGCGCAGCCCTTATCAGGTGAGACGAGGGGATTCCTTGGGCTGCTGAGCACCCCGGGCTGGGGGGGAACATGGGAAAAGCTCCTCCCGTGCCGCTGCAGCGGTGGCCTCCGGGCTCTCACGCCCTCCATACGGGGCAGCTTCCCTTCCATCAAAGCAAACGGGGGAATGTCCATTCCTGTCCCCCCCCCCTACTTCCCCCCAAGTCCTGCCTATGGAGGGGCCTCGCCCCAGCTTCCCGTACACCTGGTGACCTCTGGCAGCCCCCTGGCCTTTACCCCCCCATCCTTCGGCTTTGGGAAAAACACTTGAACGCAGCACGGCGAGGGGGATCTAGTGTAAGGTGCTGGCAGGAGCCCAAACCCCACCCGCCTCATGCCGGTGCGTCGTCTGTTTTGAGTGGAGACCTGCTGCTCCCCTTCCCCTGGGGATCCCTTTCCTACACACCCCCTTTAACAAGTGTGTGTTTGCCGTTCCCGCACAGGATCCCCCTGACCAAGTTCCCCTCTATGCGGCGGATCCTGAACGAGGTGGGCAGTGAGATCCCAGATACGAGCGCCATCACCCAGGCCATCAAGTTCAAGCTGGGCTTTGCCGAGGAGGGTGAGCCCACTCCGGAGATTTTGAAGAACTACATGGATGTGAGTAACAATCCCCCTGCAAACCATCCCCCTCACTGCCCCCCCCTGCCACTGTAGCAGACCCCAGCACAGTGTTGGGCAAGTGGCTGTCACTTGTGGGCATACCCATCCGAGGAGGTGGTGGGACATGCCAGCTTCCCACTAGTCAGGAAGGCAAAGGAGGGAGAGATGTTGATCCTGTAGGATAGATTCATGCACCCCCATGGCTTAGTGAGTGGGTGCCAAAAGGTGCTTCCCATCATTACTAAACTAAAAATACTAGTAATTATAACAACAACAAACAACCCACTGCCACCCAAGCTGGAGATTTTCGGTTTGTGATCTATTTCCTTTTCCCTTTGTCACTAATTAACAATCATAAACAAGGGCATGCTCTCTTAGAATCCTTCCTTGCATCTTCTGACCTTCTGGACTCTACTTGGCAAGACAGGGGCATAAGAATCATGCTTCACTCCTTGAGATGTTGGGGCATAAATGAGTGAGCACAGGGTAGGGGAAGAAAGCTCACATTTGGGACTAGCTTACTATGGGACTGGGTATGCATGACCCTTCCTCTCACTGTCCTCCATCTTCTGCTCTGCCTTGGGAAAAGCCACCCTTTGCCTCTACTTTCTTCTCAGCAACTTAGGGAGCAAAGGGACCTGTGTGGTGGTGGAAGGAGAAGCCAGATAAAGGACACAAAGTTTGCCCTCGTCCCGCTGCCAGACACGTGTGGGGTTTACTGTTTCAGGGTTCCTTACTAGGTACATTCACAGCTCTTGGCAGGGTAGGATGTGAACATTGGCTGATAGCATAAAGCTGGGCCGAGATATTTAGGCATTAATTTGGGATATATCCCCCCTACTGTTCTTCCCCAAGGGCTCTTGTCACCCAGCCAGCGCCATCCTGTACTGGGAAGGGCCACTGGCCTTTCAGCTGGCAGTGTTGAAAGCCAGAGCAAGCGGTTGTGTCACGGTGTTGTCTCTTGTAACCACAGCTCAGAGCGCCACTCCAGGCAGGACTGTTCTCCCTTGTCACAGGGGCACCAATCCAACCTGTGGCGGCAGATAAGGGACCACTGGGTCCCTCCTGGCCTGGCTGAAAATGCTTTTGCTGCCAAAGGAACTTTTGGGACAGCCCACATTAGCCTGCCTCGTGTGCTCCCTACCAGCCCCTAGGACCCTTCATGGATCTGTGTATGTGACAAACGGGGCCCCTGTACCGGGGGTTAATTTTCAAGCCCCAGCAATAATTACAGAACCACTGGAAGCAAGTGCTGCCTCCCCATTATGGCTAATTGAAATAGATTGTTAATTACGCAGCGAGCAACCTGTGCAGTATAAGTGCACAGAAGGTGAACAGCTTTGATAATCCTGTTTTCTTCTCCCCCTTCCTGCTCCCCCTCCTTAAATTAAGTACACGGGCTGTTTTGAAAGGCTACTGGCTGACTTCCCTTGCTAGCAACCTTCTCTCCAACTCCCTGCCTGTTTGAAAGGACTGGGGAAAAATGAGTCCATGTAGCACCTGCCTCGCATTCTCCTCTCCTCTATGGATAGAGAGATACCTTACCAATAGCTCAACCATTCAGGTTTCTTCCAGTCCCAGCAGAAACGCAGTTGCAGAGCAAAGGGTTATCCATTAGATACCTGTGCTATAGGGACTTCTCCCAGTCTTTCACCCTGCAGGCCTAAATCTACCTCTGGTGGTGCTGCTGATGCCCTTTGCTCCCACCACTCTTCTGGTCTTCCAGCTCTTGAGACTGAGCATTTGTTTATTGCCACCCACCCCGGGGAGCTCCCCAGCAAGGACCAAAGTTCCCGGCAGCTGTACCTCCACCTGCAGTGGGCAATGCTGCTGCTCGCTGCAGCTCACAGTATCTCTGCAAACCCAAGAGCAAAGCAGCTTCCCAGCCAGTTTCAGCTTTTCAATAACGCAGGTGTTTTGCTTGGCTTCCTTCCATCATTTTTTCTTATCCTTGTAGTGAACTGCATGATAGCCTGCAGACCTTTCCCCTTCTCTTCTTCCCTGTCTCCTTGCCCCAAATGTCCTCCCACGCACGCACCCATCCCGCTTGTCCTCAGTTTATCCTTTTCACACCCACTGTAATGAGTTGTGAACACTGAAGGGGAACCTCCCTTCCAGAGGACATAGGCTGGGAACCCATCCGTGCCAAAAACAAGAGGAGGGTAATGTCCAGATAAGAAGCTGGTCCTCTATTCAACCCTAAGTGATTTTTTGATCTTTAACTCTTGCTTTTAGCTGGCTGCGTCTGCTCATGGCTCCCTTCTTCTCCTTTGCAGGCCCAGTATTACGGTTTGATCGGCATCGGGACACCCCCCCAGAATTTCACTGTGATCTTTGACACTGGCTCCTCCAACCTCTGGGTGCCATCTGTGCACTGTTTCATGTGGGACATCGCCTGCAGTAAGTGACACGGGTGCCAGATACTGCTCAATAGCTTCTCTTTCCCTGCAAAATGCAGAGCCTTGCATTGCAGGAGGAGAAACTGAGGCAAGAGTGTGAAAGGGCTTGCCGGAGGCTGATGAGCTTTTTAGGGTCAGAGCTGGAAATACAATGCCAGCTTTCTGCATCTGTCCTTCATTAGTCCTTTCCTGGGTTTTTTTCCCTTCCAAGTCACCCCCACACAGGGGAAATCTCCAACAGCTTCAACCCTGCAGCAGGGGAGCAGTATCATTGGTTGTGATTTTTCTCCCCAAATTATAGACCAATGCTGCTGTTATCCCATTGTGCAAGGCTGACTTTTTAAAGTCAGCCTCTTGCCAGATCTGATACAAACTGTCCTAGTTTCTGGTTTATTGCTGCACAGAGCATGTGTGTGCATGTTTATGGAGTTATAATTAATAAGAGCCAGGTAGGCACAATGAAATGAGAATGTCTTAGGCACTACAAGTTTTTTTTATTCTGTGGCGTTCCTATGCAATAAACCTCCACAGCTGAAGATGTCAAACACAGCTATGGCAAAATGCCATTTAAAAGCCACTGCTTGTGCTGCTTAAGCGAAGTGGAGAAACCTGTGGAGTCAACAAATGCAGCCATGGAAAGGCATTCCACAGTGCTCATTGGGAGTAGAGTGGAAATTTGGACTTCTTGCATGGCTCTGTAGTGCCCAGAGAGAAGACAGACCTTTCTGCATATGTGAAATGAAATTTAGAACAGCAACAGGGTGGTGGGGTCCAGACCTGGCCTGTCTTAGGGGTTCCTAATTTGTGGCAGGGAGCTGGTTTCTCATGGCAGTGCCTCAGGAGGTGCCGGGACCAAAGGGCTCATTTTATGAATATACAAGTAGCTTAACCTGCTGCCAGACTGGAATCCAAACGGGGACCCAGACAGCCTAGATGGGAAACTCCTTGTGTAGCACTGTCACTTTGTGTAGGGCTTGGCTGGTTCATCCTCAGCTGCTGCCTGCACCATCAGCAACCAGCCATGGAGCTGCACTGGACAGCTCGTGACTCGGGAGGAGACTGGGGAGGAGGAATCTGCCTGGCCATAAAACCAGGGATATCTTACATCTCCCAACCCATCCAAGGGGAAAAGCAGCTTAAACTAGGGGAAAGTCCTTCTCCTCTGAAAATAAAGGACTATTTTGAGCTCTGTCTCTACTAAAAACAATGTATGAAAAATTTCCAGTTACTTTTAGTAAAAGAAACAGATAAATCCATGAGATGGAAACATTCACGCCCAGAGCAGGCTATATTTAAAGCCACCCTGGTTCTCCGTGTGTGGGGAGGGATGCATTTCGCTCTGCTGACTAATGCACCGCACCAGCCACGTAACCTCTAGGCTTTTAATACCCAGTGGCCAAATTGGATTTAACAGCCTGAATTGGATCTGCCCACCTAATTCTCCAGACATTGGAAATGTTTTGTTAAGCAGTCTGGGCTTGACAAACGCTGGGTTCAGGCCCACCTTCACATCATGGAGTGTCCATTTGTCCAGATAGGCTGGCTGGTGTGGGGTTAGGTATTGGGGAACCGTAGGTATCAAGGAGCACTAATGTTGTATGTCCTCTTGTGCCCCCTTCCCGGCTGCAGTGTTGCACCACAAGTACGACTCCTCTAAATCCAGCACCTATGTGAAGAACGGCACCAAGTTTGCTATCCACTATGGGACAGGGAGCCTCTTTGGGTTCCTCAGCCAAGACATAGTCACGGTGAGTTACAACTGCCTCTGCCCCATACTGCTTTCCGTAGAGCACTCAAAGCTGTTTGATTTCAATGAGTCTCCCTTCTTGAGTGTCCTGCTCATATAGAACATCCTTCAGTGCCGTGTTTCCAAGTCCTTTGAAATGACATAGTGATGATGACTGTTCAGGTAACAATAACCATGGCAGGCAGAAAAGGGGGAAGATATTAATCTGCAGCTCAGCAGGCTGGGAGTGGGGACTGTTCGCATGGTGCCCCTGCAAACATGATCTCTGGCCATCTCTCCAATCCTCTTCCTGGTGACCCCAGAAACTTAGCAGCCCAAGCACATACCAGCATCACTACATAGGCTGCTGGTGGTGCCCAGCTTGTTCCTGGCCAATATTCACACCTTAGTGGATGTCCACGTGAGCAGCTGCCCAAACACAGACCAGAAAAGGTCTCTTTACTACCCCATCCTGGTCTCGTGTCAAGAACTTAGGCTTTCAAAGGCTGGGTAGCACCCTGAGGGTGGTTCCCCAGCAGTGTTGAGGGCCCAGCTTGAGTTAGTTGAGTGGTGGTTGCCTCACAGTTTCCTTTAAAGCGAGCAAAGGCTGAGCTTTCTGTCCTGTGAAGGGCGAGTGCCTTTCATGAGTTCCTCCCAGGTACAGACGCTCAGGAGAGTTTGCCAGCTGCTAAACGTCAGGGGTGCATGTGCTCTCAGATTACGCGCTCTCCTGGCAGGGATAAGAACATATGTTTGCTTTGCAGGGGGGGAGAAACAAGGCAAAAGTTTTGAATAAGCACATAAATCTGGGGATTTGGAGGTTTCTGTTCAGGTTCAGCTGAAAGATATTGGCTTATCAACTTCATCAGAGTCAAAAGAAAAGAATACAGAAGCCTAAAGTGTGTGACTCTTGCAAGATGCACTCTTTAGCCCATCCTCACAGCATGAAGATTTCAGGCTAGCCTGGAAACATCAGCTATTGCCTCTGTGCTGCATCCAAAGATGCAGCAAGGCAAACAGCGAACTTTATTGTCCTTAGAAAGTGTGGGTTTAATGCAGGGGCTGAAATGAGTCAGAAAGAAAATTGCAGCTTTTTCTCTTTTTTTGGTTTGTAATTCTCACCCTAATGCCTGTTTGCTGATTAGCTCTCCACTTCCCGGTAGCTCAGAGGAAGGATTTTGTGCCTCAGTTTGTTTGGGAAATGGGGATGGCTCTTGGCCGACAGCACAGCTTGTAATGTTTGGTTTCTGTCTGCACAGAAGCAAGAGAAACCTCTTGCATGGAGCTGAGCAGAATCCCACATGTAGTAGGTAGGAGCAGGGGTGACTCTGAGGGTCAGGGACCTTCAGCTTGGATACCAGCATGCATCCTGTGATGCACAGCATGTTGTAGGCAAGCTCCCAATCAGGTGTAGTCTGGAAATAAAGACGTTGAAATAACCTTCAGGGTGACCCTCTTGGCTCCAGCCATTCTGGTGGGTGGAAGCAGCCACAACAACCTCTGATAGCACTGACATCTGACCAAAAGATGCTTGTTGGCAGGTAGTCCAGAGTCCCTCAGCCCTGAATTTTTATATTTTTTTGAGAGGGTGATGAGCTCATATCAAACATCCTCTCTTGTTCTGTGGAGGAGTGATGCCCTGTAGTGCCACACTCCGCAGTGCTGCTTGCTCTCCAAAGAGCAGTGGGTTCAGCCAGCCGTCTGCTGCTCAGGCGTCTTATCCCTTTATCACAGCATGACCGTGGGATGACCTTCAGAGACAGTAGAGGAAACTTAGATGGCCATGGCACACAAGGTCTCTCCCACGACTGCAGTGCAGATACACTGCACAAATGACTTTCCTTGCCTATTCCCTGTGCCTCTGCACCCCAAGCCCTGGTGTCATATTGTGCCACAGAGGACAGAGGCCCTCACCTCTTGGTCTGCCGTTGCCATCCAGTGCTTGTCCGCTGGCTGAGGCCACTAACGGGGAGGCCAGGTGAGCTGTAGAGTGCTGACACCTGTCTGCAAAGTGGTGGAGGGTGGCCACCACGTGGGCATCCACTGGTCATGATTTTTGATTGCTCAGTGTCTGGGCAAGAGCCAGCCAAGGGACAGAGACAAAGGATCTGTCACTTGGCAGTAGCACTCAGCTAAAGATGGTCTTGGGTTTCAGTCCTGCTGAGGACCAAGTGCAGACAGGTTCTGCTGAGAATCCATGACTGGGCAGATATCTGCCTCCCCCTTGGGATGTCCAATATTCAAGCAAACCTGGCATTCAGTGTTATCAGTCCATTGCATTTTACTTTTTTTTAAGTAGAATCTTTATTGAACTTTCTGAGCTGCTGAGGACCGGCCGTGGCAAGGGGTGGCTTTGGTAAACCTGCAGTGCACAACTGGGGCATGTGCCAGGGAGCGGATGCATTGCTGTGCACTCTTTCCCCCCACATCCTGTCCTGTGGCTTTTAGCTTCTGCAAGGCTCGATCGCCCTTTCCTAGTGCAATCCTCCCATACCATTAAAGGCAGCACTGCTGTCCCAGCCTTGCACTGTCTAGCCCTGGGGGGATATTAGTAATTTACAGGGATCGTTATCTGCCATCAGGTAGGAGAGGCCAGCTTGTCAGTCCAGCCTGGCTCACTACAGGGCTGCTAGCTGCAGGCTGAGAGGCTGAAATTGTCCTAGTGTGGATGCTAAAATTGCCTGTGGTCAGCCAGAAGCTCACAAGCCTCCTGAACTGCTAGAGCCAGGAGCCAGCAGATGCGTCCTGCTCCCCATCAGCAGAGCTATCCTGCTTTCTCTGATCGTCTTCTTTCTGGGGATCTGCCCTTGCAAGGCATTTCAGCTTTCCAGTGGGGAATGCCAGTCCTTCTCATGGCTGGCAAGAGAGGTGACCTTTGAATTCTCAGTACTCTGCTTGCTATTTTCGTGCTTCAGGCACAACCTCGCTTTCTTGGCTAGGTCTTCTCCCCTCTCATGAGAGGTCTCTGCAGGCTGGTGGCTCTTGCAAGCGATTCAGCAATATCCTGGGGATGTTTCTTATGTAGGGGAGATCACAGGGGTTGTGACCAGAGGTGAGAGGGATTTGTGCTCCCAGCTGAGGGTGGGTGCAGCACCCAAGGAGGTAGGATACACAAATGACTTAGAAGATGTCCAGAATGGGGAAGAGGTTTAAAGGCACTGCGCAAGAGCTTTTCAGACTGGGAGGAAAGGATGAGGTAGGTGATAGGGGAGGAGATGTAGGAGGGACAAACAGATACCGGTCCTCTGTGCAAAGAGGGGCTGCAGAATAGCAAGGCCCATGCCAGGACACCCTTACCACTAGGTATGCTGGGCTTTGCAGCGACTCAGGAGGTTCCACTGAGCCAGAGCTGCCAGTCTCTTCCCCTGACAAGAGTGGCACCAGGGTATCTGGTTTCAGCAGCTGTCTACAAATGCAATGGTGAAAGCAGGAAGGAGTGTGGCAGCACATTGAGGGACATGCTACAACCTGTGTTCAGTGAGGTTCCTTTACCAGCCTAGTCCCCTGAGTCAATTTTCTTTACCATCTGCTTTTCCTTTCTCTCCCCATCTCACCTCAGCTCGGTAACTTGAAAATCCAGAATCAGACCTTTGGGGAGGCCACGAAGCAGCCAGGCACGACATTCATCGCTGCCAAGTTTGATGGCATCCTGGGCCTGGCATTCCCAAAGATCTCTGTGCAGAACGTCAGACCTTTCTTCGATACCCTCATGGAACAGAAGCTGATCGACAGAAATGTGTTCTCTTTCTATCTGAACAGGTAGTGTTGGGTTTGGTGGCACACATCTGGTTGTGAGAGCAAGCCCAGAAGGCTTTTCTCTGTCTCCCAGTAGCACCTCTTGTCATTTGCTGTTTTATACTCTGGACAGCACTTCCTAGTTGGGGAAGTCTCAGCAAGTTCTGCTTGCAGGAGCAGTTAAGCCAAAATCTCTTACGTTTGCTGCTCTAAAATAAGAAGAAGAGAAGTAGAAATACAGCTATTTTATTGATAAAAAGCTGTGTGGAGCTGTGACCAGATTTCTTTACTGGTGAATAGACAGAGGATGTTTCCAGAAGAAAGAAATAAAAATAAACAGGGCTGTGATCATGAAATTGCATGCTGCTAGTGCAGTCCCCTTTAGAAAGGTAAACAGCCCCAGTCTGCTGCCAAAATCTGTAAGCCATGTGGTCACCACCATGTTGCCTCCCAGGCAAGCATTCCCCTCTTAGTCATTCCTAATGAGGGGGCTAATGCTCTCTCACCACCCTGGGAAATCCTCCTCTGCAGCTGCCAGCACCTTCCCACCCATTGCTGCTCCCTGCAGGATACTCCATCACTTTTCTGGCACCACAGCAGTGACTTCAGCCCAAAAAGTAGCACACTGAGGGCACAGAGGGCTGCTGCTGGCCATTCAAGCACCAGCCTTCCCCCATCACCATATTTCTTCCCATCTGCTCAGCAATGAGCTGCTATCTGATGGTAACCTTGAGGATTCACTCCAGGGCTGCTGGTTGGCACAGAGTCAAGTGCAGATAACCTAACCCTGCATCAGCAGTGTCCAGCCCTGCACAGGCTCTTTTTACAAGCTGACTTAGGATGTCCTTGTGTCAGTGCTCAGTTCCTGTTTGCCATTCTCTGCTGTGAGTTTCTTCAGGTATCCATGAGAAAGTACCAGGTGGAAAGCTGCAGGATGCTTTGGCTGGGCCAAAATAGTCCTATTTCCCCATCTCAACCTACCTCACAGTATCTGTCATTATATTGACATAGCATAGTATAATGTAAGTTTTCCATCTCCAGTACTGTTAATGCTGTGCTTCACCCCCAAGCACCCCAGCATGTATTTTGGGGGTACTTGAGGCGAGTTGTTCTCGCGCTGCCCCTGGTGTTCACAGGTTTTGGTATTGTTTTTCAGAGACCCCACTGCTGATCCTGGTGGTGAGCTGCTCCTGGGAGGGACTGACCCCAAGTATTATAGGGGCAAGTTCAAGTGGATGAATGTCACACGCAAGGCCTACTGGCAGATCCACATGGACGGGTAAGTTTCCTGCCCACTTGACTACATGTATGGGGTCACATGTGCAGACAGTGCATGCCTGAGGCCTGGCTGAGACCCTCCTCAAAAAGGAATCATCCCTGCAACCCATGCACACCAAAAAAAGCAGATTAAAATCCCATCCTAGGGCTAGGTTGTTTGTTGCTGGAAGGAGACGAGAGGCAGAAGCCATAAGGAGATGTTCTGCAGAATCCTGTCCTCTTGTTTATGGCTTGACCCTTGAAAACACCTACTTGGGTCCTTGGGAAGTGGGGTAAAATGTCAGTGTGTCTTCCTTGCTGGCAGGGTGAGCTCCACAGATTAAACCCCCGTTTTGCTTAGTTCTCAGCAAGGCCTGAGCTGCACAGCTCTCTTGCATGAAGCTCTGGAGGAACAGGATGAGGCCTCAGGAAGCCAGCCCTTGACTGAAGGGCACGGCGCAGCAATCAGTGCACATTGTTGGAGACAGAGGGGAGGAGAGCAGGCTGAGCTGCCGGCCGCCAGCCCCGTGGTCTATTCTGAGCTCTCCCACGTGATGGGAACTTAAAAGTGGCCTGTGATCAGAGTGTGTCCTTTTCCTGGGAATCACATCCCTCCCCAGCGCAGGGTTTGAGTTCTCATTTTCCCCCAGCCCTGAAGCATTGGCAAAGTATGGCAGACCCTTGGCTAGAAGGTTTTGTCTGTCTGCACTGCTGTGAAATGCGATACAGATGAGGAAGCCAAGCAGCTCCTGTCTTGCCTTTTCTCTGTACAGAAAACTTTCCCTTGGCCACTGCTGTCACACTACCCCTTTAACCCGTTGTTTTTCTGCAATAGCACAGGCCGTACAAGTCCATAATTCATTGTTCTTCGTTCTCTCCCATGCCCATTAGCTGTGGCACTTGCTCTGGAGTGCATGTAGCAGGCAGGGTACGCAGGCAGCATCCAGGCTCTCTGCAAAAATGCACTTAGACTTCAAGGCATCTGCTCAGTCATGAGCAGACGATAGGGAGCCAGGGGGTCTGTGCACTGAGTTGGTGCTGCATCAGTATTTCTGAGCATCTGTCCTTCCTGGGTGTCTGTCACAGTCCTCCCTTGCCTACCTGTGCACTGCTTCCTGCAGCCTTCACTGGGAGGCCTCTTAAGGGTTGTCTAATGTCTGGACATCTCTCCCCAGGGTGAATGTTGGCAATCAGCTAAGCATATGTGACGGGGGCTGCGAGGCCATCGTGGACACAGGAACCTCACTCATCACTGGCCCCACCAAAGAGGTGAAGCAGTTACAGGCAGCCATTGGTGCAAAACCACTCATGAAAGGCGAGGTAAGGCCAGGCTGGAAATGTGGGAGTCTATGGCCATCACAGCATCTGTGCATACACCCTTCTTTGTACCCAGATGTTTGTTGAGACCCCTCTGCTCCCTCTGATCTTTGTTCCCAGCCTGTGCTCCTGGAAAAGCCACTGGCACGGCAGGGACCCCTTCGTCTTTTGACCCTGGGTAGCATTCATCACCCTGCTCATGCTCACGGTAGAAAGTCCATGGTAGAAAGTCCAGATCCCATGAACTTTGGGAAGCTTTGAGTTACCTCTGCCACCCATCTCTGGGAGGTGGAAGAGAAGGGATCTGAGTTGCAGCTGAGGCCAAGAATTCACATTAATGTGAGTCCAGAGACACTTTCATATAAGTATATTTCATGCAAATGGCAAACCTTTGCTGCCAAGTTTTCAACCATCAAAGCTAATCTCACAAGGCTCTTTCTCCTCCCTGAAATTGTGGAAGAATATGTGAAATATGTATCTGAAAGCCCCCCCAAATCAGAGCCATGAGCATTTGTAGGGCATTTCTGCAGTATCAGAGACCCCATGAGCACTTGTAGGGCATTTCTGCAGTATCAGAGACCCCAAGCTGCAGCAACAGTTGGCTTAGACCTGCCATCATCCCCAAGACTTGTCATTAATAAAACTGGCTTTGTCTGTTCATTACACTGTGAATCCCTGCGTACTGAGCCACAGCTGCCTCTCCTCTGGTAAAGATCCCCAACAGTACCACATCAGCTGTAGCACCCTGGGACTCATAAGAGCCAAAAGCTGAATCCAACATCCATTGGCTCCATCCCTATCCATAAAGCCTTCTTGCCCCTCAGCTTGGAGCCCTAGGTCAGAAGCAGCCGTACTTACCCCAGCTCAAGCTTCTCCTGCACCCTGAGATGAGCTGGTTTTCGGAAGAACCACAGCAAAGATGTAATTGTGCTCAAGGAAGACTCAGAGTGTGGGAGGTCCAATCTAAAGCCTTTACTGTTGCAATTTCAGTACATAATCGCCTGTGAAAAAGTGCCAACACTGCCTAACATCACGATGACACTAGGAGGGGAGCCCTACAACCTCACAGGAGAGCAGTATGTCCTCAAGGTATGTCCAGGCAGATTTTTCCAGCCTTATGCTTGTTCCCCAAGGCCTGACTTTTGCTTCCACTGCTCCAAAACACAGGAGTAGCCAAAGCAATGCTGGAACTGGTGCTTGGGAAGAAGTCTGAAAGGTTGGGGTGTCAGGGTGGTGGCACTGGTGATGGATCCCAGATAACCTCATCAAAGTCTCACTTGAATGAGACTCCCTGCATAATGCTCATGAGGGATAGCAGGATGGGAGAGGAAGGAGAGGCAATCTGTTTCATCACTTTCTACAAACGTTTAGCTCTTTTCTGCTGCATTCTGGTGCCATGAGGCCAGCCTTAGGATAGCAGAGGCCACTAGTCTGTCATTTAAGCCATCAGAATCAACTTGCAAGGTCCATCTTGTGCAGGCTTTCACCAATGGCTCTAATTCAGAGCTGCATGGGCTGGGAGGTTTATGATCATGTGCAGCTATGCTTGATGCTTTAGTGGTTAAGGGAGGGGGAGCTGGGTTTGGAGCCATAGAATTGGTGGGTTGAGAGTCAGTTTTGCAATCTGTGGATCTCAGCCTGGGAGAGGCTGAAGCATAGGCATCTTTGCAGGTGTTCTTGCCAAGCCTGCAAGGTTGAGGGAAGGGAATGACCTGCTTAGATTGAAGCTCTCACTCTTCTTTCTAGGTTACCAGCTCAGGAGAGACGATATGCATGAGTGGCTTTTCAGGCCTGGACATCCCACCCCCTGGGGGCCCACTCTGGATCCTGGGAGATGTCTTCATTGGACCCTACTACAGTGTCTTTGACCGTGATGACAACAGAGTTGGCTTTGCCCCAAGTGTCTAAACACTTGACCCCACTGTCTCTGCCACACACACACATATACACACACACACACATACACATGGGAGCCGTAGAGAAAGGTTACCAGTATTAGAAACTCAGTGAATGGAAAGGAGGAAAAAAAAGAAGAAATGGAACTAGATTTAAAATTACATGGAAAATAGTCATTAGTGCCCTGCTAGCTACCTTTTCCACTCTGTTGAGTAAGTGGTGCTGGGAGGTCTCTAGCTGTCGACTCTAGCTGGAGTCCCTTGCTTTACTGCTAGGTCTTCCAGTAGTTCTTTTTCAGAATGATTCTCAGAGCTGAACAAGGCCCTCTCACATGTCCCAGCACTGGTATCCTTCCTGGAGGAGTGCAGCTGTCTGAAGCCAGCCCCTGGCACCTCTGTTCCTGCAGAGGCTGTTACTGCTCTTGGATTTGGGTTTCGGTGCTGGGGGAGAGGGACAAGGGAAGGCTGTCTTGCACACTAGTTCTTGCTTTTTCACTCATGAAGTGGGGGAGTGGACAGCAGGGGAGAATCTGTCTTTGTGACCCCTCCTTGGCAGATCGAGGCAGTGACCAGTAGGTTTTTTCTCGAGTTTGTGCTGGCTTGGTCCTTGGAGGGCATGTCCTGGGCTGGGGTGATGGGGAATCATGGTAGTGTTCCCAGGGGATGAGTTTCAGAGCCTGAGGGCTCTGGTGGTGTGTTTTGTTTAGTGATGGCACTATTGAGAGAGCTGGGAGGCATGACATCCATGTGCCTGACATAAGAGGACAAGGGTTTGTAGTGGGGCGCTCTAACCAGTGGGACTTTTCAGTCAGTATGAATATTAAAGGGGTCAAGATAGGTTATAATAGAGGTTACTTGAATTCAAGGCCATGAAGGTCCAGCCTTCTGCTGAGCAAAGTCATGTGGCACAAGTTCTATCAAGTTTAGTGACCTTCTCCCAGGTTCCCCAAACAGCAAATCTTCCCAGCTTCATCCACAGCCAGTGAGTGGAGAATAATGTTTCCTAAAGCAACTAAGTGATCTACAAGCTGAAATCATACTGATAAAATCTATGTCAGCCACATAAGACCTTTTGGAAACATGATTCACAGCATTTTGAACTGTCCAAAACTTAAGAGACAATTGGGAGAGCCAGAAAACCTCCTGGGCAGGAGGATGCCATGACAGCTGCTGGACTTGCATTCACTTTCCCTGCTGCCCTGTCCCAAAATCCAACTGCCTTTAACACTCTCTGTACCTGCTTTCCACTTTACTAATGCTGGTAATCTGGAGCCACTTGCTGGGCTGGCACTGGTAGGCAAACACTGGTGGAGCTGGGAGGATGGTAAATGAGTTTTAAGCAGTACTGGAGAGCAGAAGAGAGCCTGCCAAGAATCCCAGCCCCTGTGCTGGGAGTAAAAGACTGTCTTGGCTTTCCCAGTGTGCTGGATCAAGTCCTGAAGTTAAGGGAGTGGCAGCAGATGAGGAGCAAAGCTGAGAGTGGCAAAAGGATAAGATCAGCATCAGCCATGACTCAAGACTAGGCTGAACAGATGGCAAAATCCTGGCTACCCAAAATTGACTGATAATCCTGCCAGCGGTAGCAGTGGGGCCAACAAATTTTTTGAAAAAGGTCTTTGGGCAGTGAGTGAATAGATGGATTTGCCCAGTGAAATAAGTTTGGCATTATAACCATGCATCACCTTGGAGGAGTCTGGCATGGACAGTGGGGACAGGCATGGTCACACCTGGGACGTGTGCATCATCCCCTACAACCCCAGATGTGACAAAAGCTGCTCCCAAAGCTTGCTTCTGCTTCATTGTAATCTTCACCTGGAACCCAGTATTTGGACAGCAAAGGACATCTGTTGTAGACTGGCCAGAGAACAGTAGCATGTTACAAAAAAAAAAATAATCTTCAATAGCTAGTCCAAAATCAGCAAATATTCAGCATCTCTCCAGAGCTCTTCTGTTTCACACCAATTAAGTGCCCAGAGCTCCTCCAAGTTCTGCTACATCACTTCCCAGCTGCAGGATTTCTTCAGCACAGTGAGACAGAGCTGGCTTCTTGGGTACCTGCTGAACAGACCTGATGTGAGGGGGAAGTTTGGCATGGACCTGGCATTGGGTTTGAACACCTTCAGCATGAGATTGAAGTGGGATGTGCAGCACAGCCCCAGCTGGAGCCCTTGGGCCATGGCTGTGCTGGGCATGCCCTGCCCCGCCCTGCCTGCACGGTCCCTGCACAGTCACTCCAGGCGGGCTGATGTCTGTCAGCAGACAGAGGGCTGCTGCCTGGGGGAATAGCATGGCCCAGAGCGATGCCTTGAGTGACACACTTTAGGATAGGCTGGAGGACCAGTTCACTGCAGTCTTCCCTGAATGGGTCTCCTCCCCTTGTTCTTTTATTTGCATTTTTAAACCCATCTCTAATTGTGTGCCTGGTTTTTAAAATTTATTTTGCTGTCAGAATTACTGTCTCTTCATAGAAAATTGAAAATACAGTATTTTCCCCTTCAACTCTGAGAGTGGTCTTTCCTTTTGCAGTTTGAGATGCCAAACTCTTTGTAGGTGTCCAGAGACTGTGTCTCCCTGACTTACTGTCCTTGGACATCTGGGTGCCCACTTGTGTGGACTTGCGTGTTTCAGAGGGGCTCTTCCCCTTCTTTGTGATAAGGAAAGATGCAGGGAGCCTGTCGGATGAGTCTTTTTCAATGGAGAAAAACATAACCCAGCCTCTGTAAGGTGACATGACAGTGCCATCTCCCTGACCCAGCCCCACTGGGGCAGCAGGCACTCCCAGCATCCTTGCTAGCCTGCAGCCTTCTCCTGGGGCCACACCTCCCTAGCTGAGTATTGCCAAGGGTAGTCCACTCACGGGGAACTCGAGCTGTCCCCTGGTCCTCTGGGCCAGTTAAAACAAGCTCCTGCTTGACTTAGGATGTGGAGTGGTCCTGTAGCAGCCAAAGTGGAACTTCAGTTTCTAAGGCTGGCCTAAAATCCACTAAGGTGTGAAGTGTGGGGAAGTCTCAGAGCCCAGTGATGATCATGGTGTGCGTTTTTCGCAAGTGTGGGAAAAATCTATCGCTCTTGCCTAGCTGCGTAATTTTTAGTCCTAGCACTGCTGTATGGGAGCTGGAGACTCTGAAGCAGAATGAAGGCCCCATGTGCCAGGTGGAAGATAAGAGCTAATCCCTACTTTGAAAAAAGCATCATCTACATAAGCAAGATGGATGCAGCCAAGTCCCGTCCCATCCCATCTTCGGAGCACAGATCTAAGCACACGGCTTAGCTGATTTCCCTACTGGCATGTCCTGAGCCTCTGTTCCCCCAGGATGCCTAAATTCCCCAATCAGCTGTTCTCCTATGTTAAAGAGATGGATTTAACTCAAAAGGGCTGGCTGGGTCCTGGAAACCAATCATGCACTGTTCCTCAATAGCCCAAGGGGAGAACAAGTCATCTGCTGCCAAATATTTATCGACAGGAATATGAGGGCCCTGTTTGTGCTGGGGGGATTCTGCCCAAGTTTTCAATCGTGCCTTGTGTACTGAACGTCGCATCCCAGTGGGAACAATCACAGACTTGATCTTGGCCAAGAGCTGGAGAAGCCAAAAGCCAGAATTGCCCATCCATGCTTTTCCAGCAGGGAGCAAAGCACACCCCACCCTGGCAACAACCTGAATGCAGGGCCACACTATCTTGCCCAAAAAGTCCTCAGGTTTACCTCAGCCCCGCCGTTTACTGTACCATCTCTGCAGAACTCCATGCACATGACAATTTGCTATCTCACTCTTCATTAAATGTCTCCATTGATGCAAAGAACATGAAATTTTTCATTACATGTCCCCTTAAGTAGTAGGGTGCTTGGCACTGACCCCCAGGGCTGTCTTCATGGGCCTGATCCTTCTCCAAGTAATTCTGCTTAGGGCTTTACCAAAAGCCCATTAACACAAGGACCTGCCCAAGGAGAGGGAGGATGAGACCCCTCGTTTATGGAAATTACTTGCTCATCTGGTTGGCTCAGCAATTTGTTCATTTGGGAAACTATTTTTGCTCATCATGAGTGACTAAGCACATAATTTTGGGGGCTGATGGCTTTTCCTTTTTCCGCTCTTTCTTGGATTTATTTATTTTTAGATTTCTTTGGGAGGGAAGAGAAGCAGAGCGCAGAATGAAAGCTCAGAGAACAGGAGACAGAGATCAAGGGAGAGTGGCAAGATGAGATTTACCCCTGCGAGTCTCAGGCTGCCTTACTGCTTATGGAACTTAGCAACCTACTGAGGAATTTTATAGGGATAATAGGAAAGGAGCATTCAGGAGGCTATGGACTTTTTCCTTCGGAAATAAAAAAAACAGGGTCAGGTTCTGCTAATGGTTTTCTGAAGAGCTTGAGTAGGATTTGAGATGGAAGATTTTCTCACAGGTCTTACAGCCCTTGATTATGCTACAGCCCACATGTCTCTAATGTGATTACGGGAAAATTGCTTTGGGGCAGGAAACATCTTTCTGTTCTGTTTGTCCCATGCTTAGCACAAGGGGAAGCCAGCCTTGATGCCACAGTAATGCAGGCATTATTCATACTCTCCCCACCTTTTATTTGAAAGGAAAGTAGTCCTAGACCATATGGTTGAGGGCTTGCATGCATGACCTTTAAAAATCCCCAGAAAATTGGAGGAGGCCTAAAATTATGCAGAATATTGAGGGGTTTTATTTGCATCAAATTTTTATGTCACTTCCCTGGGGGAAGGGTCACATGAATAGTCTTTGAACAAACGATGCGGCATATATGCCACTGTGGACCATGTAATAAACCTCTCACTGCTCACACTTAACATCGAGGAAGAAGATGAATAGCTCACCCAAAGACCAAAGTGCTCTGCAAACTGTAGGGATGACCTGGTACCCAGAGAAGAGAAAAATCAACCATTCAACCTCCATGACCTTTCAGTCCTACTCATACCAGGGAATGTAACTGTCTCTGTTGATCTCATATTCCCCTACACCACTCTGCTGCCTCCTCTTGCCTGCTCCAAACCCCTTCTGACCTTTTTCTCTGCTCACCCTCCATCCCTGCCTGACATTAAGAAGAGAAGCAGTCCTACCCACACAACTTTCCCCAGACAAACGAACAGCAGGCTCGTCAGTAGCTCCAGTCTGCATCCAAGGGGTTTCGTTGTTCCTCCTGAGCTTGCAGGAAGGATACTCTGCACAGCTGAATTTGTCCAAGCACTCCAGAAAAGCTGACAACAGCTGGCCATGGCTCTGCCTCTCCTGCAAACCTCTTAATCCTACAGGAGCATCACTTGCACCCTAGCACTGCCTCTGTTTCTTAGTAGCTTCTTGGAGAGAGACCTGGGTCTCATTGCAGGCAGCCATAGCACTAATAAAACCTTCTCTACTTTGGCAGGACCCAACGTCACTCCAGCAGTGAGAAATCCTGAACCAGAGGGCAATTTGTCCTTTTTTAACCAATGCAGGCACCTTCAGAAGAATTAAACTGGTCTCACAGAAACAGGACCCCCTCGAGCTTCAGAGAGCTGTGGATGTGCAAGAAATTCCCCCACATCACACCAACTCACTGGGATGAACAAGGGGTGGGTGTCCTGACACCGGAGCCAAACCTGCCTGTGAAGAGCTGAGTGAATTATCATCCTTATTTCTTAGCTCAGCACTTTGTGGGTAGGCTTAAGGCATTTCCAGAGGATTTCCCTTCCCTTGCAGTTTCTGCTCACATGAACTTTTGTTTTACCCACCTTGTTTCCTGTACTCTGGGGATATCTCTGCTATCCTTGCCCAGCACCACAGCTGAACTGCCTGCTGCAACAAGGCCACCTGTGCCAGGCTCTGTCTCTGTGGGGTGACACAGCGTGTCCTCATGTCCTCACCCTCCCTGTGCCATGGCTGTGTCCTCCTGAATGACCTGCAAGCTGTCCCTGCACGGCACCAGCTGCTCTCCATCATCACATCCCTGGGGGGACGCTACCACCACACCCTAGAACTGGGATTGCATGCAGCTTCCAGAGTGTTAGCAATGGGAGGCAGCAAGCACATCCCTGATCCTGTGCTAAGCCTGGGCACAGCTAAATCCTCCTGGCCTTGACCAGCCTTTGTGACATCCCCACCACCCTCCCCTAAAGCAGCCACATGCCCTGCATCCTGTTGCCCGGGTGCTCCCACCCCTGCTTGCACTGGGATTCGCTCAGTGCCAGCAGGATTTATTACCTCACACACAGGATTTATCCCTTTCTCATGCTATCCCCCCCCCCCCCCCCCCCACCCCCCCACACACCGCTTTTTCCCNNNCCCCCCCCCCCTTACCCCACGACCAGAGCCCTTTTTTCCCCACAGCATTGCATCACCACCACCTCCCCTCGTTAATTCCGGTTGTCCCCACGCACTCCTGCCACACTTGTTTTAGTTTTTCACCCAGGTCCATGGGAATGAACCCGCAAACAAGGCTGTAGCGAGTCCCCGCTGCAAAGGTCTCTGTGGGTGATGCTGGGGAGAACAGGGCCGAGCATCCCCTTCTGATGCTTGGGGAAGCCGCTCGGCCGGGGCCCAGGAGATGCCCTTCTCCAGCGGGGCGCTACCAGGATGCTCCAAGCAGGAGGTGACGTCCCAGTGGGGGGGACAC